>VXBQ01013118.1:163606-233655 GCA_013400175.1 Phainopepla nitens | reverse complement strand
GATGGGGAGGTGGAGATGAGGGGATGGGGAGGTGGCGGTGAGGGGATGGGGAGGTGGAGATGAGGGGATGGGGATGGGGCAGTGAGGAGATGGGTAGGTGGCCGTGAGCGAAGAAGGGCGCGGTGAGGGCCGGACGGGCCGGTGCAGGTGAACCCGGCGCTTTTGGTGCGGCGGGCAGGAAGGGTCAGAGGGTCGCAAGGGCGTCTCGGCTTCTTCTTACTGAGGGGAGAGGGCAGGAAATAAGCGAGGATATGATGAAGGATAAATCTTCGCTCAAACGCAGAGCGAGCTCCCCTCCCGCTATCTGTAGGACCGCGAGCGGCAGGGTGAGGTAGGAGAGGGGGATGTGAGTGTGAATAGCGGGAAAGTGCTTCCTGAGGGCTTCCTGCAGCAGTAAAAGCAGTGAAACTTGAATCAGGCCTTGCTCTTTAACACAGGAGAAGTCACATAACCTCCTTGCAAGTGACTGAATGCACCGGTGAATGGACTCTTCTCCTGAAAGTTTTTACATCCTTGCCTTTTTTCCATCTTCCCTTCCTCCTGTGGCCTTGGCTCTGTTTAAGTCCTCTCAGAATAACCTGCCTTATTGAAGGGACTCTCTGTAAGGGGAGGAAAAAAAAAAGTCTTTGAAAACAAAAACTGTCTTTGTTTAAAGCTATTTGTGGATCAAGGTTGTGACTTAACTGTGAAAGAGAATAGCTCTCCCTCGCTTACATTAAAAACACAATAACACATTAAAACAATCCGAGTCTGAGGACGTAACTGGGCTGAAACAGAATTCAGCAGAGTGAGACCTTATTGCAGGTTTTACAGCACCTCAACTCTCTGGTGAATTAATAGGTAATTAGTGGTGGGGCTTTTCTTTTTGTGTCTTATTTGAAGAAAATATTCAGGGTAGAGGTGGTAATTGATAATGTTTTTAATCTCTCCCACTTTCTTCCTGAGGCCTGTGGCTATGATCTTTAAAGTCTTTTTCAGACCATTCTATAATTCTGTGATGCACAGGTTTAGATGGTAAGACAGCAAGAAAAGGGTGAAATACGGATCCACCCTTTCCAAGTTCCTGTGCTGTTTAAAAGCACTGTTACACTCAGTGAGCTGGAGTACCTGCTGGTAAATGTTTGGATTTGTTGCTGGATGGCACCATTTGTTCCTAGTCCCAAATTTGATGGCAAATGTGGTCCTACATCTATCAGGTATAAGCACTTACATATATCAGGTATTTGCAATAATTTTGTGCAGGAAGGTACAGAAACTCCAAGCTATAGAGCAGCTTTGGCATTTCTTCTCTAGCCAATGTGGGTTGGCCTAGAAGGATTAAAGTTGCAAAAAGTAGAAGCTGGATTCAGGTAGGGAGACTTGAACACTGGCCAAAAGAAGTGTTACTCCTGCCCACCTTGTCTAGGTGTCCTGCTGTAAACTAGAATTAAGAACCCATGAAAATGCATCTGAGGGAGGGGTCCTGCTTTAGGAAGTGTCTATTGGAGTAAGGCATGGAATTGTGGTGCTCCTTCCCCAGCCCAGCCAGGAGTGCTCCAAAGAAAGTGAATTATGCAAGAAGCTCCACTGACTCGATCGAATTTCTGTCTTCAGTTTCATTGGCAGGCTTGAATTTCAGGGCTCTTGAGGCCAGGCTGTTCTGCTGGGGGCTGGGAGAGTGTTCTCAGTATGAGAGAACTGTGAGTTTCCAGAGAAGCCCCTCAGAGCCCCAGCATGACGTAGGTCTTGCCATCAAACTAGTTTTCCATTAATTAAAAAAGTAGGCACCCTAGATAGCATGAACTCCTTGGTGAGGATAGTGGAGAGAAGTTATTTGTCTTCAGCCTTTTAATCCTTTCCTTTTTGTGACCTTTGCTTGTTTTGTCTGTGTGAGTTTATTCACATCTCTGGCAGACTTGAAACAGCTTTGCTGAGACCTACAGGAGGATCACTGCTCTATTTTCTAACTTCTCAATCTTGTCATAATCAAAAATGTAAATACATGCACAATGATCTGCATGCCATTAACTTCCAAAAAACACTCTCATGCTGAAATCAATGTTTTTCAAAACCCAATTTTCCTGCCTGCCTGAGAAGTTACATCTGGAATTCGCAAACCATGAATTCTGAGAACATACACTGCTTACAGCACTGCTGTTTACTTTCTGCTTTATTTTTTGTTTTCCATTCCATCCAGGGAAGAACAATAAATTAAAAAATATGTTGATACTGGTTTTTCTACTCAGTTTCTTCAATCTTCATACTTCAACAGAAAGTTTCAAAATTAAAAATGAACAAAGCTGGTGTGGCGTATACTCACTGTACACTCATTTTACCACCACTGAACTCATCATGATAATTTATGAACAGAGCAGAAATTCCCAGAAATTCCAGGGAAGTGTGGATGGCAGCTTGCAGATTTCAAGGAATATGGGAAAACAGGGAGAAAAAAAAAAAAAGCCTTTTGAGCTGGGCTGGCAGTGTAGCTGTCCCTGGATTTCGGTTTCCCTGGCACAGAGGTGTGTGAGCTGAAGTATCTGGCTGGGAATGTCTGTGTGGAGCAGTCAGCAGCCGGGATACGGCGTGGGCGCTTTGCCAGCAGTTTATAGGAGCGCGTTTTCGCCTGATGTCAGAGATGCTGGGAATGAGAATTCCCGGGCTCTGGCGCGGCGGCGGAGGTGACTGTCGTTGCCGTCTCAGGGAGGCTGAGTGCGCGTGTTTGACAGAGGAGTCGCGGCACGTTTAAGGATGAGCAGGTGAGGCTGAATTCCCGTTAAAAACCCAGGGCCTGGAATGTGCCTTTGCTATGCATGGCTTGCCCAGAACTCGGGGCTTGTTTTAATAGGCTGCCTTCAAGTCAGTGAGTCTGGGAGCCAGCACAGGGTTACCCTGGATCAGATTCCAGAGCGTGTAAGGGCTCTCCCTCTCTGCAAAAGCTTTGGAAACAGAATTAACAGCGGTGCTCAAACCCTGTGTGCTGCTGGATGTGTTACACCGTGGTTACAAAATCCCTTGGGAGCAAACAGAAAGTGCCACTGCTATTCAGTGTGGCAGATTTAACATGTCCCTTCTTTCAGAAAGGAGGGAAAAGCAGTGTGCAGCAGTTCTGTTGATACAAATGGAAGATCTAAATAGCAAGACAAAATGTGTTTCAAACTGTGGGTCAGCTTGAAGTTCTGGTGATATTTGAAAGAGCATTTTGGTTTCTATGCTAGGACACAAACGACTGTCTGATGCCTGAGATGCATTTCACACTCAACACTGCTTCTAATGAACTTTTGTGTTAAAGTCAAAGGCGTATGATCTCCCACTTAGAAAAAAACCCCAAACAAACAATTTATTTTTAGAAACCAGTTAGGACACTGGACATCACTTCTCAGTGATGAGAAGAAGCAGGAAAGAGCAGTGCACCTGTGTTCACTCCTGAGCATGGATTCTCCTGCTGTAGCGTGTGAGGAATGTGCATTGTGCCCAGAACACTAGGAGGAGCCAGGAGGTTATTGGTAGCTGTGCATGGTTGAGCAATGGGATGCCTAATGAGGGGGTGCTGAGCTGTGCTGTCAACGCTGTGCCACCACCTCACAGGCACCGGAGCCTGTGACTGCCTCCACTTCAGAAGACCTCCAATTCAGAAAAACAGACCAGTGGCTCTGCTCCATCCCCAGGGCCAAAAGGCACAGCTCCCTCCCATGTGCTGAGCTCTCTCCTCTCCAAAACAGAGTGCGACTGATCAGGCTGGCTGTGTCCCAAAAAAGAGTGGCACTGACCAGGCTGGCTCCTTCCAGAACAGAGTGGGAGTGACCAGACTTGCTGTCAGAAATGGGGCTTTTAAATTCCTATATTTGGATTCTAAATATCACTGGTCTGGGGTTTGGTAGCACCATTACACCTCACCTCATATCCCAGCTCATCACTGCAATTTCAGACTTACAGTGCATGAGTGCTTTTGTTTAATTAAACTTTACTGACAAAATATCAGCAGTGACAACAAGAGAGAATTGTAATGAGGATGTAGTTGGAAATACACTTCTGGGACTAACATCCTGTCAATTAGAAACAGAGGGTGTTTACTCTGAGCAAATTTTGAAAGTGAACCTCAGAAAACCGGTTAGTTAAACTCTGAAGCTGTGAAACCAGCATCCTAAGCTTTATATTTATATTTAAAGTTCAATCACCGGAGTGTAACAGAGAATACATTCAACAGTCTTTAATCTGATGTCTTATCAAGCTATTCCTCCTTTAATTTGCATTATCGCTTCAATATAAATATTTCAAATCATCCAACCATTCCACTGTAATGAATTTTACCTGGAGATGTGAGAAGAAACTGTGCATCTTGAATAGTTTGAATTCTTCAGATGATACTTTCACATTGCTGTGTCTGGTAGGAAGATCTATTCTTGGATCATTTCTCACAGCTGGTGGTAGCAGCTGAAAAGAAGCCCACCAGAGTACTAAGGGAAAAATGTAGAGGAGGAAAAGGAAGAAAGAGGGCAGATATTAAAGAAAAAGAGAAGTAGAGATAGAGAGAAATGACCAAGAGTTCTTCATAAACAGGGAAAAAGTGTTTGCAGTGGAAAACACAACAAGTGTTAGAAAAAGTCCTTAAAATGCCTGGTGGTAAAAGAATCTCTGTTTCTAGTGGAAAACTGATGTCTCTGTTTCCCAACTACATAACAAATACATAATGCTTTCCCAAATTTAGCTTGACTCCAAATACAACCTTTTGATTTCCTGCATTTCTGATTGAATTGGTACTCTCTTTCTTCATTAAGCTGTAAAAGTCACAGTTAGTCAATTTTGTCCCTGAAAATCTCTAATGTTGCCTTAGGTGTAAAAGATTCTCCTCTTCTTGGGGAATATTTTAAAGGTCTTGTCTCAGAAGTTTTTGCTAAGAAAGCTGGATCTATGTCTTGGTAGCTTGAGGTGTCACTGATGGTGTGTTTATACCAGCTCCAACCTCATTTTAAACCAAAATCTTCAATTAAACAAGGCATGCAATGAAAGAACTTGAAATAAGACTTTTCTGGATACAAGGAGAAGCTTTAGTGATGCGACAAGCCTGAGTACAGATCCCATGACACCAATATTAAATGAGAGCTGATGGCAGAAACTGTGATGTGCAGTGGCCTGGTAGTGAATTATGTTGATGCTCCTCATATATTTTGGAAGCAAGGGAGAGTGATGTGAATAGGGTGTGTCACTGGAAACCATGCTGAGTTTTGGTTAAGTCACATTTTGATTAAAATCTATGTATACCAACACTTTTCCATCTCCCTGCTATTTTCAAATATTTTGCTGTCACACATGGAGATGTTTTTCAATTGATCAAAATCCAGTGCACCTAGTTCCTCCAGTACAGAACATTCCCAGCCTGAGTCTTTCCCACTGCCACACTGCAGATGGGGGAGAATGAGACACTGGTCTGTACCAGTCACTTCCTCTCCAGATCTGATTGAAAATGAAGTGTGTTAAAACCTGTGCCACTTGCCAGCCTCTGGATTGCTCCCAGGGCACGTCCTTACAGCTTAGATATTTAGAAAGAGTAAATTTTAACCCAGCAGGTGAGTGACCTGTGGAAATCTTCCAGCAGGCCTTTCAGACCAGCTGCTTTCCTCTTGGAGCCCCCCAGAGCACGGCATTGATGGAGAAAGCTCAGCAATTTGGCCCCGTAATTGAGCCTGGTGCATGTTGATGTCTGTAGCCATTGCTCCTGACAGCAGATTCTGAAGGACCCTGGCTGTATGAAAACATTTTAGCTTCTGAGATGATCTCTATCCACCTGGACAACATTCTCGTAGGACAGGACTGGGCATAGCACATTGCTATGAGTTTTGTTTTTGTGCATTACTTTAGTGATCCTGCCGTCTGTGCAATGGACTGGACAGTTTCTGTCTTCTCCAGGAAATACTGGGATAGGGTCTTCTGAAGCATGCTACAGCCTGAAAAACATAAACCACATGATATCCATTCCTACTGGTGCTGCTCACTGGCCCTTGTTACCCTCTTTGGGGCAGAACTGGCAAAGATGAAAAGTTTCAAGTGGAATTGCAGTTTTTTGGTAGACAGGCTTGTCTCCTCGTCTGCTGCAGGTTAGAAGGATGTAATTCCTATTAGGACAAGCAGAATGTGCCAGCTGTGGGTTCCTGAGGGAAGGAATGGAGCTGTTCTTCTTGCCATTATCTCTCTGAAATGGCCCTGAAAGCTGCTTGAGAAGTCAGCAGCTCACAGAAATGTAATGCTTTCCCTGCTTTTTGCTTCCAGCCCTGTTCCATCCCCTTGGATGCATTCTCTCTCCATTGGAAGGCACCATCCCATCACGACAGAGGAGCTTGTCCTCGTGGGTGCCTTTGGAACCGCTCCGCTCTTGGGTACAGAGATGAGGTCACGGGGGCTTCTCACAGGGAGGAAAAGCCATTTCAGGGTCAGCACTGCATATCTCTTCTGGCCTTACCCCTCACAGGACTTGTCTCACACCTGTGGATGCTGCTTTTTCCCTGTTTTCTTCAAAACTGAACTGAGCTCACTGTTTTTCATGTGTTGTAGAGGGAAAACATGCACCACTTTGCCATCAGCATAGCATTTACCTGATAGTAAAGATCACCCTAAATGAATATTTGAAAATGTTATCGTGGAGCTTCTTAACTTCTGGCAAATTCTGCTTTTTTCCTCTGGCCTTTGCACTTCTACAGTCAGGTCTGAAAAGTGTGTCACTGTGAATGCCACTTTGCCTGTCAGTCAAGGAAACTGAACATGCAGGATAAAGCCAAGTTAAATTTTTACACTTCAGAACCCAGGGAAAAAATTTGGGGAATGAAAGTGAATGAAAGTGTTTATTTTCCCTACTTGGAGGTCCTCAGCTGGTGTCAGCAGCTCTGCTAAAGTTGGTTATTTATGCCAATATTCAGTCTTCAAAACTGCAAGTGTTAATGCAGAGAGCTGCCCTTAAATGCTATATGGAAGAAAATATGCCAAGGTCCTTAAAGGATTCATACCACAAGAAAGCAGTCCAAGGCAGTATTTTGCTTTTTTCTTTTTCTTCTTTTTTCTGCTCTCTTCCTATGATATCCCAATAACACTCTATTCCCTGTTTTTGTCCTGAGGAGAGTGATATTTCCCACACAGCTATGTGATGTCAGTGAGGGCCTGATATCTCATGGAGCTAGATCATGGGGCTCTATTTCTTAGTTTTCCAGGGGATTATATTTTTATCCCAAATGTCTGTATCTCACAGTGCAGGTGATTGGTGGCTTTTGCACTTCCCCTTCTATAGAGGACGTGATCTTCATTTTTAATGAGTTCCCGAAATAAACACCTTCCTATGTTTCAAAGCACAAAAGAGAAAAAGGTGCCTTTTTCAAAGTTCAACTGAAAACTGAAAAATTTTCTTGAAATTTTCTCTCCTGTGGTATTCCACCTGTTTGATATGACTTTCTCTTTTGTCAACAAAGCTGGGTTAAAACTTTGAGGATTACTCAGAAACTTTCCTCCCATGAGACTTCAGATTGACAAAGAAGGTATAAAACTTCATGAAATTAAACTAATCAAATGATGTATTTCTCCCTTTTTTGCAAAGCTCCCTTACTTGTCAAACCAGATGGGACAAAAATACAGTGCAAATCATGATGAATGCAGCAGTTTGCCTCTCAGTAATACCTGTTTAGGAGAAAATGCATGTTGAATTTTTTGGTACAGTTTATTCATGTTTGTGACTTTTATTCAGAGTGGCAGAATATATGTAGTACAAAATGACATGTGCAGTAGTATATTCATTTGATTGATATTTATTGATACTAAGAGTCTATAATTTTTAACCTAAACTGAAAATAATATCCTACTGAGATCTTCAGATATCAGCATTTCCTTACTGGTCAGCTAGAAGTGTGAAATGGTCTTGTGAAATGTAATCTAAATAAAAACATTTCATAATTTATACTCCATATCAGTGGAATCATTAACCCAAGCCTTGCTCCACATGGTTGTTGCAATTGCTGTTTTTATTTATTTCCCTCCTAGCCCTCTTAGCACTTGGCTACAGGTGAATTGTTTATGAAATTGCTGTTCAGTATTTCAGCTTCTCTCCACTCTGTCAACTTCTGTTTTGAAAATTACTTTGTCCCTTTTTAAAGTTAAAAACCTTCTTGACCTACGTGGTAGTTTTAGTTTTTCAGTTTGAAATCTGGATTTTTATTTTTTTGTAAACAGTTTATTATTTTGTAATGTCTCAGAAAGTAACTATTTATGATGAATTTTCTTATGGCAAAAAAAATATTTAAGTTAGGCTTTAGTTTGTCGTACCCACAGCATTGACATGCACCGTGTCGTAAAAAAACCCAACCCACTTAAACTGATGTTTATAAAACAGCTTATAAAGTGCAGTCAATATGAGTGAAAATTGTTCCGGTTTTTTATTTTTTTCAAGTCTATATCAGATGAGTACTTGATGCTTAAGGAAAGGCTCTCCCAATAGGGCAAATAGGCTGTCATGTCATGAAGGTGGTGGATTAAGCTAGGAAGCATTGTTCACTGAGCTCTGTACCATGAGAGATGTGAGCTGGAATTTGTAGCTGAAATTTGGGTTTAAAATTTGGTTTAGAATGGATAAAGGACGTTTTTGCACGGCAAGTGTTGTGCTGTGTGGGCTTTGCAGAATGTGACTACAAAGACAAAGCTTTTAATAAAGGTAAGAGTCTTCTTGGAACAAACAAAGAGATTCCCAGTGCTGCTGTCTGAGCAGGACTGAGGTGAGCCCAGAGCTGGGGAGTGTCCCCTCCTCAGCCTTGCTCTTCTCTGCCCACTGTGGGAAAAACACGTCAGCCAAGCTGGCAACAGAGGCCTGCCAGCACAGTGGGTGTTGGAAGGCTCTTAGAAATTTGGCTTCATTTGGGGAAAAGAGAAATTGATTTTTTAAAATTTTCTCTCTATGAAATGATGTCTCGATGGATGCCAGGTTTTCAGAGCTTCTAGGAAGTCCAAAATTAGCCTCAGTGCATCATGGGGAAACTTGGTAAGCTCTTAATTGAAAATATTACATCTCAGGTGGGACTTCTACTGATAAGGTTGTGTTCTAATCTGTTCAAAATATTGTTTGCAAATTGATGGATAATGAACAGGAATACCAAATTTGCTAATTGTGCTGCTAATAGATTATTAACAACTGATCCTGTTTGCACTAAGTGAGGATACTTGTTTCAGGTTGCTGCCTATTGTGTTTAGCAGTATTAATGAGGCACATGAGGTGCTCTGTGATTTGTCCTCTGAAGGATCTCCCAGTTTGTCTGGGGTTGGTAATGCCATCATGTTCATGATGCCAATAGGAAAAATGTAAGGGTATGGCTGGTAGGAGCTGAGGTGCTCTGGAGATGAAGCCACTCACACCATACTGCTGTCCAGACAGGAAAAGAGTAGGGCCAGGGCCTGAGTTTCGCATGTTTATGCCATGGTTTAATATCTTTGACTTTGTTCTTTATTTATTCCCCAATATCCCAGTTATTCCTGTGAATGCAGCATGGAAAATTGACATTTGCACAACACTGTCTTTCTGGATTGGGAATAACCAGCTCCATTTCTAATGCTGTGTGTTTGGAATTGGTTTTGCCTAATTCAATTAATATGTCACTTGAAGTGTTAATCAACTTCCTGTTCAAATTGCCTTTTCCTTACCCAGTCATCTCTCTCTTGCTTCTCCCTGTTGCCAGCTGCTCTCCTGCCTTCAGATTTCTCCCAAACCTTGTTGAAAGTTAAGCTGGAAGTGCTCAGAGTGATGTAAGTTTTCCTATTTGCTGCAGCTCCACAGACAAGTCCTGGTTCCTTGCCTGTAGGAAATAGGACCCAGAGCTGTTCTTTAGAGGAAGAGCACTCACGGGAATCCCCCATGATAGCTCAGGATGGTTGAGCTGCTCAGATCTTACTCTGGATTATTGCCAGTAATGGCTTTTGGAGCTATTCTGTGCTCCCTGCTGTTCTTTCTTCCTTTCACAAAGCCAGGAAAGCATTCTCTGTCACCTGGAGATTAAAGAATTGCTTAATGGGAACCTTATACATCTTTCAGCAAATGAGTGTTTTTGTATTTCACACACAAAGACGTGCTCTTTGAAGTTGCAGGGACTTTCTCTCTATTTTATTTTATTTTCTGTGGTGCACCTTGTAATTGTGTTTCAGGTCAGGGTGCCATAGTGCACATTAGTTTTACTTTGTTCCTGACGGACACACACCTTCCTTTTCAGGGCGAGGAAGGGAAGGGCTGTTTCTCTCTGAGATTGCATTTGAATAAAAATGCTTTATTTCTCAAGGTAATGATCACTCAGAGGCTGCAGCTACCCTGTGTGTATTGAGCATTTGAATTAACTTAGCAGGGTGCATGGCCATATATTGCTTAGGGGCATATTAGCATTCATTTTTTCAGCATGGAAGGTCAGTTCTCCTTACAGCAATCTCCACGTTTGTATAGCTGATTTGTAATAGCTGAGTGTCTTTTTATAGGTGTGTATGATATTTTCAATACCTTACTTTTGGGGCATAAATTTTCTTAGTATTATATTATTTCATAATTTTTATTGAGTTAAACAAACAACTTTGTGAATAACAAAACTAAGTCCCAAGGGCAAGACTGACTAACCTGTACCAGGGAAGGGAACAAACTGAATAGAAGAAACACATGACTAAAGACAAAGTGACCCATATTTGAAAGTGAGAGAAGAATGTATGTGCTTTAATTGTGTTTACACATTGTGTACTCTAGGCAGTGCCAAGTTTGTGCAGATGGATGACCTTAAATTACATTGCTACAATGAGTGGGGATGCAGTGCTAAATAAACCCCCTGTGGAAAGAAGAGGTGGTGTTCTGTGCAGTAGATCCTTACTGGAAAATCCAAACAAATTAACTGATGCCTGGCAGAACTCTGCTGCAATATGTAATGTGAGCAAGGAGTTTGTGTCTGTGGCTCCAATGCTTTGTTGATATTAGTAAATGAACTTCAGCTCTGTGGTGATCAGAGAAGGGACAGTGTTCTTCTCTTCTCCCCAGAGCCCAAGGCAGCAGACCTTACATTCAGCAGCCAGAGCCAGTATAACAAACAATCTCAGTGCAGAGGGGAGCCAGGGCAGCGCTGGCACACTGGTGCCAAGCTCATCTCACAGCACTGGGATGCCACAGCAGCATGGGTGACACTCCCAGGGAGAGGATGTGCTCAGTGAGGGGCAGTCGGTGTGACACAGCCATGCCTCATGGCTGCTCTGCTGAAGACAGCTGGAGTCAAGTGTCCTTTATGTGAAATGGCAGGAGCTGCCTTCTTGGGGATTTCTTTTCCAGCTGTAATTCTCCTGTAATGAGCATTTCAGTGTGTTTTCAGCAAAAGTAAATAAGGGTTGCATAATTTGCTTGGTTGGTGTGGGTTCTATTGGTCCAGCTTGAGCTCTCCAATGAGATTTGGGTACATCTGTCAGTTTTATTCTCTTTTCTTCCATTCCTTTAACAGGGATGTATTTGCCTGGGAGCAGTGCCTTCCCTGGCGATGATGGTTTGTTAAGGAGACTCAAAATTTATACCTGGTTGTTTTAAACCAAGATCATTGTCTTAATGCATTGCTTGGATGAGGCTGTCCAAAATGCTTATGAATTTCTAAATTGTGAAAGCCTTCGTATTCTTCCATTTGTTGTGCTTCCAGTTTCCTTAAACCTTGGTTGTTGCTGTCTGTGCTTCTGGGGGAAAGAAGAGAATCCTATCTCAACTTGGACTGGCTTAGGGGGTCCATGTCCAGGTCTTGTTGACTTGGGAGAAGCGAAACAACCTGTATTTTGACAAACAACCTACACAATTTTTAAGTTGTGTGTGGTTTTTCCTTTTTTTTTCACTTGTTTTGCTTGTAATTTTCTCCGTGGAGAGCCCATGCACCATCAGCTTAATTAGACCTGATGAATTTCTTGAGATCACATGTCTGCAGCTCTTAACCTTTGTGGCTTGTTATGTGCATTGTGGTTTCCTTGCTAGACCTTCACCACATTTTAGACAAGCACAGATATTTTTTTTATTACTGAAATGACTGCCATAGTAGTTTTAGTAAGAACAGTTGAATCTTCCAGGAGAGATTGATATACTTATTTGAAAATTATTCAAAATATTGTACTTTGAAGCGCAATATATTGCACTTTAGCTTGCATTTCTCTTTCACTTAAATACTACTAGTGATATAAACTGTTTTTTCACCCAATACCCCCAAAACTAGCAATCCTGTCCATTTTCACGAACATGAAAGTGTTGCCAAGAAACTGAACAGGATGGGGCTGTGTTGACCTATGGAGTCAGTGGAGTTGCAGGCAAGACCTGGAAGCTGAATAATTCATCTGTGAGCAGATCACCAAGGCTGTCCTTGCACAGGTCAGTCACAACACCGGGCTCTCTCTCTCTCATTACTCAATCTTTCATCTCTCTCCACTTAGCATAGCTTGGCCAACAAAGTTAATAGATTCCCATCTTTCACTGAAATTCCTGTATGGCAGGCCATGATAAAGAAGCAGAGGTTGCAGCTGCCCTCCATGATTTGTGATTTATAATTGAGTGGAGAGATCTCCCTCCTGTTGTCACAACAGTGACAAGTGTTGCCCAATGCAGCAGTGATTGTTTAGATGGGACATGTAAATAAAACAGAGCCATCTGGATTACTAAAAACACAGCAAACACAGAATTCTGCTGCTGGGAGTGAATTCAGGCTGTTTCTCCCTTTTAGGTAATCAGAATCTGTGGGTTTCATTCACTTCTTGGAAGTATTTTTTTTTTCTTTTTGGTCAGCAACTGGTAACATTTACAACCCTGGGAAAGTGCTGAAGTCTAAAAAATGACCAATCTGCCTTTTTTTTGGTACATACAATCACCAGGTTTTCCTTTGAGCTAAGGCTCAACATCTGGTTTCAGGGTAGGTAGGAAATGGGTACAAGTTTTCCTGTGAATCTGAGTTTCAAAGTTCTTCACCTTCTCATAGAAAAAAAGACCAGAAAATGTTCAGTGCAAAATTTAGGATTAAATTCATTGAGTTGAACAGAGCTGAGGAGTTACATGAAAAATTATGTCCAGGGTGGGCACCTTCTAGCTCTCTGGAGAGCTTTCATCATTTAGCAGTTATCAGGGATTTTTGCAGTATTTGGGAAATGAAATAATTATGAGCCATGAACTGAGGGCACATTTTTCTTTCATCACTGATTGCTGATAATTTGCAGTAGCTCATACTACTTTAAATATATTGCTATTTTATGTTTATATAAGTATAGGAAGGAGGGATTTTTCTTTCCATATCTGAATTTTTTTTTTTTTTAACCTACTATGGTCAGGCAGCCAAAATGCAGGATCTGATGCTATACCTATCTGGAATTATATTATTCTCTATATGTTGTGGCTTTAAGTGCCTTCAAAGAAGCAATGTGTGGGAGGTTCTTTGTCTTTAATATATATGAAATTAGCAGTGCATGTTTCTATTGTTGGGACTTGAACAGGAATTACATTTTGTTTTTACTTTTTTGCTGCTAGCATGAACTTGCTGCCATAAGGAGTGAATAATCTGAAGGCACAAAGTATCTAGCATTTCTGAAGAGCATTCTTTGCTGCCACACAATATACAAGCATTTTGGCCATTATGTTTAGGCTGCTGAGGAAGAAAAGATTAGAGTAGTGGAGCATAGAAAAAGCACCAAAGAGAGACACAAATATGTGAGTTCATTCCAACAAGTGTTTGAGCAGCTGTAGACTTCATTTTTAGTTCTGAAAAGGTCCATGTGGAATTCTATTCAGAATTTTAAATATGTGTCCAAATATGGTGTCTTCTGATGAGGAAAATAACTATTTTTCCACTTCCTTGAACAGTTTTCCTGATTCTGTTTGCATTTTCACCTCACGACCCGGTTTTGTTTGCTCTGGCTTTACATAATGGCAAGATTAGCTGAGAGTAGCCTCCCAAAATCTCAGGTAGCTCTTCCCTTGCTACACTCATTTTTCAGCTCGTTGCCTCCTTTGCTGAGCTGGAATCAAATCAGGTTTGGTTATTACATCTCTCCCGGGCAGGATCTGAATCCGTCATGTGCTGGAGACATGAGCCTTGGTCTTAGTGCTTCCCTATTTGAGCTCTCAATTTAACTTGAGGAAAAGTGGAGTGTATGTTTGGGGTCTATTAGTGCTAAAGACATCTGGGAGTCACTGAGAATTGCTAGACTAATGGACTGCCTGCAGCCTTCAGTTCCCTATAAATTACAGGAGTTTTCTGTTAAAGCAGCAGTCAGGACTTCCATGCAGCATAACTGGCCTGCTTTAGCAGGTTTTTAACTGTGTTAAAGTGTTCTGTAGTCAAATGAACTCTGCTGGTATTCACATTTGTAAACATCAGGTATAAATTACCTTTGATTTCAGAGGCTGCTAGGAAGAACATGAGCCTATGTGCCACTGCAAGGGTCTTCAAGGCAGATGACATTTTTATGTACCTAACAGAGAATATAGGATGCTGTGACAGTGTGTGTGTTCAGAAAAGTCAGGGTTAAATTAATGAAATGTTTGAAGTTGTATTAATTTAGGCACACTCATCCTGACACTGAATGCTCCTAAGTGCTTCATTTCTGAGTGTTTCAGTGTATCCCTTTTCTGTGCTGTCCTCATAAATTAACAGGGATGCATGTTTCTCTGTGTCTGCGCTGGTCAGCTGGGAGCCAGCTCAGAAACAGAGCCTGGGAATTCTCTGGCACTGGAAGAGAATTAGGAAGTTAGGCAGAAATATTCCACTTGATATTGCTGATAGGGTTGTATGATTTTTGTCGACTTGTTTGTGTGAGTCAGAGGAAATGCATGCTAGTAGTTGAATTTATTTTTGGTTGGTAACTTTTACTTTCCTAGGTGTGCACCTGGGCCTAGAGAAACACCCCCAAACAAGGTTACCTTCCTGCTTGGAAAATTCCTTAAACTGTGAAAAAAGGAACGGGAAAATCTTGACATTTTCATTCCGCTTGCTAAAATTCACACACTTCTCAGAACATTTTCTCATTTTGTTAGACCTGGGAGAAGGTTTGCCCTGTGTCAGGTCTTTTGGAAATGTTCCCTCTGCGGCACAGTGGTACAGCAAGGACTTTCCTCCAGCGGTGGCAGCAGCTGGGCTTGGGAGGAGCATCCCGGCTGATTTGCCGGCGGGAAAAGAGCAGGGAGAAGGAGCTGAGGAGGGAGGCCTATAAATACTGCATGGCTGCAGCTCTGCTGCTCCCTGAACCAAGCTACCGCTGCTGCAACGCACTCTGCAAAAATGTCACATCCCTTCACTGCTCAGCGCTGAGTTGGGTGGAAATCACAACTCCACCGTTTGTTTGGGTTGACTTGGAGTTATCCTGGTGGTTTAGAGATGGCTTTGATCAGGAAAATGGCTTGTGTGACTGTGCTGTCAGCCTTTCCTCCCTTCCTTATCCTCCTCTTTTCACTTTCCAATGGCTCTGGAATGTACTGCTCAATTTCAACCAAAGTTTTTAAAGGATCAGAAATCCCTGAAAGTGTTACATTCCTACAAACATGTTAGAAATGGGTGGTTAGATGCAGGAGAGACCCTCACTGGAGCTCCTGCAGAGGGAAAAGCACCTTGCCTGTCATGGTCGGTGTTTTTCCAGAGGCATGAGCCTGTGCATGGCCCTGCTCTCTTGCCTGGCCACACATGGAAGTGATGTCTGGAAGGGAAACCTCCTGCAGGAGGAAGTGCTGGGGATGGGCAGTAACTGAGGCTTTCCTAGCACAGAGATTTATTTAGGGATGCATCCGAGGCTCTGAGACAAAGAGGAGCTTCTGCTCCACTGATCCTGTGCTTGAGGAGAAGGAAAAGAAGGATCTGGGAGGGGACTTGGTTTTTGTCTGCCAGTGGGTGTTAAGAAATAGCAGAGAGGACAGTTGCTCACTCTTCCAGTGACAGTGCCTTTCTCCACTGTGTAACATATCCAGTTTCATTAAGAAGTCTGGATTGGCACCATTTACTTTTGTTTTCCTATGAATTTGCAGTATATAAATATTCTCATTTAAAGAGTTTCCCCCATCTCTTGGCAAGCATGGGTTCATAAATTGATTTGCATATCATTAGGGTTAGCTCTGGACAGCACAGTGAAAAAAAGTCAACATGCAAAATGCAAAGTGGAATCATGCTGCTGGGTAATTTTTGTAAATAGAAGAGTTTGGCCTCCACACAGAAACAGCTTCTGGCATTCCCCTCTCTTCCACAATCAAGTGCAAGCTGTTGCTGTGGTCTTACCTTTATTCAGTCTGACTAAGTTGTAAATCTTTCTTAAAGTCTACAAAGCCTTGTCTTGGAATATGTTGAGCTGATGTGTCAGCGTTTGAGAGCAGTTTTGGAAAGTTTTCTCTCTGATATATCCAGTCCCAGGTTATTCTTCCTCTCTCTGGATCCATTTAGAAACAGAAAGCTGGTGTGCATAAAAGAGAGAGTTCAAAAGCAGAAGCAGTTTATCCTATCTCAGAGATTAAGAAACCTATGAGGTCGATTTATTTTGCTTTACTTTCAACCTGCTGACTTCTTTCCTTGCATAGATTCTGGTTTTTGCCGTGTGAGAAACAGCTGCTGAACTTTTTACCTACCTTTCCTGTAGCCCCAGGGATCATGGAGATCACATTTTTATCTCCCACCCTAAAAATGCAAAACCTACTAGGCTTAATCTCAAACGTAGCTGACAGTGGTACAAAATACAGTAGGTCAGTGTGGGAAATGTCCTTCAATAGTTTCTTTTGTTGCTGCTGAAAGAGCAGAATCACACAAGTGCTGGAGACAGATATGCAAGTATTTTCTTCCTACTCAGAACATTTTGGACAGGAATGTTTATTTTTAGTGAAATATGCCAAAGTCCATCTTTAAAATAAAGAATGGGCTTAAATACACTGAAAGTATAATAATTCAGCAGTATTTTCTGATGGAGAACCATACAGCAGACTATAACAAAAAAAGCAGTTAGGCAAACTTGCTGTTGCAATGGAAATACCTGGATTTTCCCTTCCATTAATATCTGTAAAAAGAGGAAAATACATAACAGCAAAGAATTTTGTTCAGCATGAGCTTCTAACCATCAGTGAAGGCAATGAAATTTGAATCCAGTCATGCACACTTGGGAGCACAGCTAGATATGGATACCTGGGTGCATGCTATGCTCAGAGCTGGACTGGGATGCTCAGCACATATTTGCTGATTTGGTGAATCCCTTTGGGGGCCTACAGAACGCAGACCCTAATTTCAGGATCTCAGGTGGACTTGGGAAGGCAAAACCAAGCATTTTGCTGCTCTTATTTGGGCTGTTCAGCAGATGCACATTCCTGGGATGCTCAGAGCTTTGGCAAGTTTTAAATCAAGGAAGATGATGTGGGAACCAGCAGAGAAGCACATTTCACCTTCTATCAGATCTGACCTGAAATGATGTCTTTCTTGATAACCACAAGAGCCTGTTTTTGTCTCAGTGCTGACTTCATGCTGCCAAAAGCACTCCGGAGTGACTGAAGCCGTGGCAGTCTCTGCCCTTGCAAAGCTATGCATAATATTTTTGTTACAGCATGAGGAATATTTTAGAAATTTGCAATGTAGAAAAATTTTTCTCTCCTTCTCCTATCAAAATCTCCTTTGTGGAAAAAAAATCTCCTTGAGCATTTCTCCTTTATAGCATTTATATAGGGTGGCCGTAGGGTCACACAATTTCTTCAGCTATAAATCTTTATATCTTTCTGTGTTTTGTTCAGAAATCTGAGATGAAAGAGAACTAGATTCTGATGATCATCTTGACATTGTTGCTGTCACCTGTGTTGACAGGTAAGTGTGCCAAGCTGGTTTTAGAGAGAAAATGTTTCAATTATTTGTGTCAGGTGGGCAAAGCTACAGTTACAGCCCAGGACCTCGTGAGTTGTGCTGGATTCTGCAAAGGTGAGTTTTTCAACAAACAGGTGGTCAAAAATGCTTTCAAAACCTTCTTGATCTCCAGAAAGGAAACTGTTCCTCCTTCTGCTTTATGTTGGTGGATAGGTTACAAAAATGATCTCAGAGTAGAGGAATTTGCAGTTGAACTGCAGCCTGGAGTGAAGATGGCTGGCAGATCTTGTTGACTTTTATCCTTCTCCTCCCCAAAGTACCTGAAATATGAACTAGCAGGTAGACTGAAGTTATCATACTTCTTGTGTTAGACATGACAACCCTCCTGTTTTTTATCTAGGAGCAATTTATTAATGAGGTCCCTGCAAATTTGCAGCTGATGTTAGGACTGGATGAAGAATTTCTTGGAATTTTGTACAGTTGGGTGAGGACTGATGGACTCGAACCTCTTGTGATACAGCACAATCATATTTCTTTTATCTCTTTTACCTTACCTAAATGCTGCATTTTCGGTATTTCCTGTTAATAAAGACTTCTAGTCCCTACACTTATTATAAATGTCTTTATCTTTGCTTTTCTCTGATTCTTTCAAAACGCAGTCAAAAAAGTTTTGGCAGCACTCTGGAGACGACTTAGAACTTCCTGTGCAGAACAATTTATTAAAGTAATATCACTTTCTTGTCTTCCAGTTCAATCATTAGAAAATAAATTGGAACACATAACTCAGAAATCAGAAAAGTAGAACAAAAAGGACACTGATTGAAACCTAGGTTTCCTTTGGTGAAGCATGATACTTCTGTATGATGTGAAAACTAAAAAACTCATTTTCTCTGTGATAAGAGGAACTGAAGGTGCCTTTTCTTGCACTGGTCCCTGCAGGTGTCTGTGTTAATGTGCATTTATGAACACAGATCAAGGATTAGATACTAAGTCCTAGCAGTGCCTTTGGATGAGCACTGGAAGAAGAATGAAAACACAAAAATTATGTAAAATGTGTCAGATGGATTGCTGTAAAGCATGTGGTGACATGAAGCAGTATAATTTGGAGCAGTAGTCTATAAAAATGGAAAAAGGAGAAAGTGATTTAAAAAATGTGTGTGCCTCAAAGCTCAGCCCAAAGAATTTCTAGCTTATCAGGGCGTTAAATAATTGACTGACTGCTTCTGGGGTAGGACCGCTATCAAAGACAAGCACAGCAATCTAAAGAGAGAGGTACAGAAACAGGTGTGCAAGCTGGGATTTTAAGTGTTGTGTTTGACAATGTGTTGAGTTGATGGGAATAAGTATGTTCTTGTGGCCGAAATGTTTAGGTTTGCAGGGACGCCTTCCACTATCCCAGGGTGCTCCAAGCCCCATCCAACCTGGCCTTGGGCACTTCCAGGGATCCAGGGGCAGCCACAGCTTCTCTGGGCAGCCGATGCCAGGGCCTCACCAGCTCCTGAGTAAAAAATTTCTTCCTGATCTAAATCTCCTCTCTTTCAGTTTAAAACCATTCCCCCTTGTCCTGTCATTATCTGCCTGTGGAAAAAGTCACTCTCTTTCTTTTATATAAATTCTCTTTAAGAAGCATATAAGAAAATCCAGTGGATATGCAGGAGTGGTCACTTTCCATGTGTGACTGAAAAACTTAGTGGAGAAGTTTGGGTTTATTAAGAACTGCAGAAAACTTTTGAGGTGAGGCAGCTAGTGATGGCAAGCATGAAAAACCCTAAACCAACTGTGAGGGAGGCTACATAAAAGCTGTGGGAGAACATTAAGCAGACAGAAAACCTAACAGCAAAACTCTTTTTAATGCTTCTTTTCTTCAAAAGTGTGAAAAAAAAGTATTTCTAGTTTTATGTTATCGCTGAAAAGGGCTTTTCTTGTGCCAGCTCTTCCTCCTTCATTCCTGCAAATGGCAAAGCAGAGAGGACTGTGTAAATCTCATTAATGGGTATGTCCTGAAGGGTTTGCTTCACATGATGGGCCTAATTATTGCCTTCCCTGCTCAGCTGCATTACAGGGAACGAAGAGCTGCCAGGATGCTGTTCCTCCCCTCTGACCAGGTGCAGGCACAGGTAGCTCTGGCAGCAGCAGCAGGAAATGAGCTTTGCATCACAAGTGTTCCCACCAGCAACCCACCTGGAGGCACTGGAGCAGCAAAGTGAGGGGTGCCTATTACAGGGTCACCCATGCCCCCAGTTTTACAGAAACCCAGGAGCCCTTCCAAGCACAGCGTTCCTGGGCATCCTTTGTCATTCGTAGGAAGTCACGGTCACATAGGATGTCCTTCACACAGGTTCTGTCAAATCCTCTATCAGCAGCTGCTCGTTTGGAACATTTAATAAAATCTTTTCCTAAATACTTGCTCTGTGGCACAAACTGATAGTAGTATGCCTGGAGTGCAAATGATGCTGGTTTTCTTATTAGGATTATTTTCTATCCTGATTCAATCAAGTTTTTGGGTTTTTTTTTGTTTTTTTGGTAAGTGCTTTTATATTCCATTTGCATATCTTGATTAGACTGATAATTTCCATGGCTGGAATCTCCAAAGTGTGCTGTCAAAAAAATTATAAATGGTAATGAATTCACTTAATCAGGACTTCCAGGAGTACAATTAACATGAAATCTAGTCAATTAGAAACAAACCTGTTTAAACTATTTCTGGTTCTCCAACAGCCTCATTTGAGGCCTTACATTACCTGGGACTGAGTTAGAGACCTACACAGACAGGAGAAAATACACTTTGTAAAAAATCACTGTAAAGGGGTATAAATGAATCCAGAAATTTAGGTGATGCTGAAATTTGCCTGAATCCCCATTATAAACTAAGTGGCACAGCCACCAGCTGGAGAAAAGTTATGGTACCAGCTGTGACTTGGCACGCTGCTGACCACATCTTGCACCTTGTGCACCAGTTTTGGACTCACCACAGTACAGGAAAGATATGGATAAACTGGAGCAGGTTCTGTGGAGGGCCACTAAGGAGAAGGGGGCTGGAGTATTGTCCTGCAAGGAGAGGGTGAGGTAGGCCTGGAAAAGAGCTGGCTTCAGGGAGATTTTCCTGGCAGGCCTGGATAAAAGCATGGGCAACCCAAGCAAATCTCATTGCTGGACCTGTTCTGAGCAAGAGGTTGAAATAAGGAGCTCCAGAGACCCCAGATGAGTTGGTGATTCTCTGAGTCTAAGGCACAGTAGAGAATTCAGGTCGTTGTGTTCAGGGAGACTGATTTTACCTTGATTGTGCATTGAGAGAGGAATACTTCAGCAAAACAGCCTTGTTGGTATCCTAAACTGTCTCTAAATTAAAGGTATTGTGAGCTGATAACCCAGGGTGATTTAGCATGTTATTTATTTTTAATATTAAATTCCAAACTAAACCTGGCATTTAAATTGCAAAAGCTTGAAGAGTTTATGAATCTGTATTTCACACAATAAAATTCTTTCTATTTTTTGCCTAATGGTCACAAACATAGATCTAATTCTGTTTTCTTCTTGCCTAAGAAGTGGTGTTTTATTTCTCGAGCTGTTTACTGAAGGTAATAATTAAACCCTGGTAGTCGATGAGGAAACTGGCTCTTTTAATCAGTTTAATTGAGTTGATTGCCTAATTCTTGGCTGGCTATAATTTGCTAAAAATGAACTTCTTATCTGTATAATGAATTGAATCAAAAATCTCAAAGGTCAAGAATATAATTTATTTCTCAGTTATTCTACAGAGTCACTGTGCTGCCTGGGTCAGTTTGGCAGATCACTTAGCCTTTCTAAGCCTGCAAATATTTTTCTCCAGTCTGTCATCACCATCTTTTACCTACAAAACCCTAAAGAATGTCCTTGGTCGTGCCATGAGCACAGGCTGGAGTATAAATTAAAGCCCATTATATGCTTATCTTGGGTTGGAAAATAGCAGGGGAAGAGGTAAGGTCAGCAGACTCCTTTTTCAAAATTACTTGTGAAAAAGAAAAAAGTCAAGGAAGTTTTTCTGCAATTAAGAGAAACCTGGAGACCATCTGTCCCTGGGAAACAGGAATATTCTCTGCACACAGACACAGACGGGCAGAGGGATGGTGAGGACAAGGCATGTGGCTGTGCTTGCACTGGAGTTTGGCTAAACCAAGGGCTGCTCACCTGCCCCGCATCTCCTCCATCTCTCTGGGTCACCACTCGTTTACTGCTTCTCTCTGGATTCAGGAAAGAAATGAAGCTGGTGTGAAGGCCAGGGAAAATCCCCTACAGGTTCTTTGGCAGGGGACTGGCCCAGAATTGCAGACCTGGAGATTCTGAGCTTTGTGCTCTCAAATCCCACCTGTAGACACTTGGTGTCCTCTGCAAACCTCAAGGGGTGTTTCCTGCCGAGTTGAAATAGAAATGAATTAGTTGAAACTAAACGAGAAAAAAACCTCAACCCAACATACACAAGAAGAAAGGGTAATTAATTGATTTATTTGTTGTACCAGCTCTCAACCAAAGATAACCCATCCTTTTATAAGAAAAACAGAGCATCTATTTGAAGCTTTGCTTTTTTTTAACTGGCATGTTATTCCACTGATTAAACTAAAGCAAACAATGAGACTATTTCTGTCAACACAGCAAATCAAATGACATAGTAGCCCCCACCAGGATCACATCTGAGGAAAATTCAGGTTAAACTTCATAGCAAACTCTGAATGCTAACCTGTGTGCAAGGAGGAGAGGGAATCTGCTTTATCTACACTCAGGGCTTGATCTAATCTACGTAATAAGACAGCAGCAGTGCTTCTCTGTTAACATTTATTTCTGTTTGTATTTGAATTATCAGAAAAAAATGTCCTATGGGTAAAGAGGAAAGAGGTTTATAAGCAGCAAATACAAATTAACAAGCAGCAAAGTTGCTTTGTCCATCAGGGATGTGAAACTGAGGAACATATGTTCAACAAGCTTTGATTTTTTTCAGACTTCTATTGTAAATATTTTTAAATTCTCTTATGTCTTTTCCCTTCCAACATATCATAATCTTTTTTTATATTTATGTTGTTAAGTGCAAGCAAAGGTTGGGAGCAGAAAGGCTGGAAGATAAAATACCTTGCCCTACATGCTTCTGTTTAGTAAGGAAATTTGGTGGGCACCCCAAAATGACCATTTAATCTATCTTTTTAGAAACAGACAGTGACTATTAAAATTTGAAGTGGTGTAGTATTTCAATATTACTTCAAGAACATGTTGTAACTACTCACATTGTAGCATTCTTGGTTTGGATAACTGAAGAGGAATTTTTTTTTCAGTCAGTGCATCTGTAGCATATTTTATCATAGAAAACTTCCAGGGTGGGGCATCCACAGCTGCTCTGGGCAACCAGTGCCTTCTCACCTTCACAGGAAAGGATTTCTGTGTAATATTTTGTGTAAAAGCTCTCATGTTATGAAGAAATGCCTTTCTGAATCCAGAACTGGAATAAACTGGATAAACTTTTCCATGTTTCATGTTGGTTTTTCATACTTTGGCTACAATGTTGAGTCCAAGAAGGCATCTCAGTTTTTGGATGCAAGTCAAGTTATGTATCTGGGACAATGTGCTTGGTGCATTTCCTAAAATGTTTTGTTGTTTTCCACCCTATTTGAATTAGTTATTTAGCTGCTACTTATTTACCTTTCTTTTTTTTTTCTTTCTCTTTTTTTTTTGTTTATCATCTATTTAAAGTGATTTAGAATTCTAGATCAATACATACTAACCAGGTGAATTTTCAAACTGAATGTTGCTTTTACAGCTAAGTGCATGCAATTCCTCTAAGGATCTTATTTAATACTTCAAAGTGATTATTATTTTGCCATAAGTAAACGATAGTTTCCACTGCAAGGAGTATTTAAATAATGCCTTAGGAGCACTGTTGTCTATCTGTCGGAAAGCAAAAGTTCTAATAAATGTGAAAACTAGAGGCCATGCTAAAAGCAACTGTAGAAATGAACAGAGCCTGGAAGATGCCTCTGTGGGGCTCAATGGGCTGGGCCTAATTCCTTGTCTGGAAGAAGGACCTTTAAATAAAGGTCAGCCAGAATTGCTCTGGAAACCTTGCAGGGGCTTAAAAGAAGCCACTTAAGAACTTGTATTGCCCCTGGGAGTTGGCCTTTACTGTAATCTTTACTGTGCTGGTTAACATTTATAAATACTTGCTATGTTTCCCTTATTAATATCTTTGAACAATTTTTAAACATTTTTAACCATTCTAACCTATTTTACTGCTCCACCCTGTGCTGAATCTTTACACCCAGTTCCTCTTCCTACCAGCAGGTTCTCTTTTCTCATGTTGAAATCCTACTTCAAATGTTTTTCATGTTGAAATTCCACTTCAGAAATTCAAAAGCTTTTTCTACATCTGCTCCTCTGCCTGTGTTCCAGCCTTCCTCATGCAGCAGAAGAAGTTGCTTGTCTCCTGTATTTGTTGTACCTATCCTTCCCCAAAATGTCTCTTTACATCTGTCTGGCTGAACTTCAGCCTTTCCATGGAGATACCATGACCAGCTGAATAGTTTACAGGGAAAATAAATGCTAAGTAGAAGAGACAGAGAACAAAGGAGAAATCGAGCATCCAAAGTTCCTTGGTAACGAAAGAAACTCAAAAAACTCCCTTGTATTTGCAGAAATAGGCTGCTTGTGTAGATTTTGCGTGTGTGCAGCAGTGATAATGGTGAAGTACCTATGTTTAAAAATACTAAAAAAAAAAAAAATCTGCTTACAGATCCACTTTAATAATATGATGTTGGCATTTAAGACTCTAAATACCAAAGTTAAGGGGCTTAGCCTCTTCTTGGCAAGTCTATGAAAATATACATGAACAAAAGAACCCAGAAATAAGTGGCAGGTTCAACAATTTCTTAATACAATTTTCTTCTTTGTTTCTTTAAAAAAAAACAACAAAAAAACAAACAACTGGGGTGAAGTCTTACTCATGAGCCCTTTTGCAAAACAATTCAACAGTTGTGCTGATCACCCAGCAAAGAAATCAAGGGCTGCAGATGCATAAATCTGCTCTTTAACAGAGCAGTAAAAATAATCTCCTGGTGCTGCTAATGAGAACCAGTGGATATGACCATTGACTTTGAATATTGATTTCCAATCAATAATTCAGTTTGGAAGCATGAGATGCCACACTGAGAAACAACAGCTTCAGAGAAAAGTACAGGAGGGATTTTTGCTCATCATTCTGGTACTGTAGTATTTGTGTCAGCACTCATCTTCTAAAATATTTATCTGGGTGTTTCAGTTATTTAACAGAAAGATGAAAAATACATCACCAGGAAGTGAATTTAAGTGAGGGACTGCTGAATGGAGAATGAAGTTGTAATCAGGGAATTGTTTCTGTCTGATAGAGCTGGGAGAACAGGGGAGCTCCGAGTGCCTCTTCTCCCCTGAAGTTTTGCTGTGGATGGTTTAGCACTCCTTCTGCATGTTCTGGCTTTCTTCTTGTAGATATTTTCTTTTAGGTTTTGCATTTGCCTGGCTGAGTTTTGTGTCCGTGGCTTTCAGCCCTGCCCTGTTTGGAATTGCGGAATTTAGGTGCTGATAGCATTTCCACAAGGGTTAATCAGATGACTCTGTTTATGGAGATCTCTCTCCTGTCACTTGGGCAGTGGTGTCTCAGATCCACTCCATGTTGGAAAACATTAATGCTGCCTTTGGATAAAGTGGTTGTGCCCTTTTCAAGCCCTGGCAGTTCACTTCTGGCCCTGTGCCTTCTTTCTCCTGCTGCTTCTGCAAACATTTCCATAGCGATCCAGTTCAGAGGTGTGATGGATGTTGAAACTAACGTCCTGAACAAAAAAAAGCTGGAGTTTGACCTGGATCAGTGCTTTGTTTTGCTTCACTGTTCATGTTAGAGCAGTCTGGGGACAAAGGTGGAGTGCTCTGGGGTGAGAAGGAGGGTGGGCTTGCTTTTTGGGAGGCAATGCTGGTTACTGCCAGCTTTAAAGTTGGAGTGTAGAGGGAGCTTGTACTCATCAAATTGCAAATTGCCGTTTGGAGTTGATATTCAATTCAAATTTTCCTGTTCATGGCTTTTCTGCCCAACCATGGGGAGGTGTGAAATGCATGGCATGCTGGGACTCAACCCCCTGCCTTCAGCTCTGTCTGAAGTGTATTTTTGTTTTAATAGTATTATAATTACAAAATGTCGATGTACAAGCTGGTTTGCACTGGGCAATTAATTTGGCTATAAATAAGAAACTCAGCCAGTTCCATAAACTGGCCCCCTCGGTTAACAAAGACAGGACACATTCAAACCCAAACAGAGAGGTCACCCAATGATGTCCCACCCTGGGCTGCAGACATCTCACTGGTCAGGAAGCTGGGTGGTGTTAGACTTCAGCCAATGACATGTGTATGCCTGGGAAACTCAAATGCCCTATAAAAAGGGCTGCCATAATAAACTCGAGGCTGTTTGTCGCATGAAACTCTGGGAGTGTGTGTCGTCTCTGTCTCCGACTCGCGTCTCCCCTATAACAAGAAAAGAAAATGCTTGATCATCTCCAGCATTTTAATTTAGTACCTTGTCAAGCTGGTTCTTGAGCTGATATAATCCTGAATAAAGCCATAGAATCCGAGTGTTGGGAGCTCTGGCAGGTTTTATCCAGAAACCCCTTTCCTGAATAGTTTTTCTTCAGAATTACTTACTAAATACCTCTTTCTAGCAGTGACTGTTCCTCTCTCAGGAAACTTTTCTCACAGTCTCGTTCATGGCATTACTCAGCCTGTGACAATGCCCACTCTGCATCCCAGATATTCCTACAGGTAGGTTTGTAACTGGCCTGACAGCAGCAGTCTGGAGGACTTCTCCTTGCAGGCAACAGGGCTGCTTTTGTATAAATGAGTGTTTATATAAAAATAGATTGGTCTTATCTTGACTGGGAGCCAGTGACCCCTGAATTCAGAATCTTGCTCTGAGACCTGGCCTTGGTGGCCTTGGACAAGTCATTTGGTGCTTGTGCCTCAGCTGTGTTTTAGGGACAAACAAGACCAGCAGAGTTTGGTACTTTGCAGGGTCAACAAAAATCATACAGAGTTATAATCAAGCTGAAGATTTTCAAATGTGATTTTTATAGTGTGTTTATCTGATAATACATGGATGTTCACTGAAGATCCCCTGTCCAGTGTGCCTCCCAGATTTTAAACCCTTTCACATCATATTTACAATATCTACAATACAAATAAATGTAAACATATATATTTATTAAATTCCTTTTGTATGATGTTTAACTTTGTATGATGTTTAACTTAAAGTTAAAGGCTTCAAAGAATAGATTAATCTGTTGCTGCTCATGGTTTTTCCCCTGCTGTATCTGGTTGCACTCACTGGAGCACACCTTTCACTCTGAGAGTGAGCTCTGGGTGTTGAATTTTTCCTGTTTGATAACCTGTGCACTGTTTAATTCTAGCCTTTTACAATGTTCTTGTAGGTTTTTTTTTTTTGTTATTATTATTTAGAGAAAAAGGCATTTTGATGGTCATGGTTTGGACTGTTTCAAACTCTCCTTAATGGTGCAGTGGCAGCAAATGGCAGAATAAGAAATTCCAGCAGATTTTGTGAAAGTTGCAGGCTGGACAGAGAAAAACAAATCTAAAAATAGCATCTGTAAAGGGAAGGCAGCAGTCTGAGCTCAGCTTCTTTCATCTGGCCTATTGGTCTGAGAAACATCACCTGGCCATAGCCCCAGAGTCTGGGTGCACATCCTGCTGCTCCTGCCAAACTAAAGGACAAGATGCTGGGGGGAAAGTCCAACAATAAGGGGAACATAAAGCCATCCTTTCACTTTCTCATCTTCCTGCTTTTTTGTGGCTTTCCTGTGTCAAAAGAGGCGTTTAATCAGCTGCAGCTCAAGCTTGCTTTACTTAGGGGATGTGCATGGGCCAGGGCAGGACAGTGCCTGGAGCTGGGACACACTCAGTGTCCAGGAATTGGGAAATGTGGACAGAGGACAGAGGTGGAACAAACCCTGTTGGCAGTTTTCATTGTGTGTTTATTGCCAAGATGATAATGAAATCTGTTTTTAATCATTTACAGAGAACCTTGTCAGCACCTAGCACTTCCCTACACCATAAGCAGCTGCAAACAAAACACGATCAGTTTAACTGTAGGAATCCTATGATCTGTTGAGATTTTGGGGTTTTTTTAAGAAAAGGAAAAAAGGCATCCCAGACAACCATGATACACCTAATCTCTGTTTCAGCTGTACTGAACCAATGAATTGCCAGCTAGGAATTAGAAACCTGGGATGCATTATTTTCATGGGTTATACAAGTATTAGTAAGCCAGGCAACTTGCCTTATTTTCCTAATGTAATAAGTTTGATTGTGGAAAAATCTTTTGGAATATCCTTGGGACAAAAGTGAAACAGTTCCTAAAAGATAATACCTTCCCTTTGGGAGCTGTGATAGCCAGTGGCTCTGGTTAACAAATGGTGGGATCTTCCATCTCCATATAACTTGAGCCAAGCAAATTGCCAGTTTCTCCAGTATTCAAATAGTTTGTTTAAAAAATGCTGTTTAAATGATCTGTTTCTCCACTGTGCTGGTGGGGCCCATAACCTGTTCATTTTGCCACTGTGGATACAGACGTCCATTATCCTTTCCCTGCTTACTTTTGCATTATTTTCTATAAGATTAGGTGTCTTGTGCCTTGTTGATGAGTCTCCAAGGAGTTCTTTGTCCCACTATTTATAAACTTAAAGGCTTGATTCCTGGGAGCTGATTCTTCAGCTGGAGATTTTCTTTCTTTATTCTAGGATGAGATATTCCTGGGTCGTTTTTGCATGAAAATCTGCTTGCCAAAACCTGGGGAAGTTTTTTCCTCCTAACTCAACTCTTTATTTGACTGCTGTGTAACTGCAGTTTACTGCTATCTGTTGAATACACTGCCCTGGAATGTGTTACACTCTCAGATGGCTTTAGGAACAGACAAACCATGTGATGGTCTTTATGTCTTTCTGCTCACACTCACGGGCCTGTACCTTTTATGCCCTTAAATTCTTTGTATTGCCCTGCTGCATTTTGGGTTCACATGTTTTAGCAGTGGCAGATAAATAGAGAAGCCACAGAAATGTTTATGCTTTTTATTGACTTTAGGTGCTTTGGAGAACAGCATTAATCTACAGTTCAGTGAAGCAGCAGAAAAATGAAATACTCCCTGCAGAGTTTTCCTTTGTAAATAGAGCCTTGCATTAAGCTGCTGTGAACTGGCTTGCTTTCAGATTTCTGAATGTACTGGTTTTGTCTTCATTAGTAATTATAGCTGAGGGTAATAACACTGAGATTATCCTTCATCAGAAACAACAATAAGGCTTGATGATGTGGGGATGTGATGTGATGTGATGTGATGTGCTGCAAGAGTACTTGTCCTTGACCTCCAGCCTCAGACCTGGCTCACCACTGCCTGGCCAACCTATGGGCACCTTCAAATGGGAAATGACAGTGCTAGCCTTTGGTCCCTGCTCTGAGTCACTGCTGGGACAGTGACCAGGCAGTGAAAGGGGATTAACTTCAACTAAATTGGTTTAAACTAAAGTGTTAGACACAGTGGTAAAAATGTTCTTTTACTCCTGTTTGACTTGATTTACTTGGGCTAGCATGGCTGAGAGATCAGTATGGGAAATGTGTATTTGGATACCTCAGTACAGTCACCTGGTTTATGAGTGACCTTGATCAAGTCACTTCACCCATTCTGTGCTTCACTTTTGCTTTACTATCTGTTTTTAAATGTGAGCTGATGTGCTGAAGTGGAATTGCTTGCTTGAATCTTTATTGGTTTATTTTTTTTTTCTTTTAACTGAATTTTTTATTTTGCATTAAAAAGCAGAGGAATTGTCTTGGAAGATTACTCACAGGAAAAAGAAAAGAAAAATAATAATACATTTTCTGACCTTCTAAATCTGAAAAATTATATGATGTCCAAGCACTGCAGAGTTTATTATTGGTCTTTTCATTTTTTTTCCACTGTAAATGTTTTCCTCCATTTTTCCATAGAATAATAATTTGCATATCCTGGAGCAGCTTTGAGTTTGTGGGACAAAAAAAATTCTTTTGCTTTTGTAGGTGGAAAAGCCCAGAAGGAAAATGTTCTGCTGTTCTTAGTGTGAGACTCTTGATTACAAATATCTTCAGTCTGGAATAAACATGACTTTCGTTTTAGCCTAAGCTATATCACATATTAAAACTGCTTCTAAACTCTGAGTATATATAATGGACAGATTTGTGTGGTGTTGGTTTCAAAGGATGTGTGAGCCACAGACCACAGAGCAGCATCTGTGTCTGTCTGACTCCCTGTAGGATTTCATTTTTTGGTTGGTTCCACTGTTTGGGAATACTGACTTTTATGAAAGCCTCACCTGTGCAGATTTTTGAGGTACAGGATGATGTTAGTTTAGCATTTACATTGATTCCCTGAAATGTCTTTTCACTGGGAGGAAGAGGCTTCAAAGCCAAACCTAGCTCTTAGTACAATTTACAGTGGTGCTGGTTAGCACAGGACTGGGTAATTATGCTGTTTTTTCTGCATCCTTTGGGAGGTTGGGTGTGCCTGGGAAGGAAGGTCATCTTTTTTATTACTCTTTTTTCCTTCTCCTGCCCTTCTTCTTTAGTAAATTGATAGCAGGTTTATTTTCTGTATGCTCTACCTAACCACATAACTGACAGAAAGAAATAAAAGAAGGAAAGGAGGATAAACCATAAAACTTCCTTGTTAAATGCATGTTATTTCCAAGAAGAAAAAAAAATTGTAGCTGATTCATTTTGAAGACTTGAACTGTAACTTATTTTTTTCTTTTTCTCCTTTGTATTGGCAGGATAAAAAACTTTAACATGCCTCGTAGCCCTACATCAAGTGAAGATGAAATGGCACAAAGCTTCTCTGACTATTCTGTTGAGTCTGAATCAGATAGCTCCAAAGAAGAAACTATTTATGACACAATTAGAGCAACTGCAGAAAAGCCAAGCAGCAGAGTGGAAGACAGTCAGAGCAACACTTTAGTGATTCGAATTATCATACCTGACCTGCAGCAAACGGTAAGGCAGAGTGCACTGCAATTAAACAAAGTGAAAATAATGATTAGCTTTGCTGACTTCAATCTGAAGTACATCTGTTCCCTTTTCTTACTTTCTTTTTTGACATATTACAGACAAAATTCATGTTTTATTTCAATGTCTATGCTTTGTACCCCAGTGGTTTATCTGACCGGTTGCCCCAACTAAAGGCACCATCCCTTCCAAGAAATTGGATTTAGGGTGTTAACCTGATGAAAGCTATGTTCATAAAGCAAACTATCTCTGATGTGCATTCACAGATTTTGGGTTAAAGAAAGAGACTTAGGAATCCGTAACCTCATCAGAAGATGAAAATTGAATGAAAAACCCCACATGTTAACTCTATGAAAGCCTCATATATATATATATATATATATATATATATATATATGGCTTCTCTAGTTCCTCTTCTCATGAGATAGTTTGTGATTGACACATGGCTGGGGTCCTGCAAGAGGACATCAAATTCTCTCCCTTTACTATACTTGCTGTCTTTCTCTGTCACCCTGCCACACAAAAGACATCCCTTTTGGAGAGCCTGTGGCTTTTAGAGAGTAAAGATGAGGAAAGAATAGCACAAATAAACCTTTCCTTCCTCCTTTGCTGCCATGCCTTTACCATAGAGTGTTGTTTCTGAACCTTCCAGCCAGAGAAACCAACACAAGTGCTGTGATAGGAATAACAGTATCATTCTGGAAAAGGTTTTGGGAGAGATTGATTCCATCCTAGAACCACAACTTGTCCGAGTTTGTTATTAATTATCTGGATTTCCCAGGGTCTCCTTGAATGCTGCTGTTGGGATTTTCAGTGGTGGTACCAGCCTTTTGAAATTCCAAGATGATTATAAAACCACATCCATTTTATGGATGGGTGCCACATACATCACTCTGTGCTGACATGTAAGAGCCACACCATGCCCTGCTGCCATTGAAGATTTATCTCAGACAAAACTCTTTCTTTCTTCTTAATTAAGTTCATTTTTAGAATGATAGAGATGGGCTGGCGTCAGCCTGACAGGGAAGAGCTGTTTTGACAGTGTGCCCTCAGGTGAGATTCTGGAGCTCTTTTTTGATCTTACCAGCTTGCTCTATCTGTGACCCTGTCAATGGCTAGATCCATGGAAATGGAATGGAAAAAGCAGCTTTTCTTGCTATGTTTACTCTGCTGTTAAAACCACAGGGATAGTAGCTTCCTGAAGCCCTCCTATTTAATTACTCTGGTTTTTACATCAGTAGTAAGTATTTATTGACATTATCAGACAATTTTTAAAATTAATTTTAGCATTTGGTCATTTTTTATTGTTTTACTTTTTGTATTTCTTTTTCATTTTCAATAAACTCTTCATGAAAAGTAACTGAATTGTTTTAAGCAGTTCTAAACAGCTGATGTATTTCTTATTTAATTTATCAGCCACTAAACTCTTTGTGCAGGAAAGTTAAACCTGGGTTCAGGTTAGCAAACAGGAATATTGATGGATTAAATGTAGTGGAGCAAACTGTGGAGAAGATCAGAGTTTGAGCTATTGTATAGCTACAAGCCAGAGCAAACATAGGCCCCATTTCCTGTATAATTATACTTAATTTAACATACAAAGTGTTTAAAATTAGTGTACTTAAATCAAAGAAGCATGAAATAATATAATTTAGTTTTCTGGGGTTTTTTGGGTTTTAGTGAGTATGATCAAGACTCTATTTGTTCTAAGGAAGACAAGTTTAGGGGTTAGATAAAATTCAGCCCACTGGGAAGCTTTAAAGCCTTAGCCAAACTCCTAGAGAATGAAGTTTGCTTGTCTGCAGTGGCTGTGGTACAAACTGCCTTTATTTCACTGCAGGTATGAGATAAGCACCAAGCACCACAAGTAGGATGTGCTGCCACGGAAAACTTTATAAATTACCACTCATTGTAGGAAGTCTGTCTTGTTGCTCTTTTACTCTCATTTGAAACTTGGAAGACAATGTGAACCTTGACAAGTTTATACAGAGTCCTTAAGAACAATTGCTTTTCAGTTCTTATATTAATTATTTTTTTGTCTCCTTCTCAGTTCAGATGATAACTCAATTTACTGAAACACTACCTCGTAGAAATGGTAATTTCTTATTGCCTCTGTGCATGACCTGTATTCAATAAGCGTCATCCTTCTCACAGGAGGGTGGAGAATATTCAAATGAGTGACTGAAAGATTTCCTGAGCTCAGTAAAATTCCTGAGGGAATTGAGAGCATGGAAAGCCCTTCACAGTCACAAGGAGAGTGGGTAAAAACACTGTGTTACCTGGCATATATTATTTGGTCTGAACCCAGGCCCAGTCATCTTGTATCCATTTCCTTTTCCAGTGTATGTAGGAACAAATCCCAAGTGATGCTGCCTATAAGAGAAATCAGTCTGGCTCTTTAGGAGCTGTTGTGAAGAAAATCTCCTTTAGCTTGGTATTCTGACAGCCATGGTGTTTTGTGCTTAGAATTGCTCTTTGCCACAGACTCTGAGAACAGTTCTGTTCGCCAATTGTTTAAAGGAATATTTTCATCATTTTATTATCAATATCGTGCTTGTTCCACTCTTTTGTTTTACCCTGTACCTATGTGCTCCCTCTGGATTATGTTTAAAGTCAAAATGCTCAGATTCAGAACATTTTATTAAATTCTGAGGCTGAGATGGGTTTGGGTCTGCTGAAGACTTCTCTGAGACGCTTTTTGCCCATCTGTTCTGCTGCTCCACTGCAATAATGAGCATTTACTGATTCCTTTCCCCACTGGTTTTTGGAGTTTTTTAATATTATATTGGACTTGGCACACAAAATGTTGTTTGGTAAGTGGGAGTTTGTTATAGCCACAGCTTAAGTTGGAGCCACTTTTTGGTGTTGTTTCTGCATTGCTTTTTATACTTATGTATCCTTTCTTTACTTTTTATTATTTGTTGGTTTTTAGGATTAAGAATATTTTCCTTTAGTGCTCTTGATTCTCAGATAAAACATTTTATTTACTTTGTGTAATTTTTACCTTAAAAATAGGAATCCAGTTGTCACAACTGCAGCACAAGTCCCACTTTTCCTTGGGATGCCTCCATTTTCACTTGTTTCTAGCCTGTGCTGCCTCATAGATACTCCAGGTTTTCTTTTCTGACTTTTCCAATGTATTCTGTATCTCACTTAGTGCCTGACTGCTCCTTGCTGCTTTCTGTTTGCTTTTCCTTTTTTATCTTCAGTTTGCTAAGAGAAGCATTGTGCTGCTGGTATCTGTTCACATGCCCTTGATCTGGGCAGGTGATCTGCTGACAGCTTTGCCAGACTGGGTTTTCTAAACCATCTCCTCATGAATTCCGTGTTTCCTGAGTGCAGTCTGATGAAGGAGTACAGTGTTTCAGCAGAGAATCAAGCTGGACACAACACAAACCAAAATCAGGGACTTTCTCCCTTTTCTTTCCATGATGCCAAAATCTCATTTGTGTTTCTCACTATTCAGCTGTCATATCTTTAATATCAACATCTCCCACTGGAAGGAATAACTCATATTTTGATATCCTGGCAATCATATTTTTGGAGGCAGCTGTACAAACGATTTTGTCATCTTCCCTCAGTCACAGCACAGTTTGTGTGATTGACAGCTGAGCAGAAAGATGTGTTTGCTGATTGATTTTAATCAGATAAATATTATCCCTCAGACCTTCTGTATCATTAGCATTATTCCTACTGAATTAATATCTTCCCTTCAGCTGGGGGAGTTGTATTTTCCCTGGCTTCCCATCCTGCCCTTCACTCAGTAGCTTGCTCTCACCAGCGTGCAGGAATGCAAGATTATAATTGGCCATGTCTCCTGTGATCCAAGCAGCTTTCATATCCCAAACATAGGCCTTGCATCTCAGCAGCCAGTGCTGACATGCTGTCTTGCTGCTACACTTGCATTTTGAAGAGTCTGGTGTGGTTTTGACACCGACTTTGAGCCACTCAGGGCTTTTTTGGCTGTTCTTCGTGGTTTTTTACAGTGAATCTATCTGTCAGTGCAAAACATCTTTGTTTCATGTGTTTCTGTTGTTCCTTGTCACTAAACTATCCCTATTCTTTAATCTTTTTTTTCTTGTTGAAGGTTAGAAAAAGTTGTCTATTTTTTTTTTACTCTGCTGCTGCCTCCTTTCCTTGCGGCCGCCATGCCATGTGTGCCTAATGAATTGTTCCTTATTTCATAACTAGACCAGCCTGTCTGTAGGTCCTGCTGTGATTGAGCTGATGTTTCCTCAGGGTACAGAGTGTGGCAGTAAGTAATGACTTGTCTGCAGGATAGAGGGGGTGGCTGTGGTGCTCCCTGCCTGGAGGACTGCCAGGAGGACACAGAAGCAGCACAGTGGAGTTGTTCCAGGGACAGGCTGATGGAAAATGTACCTTATGCAGCATCTGAGTGCTCCTATTTATCCTCTTGGTCAGCACCTGCCTCTGAGAGAGTGGTAACAGCTCCACTTCTATCTTGCCTGGCTTCATGGAAAGCATAAGTAATTACTTTTCTCACTAGTTTCACTTTTCTCAGTCTGGAACATTTTGGTAGCAAAAAAATTCTCCAGTTATCAATTTACTTTTTGCATAACTGATCTTTTTTCATTCTAAATTGCTAATGGGATCTGCTTTTTTTACAATAAGCCCACTTTTCTTTCTTATGAATCACTAGAAGAGCTGGGGCTCTCACTGAATTAGTTTGTGAAATATTTGCCTGCGATCAAGAACAGAGAGAACACAAGAATAGACCAAACAAAATTAAACATATTGGATTCTCCATGTGCATTACAAACCAGCAGACTTAATTAAACTGTGATCAGAAGGGACTGCTTTGTATTTTTAAAATCAAAACAGTGTCATACAAGTCCAATATTAGTTTGTTTCATGTAAGAAAAACTTTACTGGGAGAAAAAAAATACATGTAATTTCAAACTTGGCTTCCCATTTGAATAACACTTACACTTACTGTAATCTTTCAGGTTGTGTGCATAATGTATGGATAATGTTAGAAGTCAAGCTCATTACACACCTTGTAACTGACAGTTTTGCTGAAAAGTGCTGATTTTTGAATCTGAATCATGTATTGAAGTTTGAATCCATGAGGTTCAGAAGGAATACAGGGATTTCAAGCAGATTGGCCTTGCTGCTTAGTCAATACTGTACCTACTGGGATGTTTGGGAAGGAAAATTCTTGTTATAATCTACTTTGTGTCCCTCTCTCCTTCCCTTCAACATATAAAATTCCCCAAACTTTTCACAAAACATTTTGAAATATAAAATAAGTAAGGGAAATGAAAGCTGCTTCCCAGCCAGCCTTACTTGTGACAAAGTCTAATATCTCCTTTTATATTGAAGACTGTAAAGGATTCAAGCAGTAAAAGCATTGTGTGCTCTGGATGCACATCAGAGGCAGCAGATTGCTTTCTGGGCATTGCCATCTGCTGGTACCTTGGAACCAGTGACTGCAGTGTAGGCAAAATCCCTGAACTCCTCAAATCCCTGAATTCCAGCTTGGCAAGAAGCAAAGAACTGGAAAAGTTTGTCAAGGTTTTCAAGTAATTTGCTTCACGTTGTATCATGCCTCCCATAAACTTACCCTCAGATAAAGTAGCTAAAAGGGAACTAGAATTCTTGCCTGAATACAATTTTTTTGGTGAAATCCTTGGGGATCTAACTGATATTAGGACAGCCAAGAATCAAGTGGATAGTTAAACACCTTGTAACATCCCTTTTGAACAGGTTTTCCATGAAGGTGCTCTCTCTCTGAAGAAGGATGTGTGTGTTCCCTGATATTTGAAATGTCCTGTGTTTTCACAGTACTTGTGCATTAGGTATTATCAAAGCACCTCTGAAATAGAATTCTTGTTGAGCAAGGTTTTGTCATGGAATTTGTATATTTATTGTGTATATTCCTAATTATTTATGATATTTGTAAATTTTAGAATGTAAGATGCTGTTTAAAGGTTTTTTTCACTAATCGGTTTCCTTAAAATAATTTCTCTTTGCAGAAATGCATTCGATTTAACCCAGAAGCTTCAGTGTGGGTTGCAAAGCAGCGGATTTTGTGCACTCTGAACCAGAGTTTGAAAGATATCCTGAATTATGGGCTATTCCAGCCTGCAAGCAATGGGAGAGATGGGAAATTTTTGGATGAGGAGAGACTTCTGAGGGAATACCCACAGCCAGTCAATAAAGGAGTTCCTTCACTCGAGGTATTTTTAGATCTACCATCTGAAGCATTTCTATTCTGATAAAAACTGTGCAGAAAGCTGTATTTGAGCTGTCTGCATGCACCTGAATTGCATCTAGGAAATGCTTATATGCAAGTCTGAGCTTGAATCCTTGCTCACAGAAGTGCTAGCAATCCCTGCTCATGGAGCTGGTCTATCCCCAAAAAGTTGCAAAGAGTCAGCCCTTCCGGGACAGCGGATTTTGGAGCTCTCTTTTGCTGAGGACACAGGACATGTATCTTATTCAGTGATTTAATAAAGAAGTGTAAGGTTCTAGGTGAAGCTGTTGGATCTGTGATTAGGTTTGCGATAGCAGTGTAGCAGTTGCTGGATAACCAGCCCATGCTTTCTCCCAAAAGGAACTTTCTGTCTCAGTGAAGCCTTTTTTAACCCTCATCTAGTTCCCTCTGTGCCATCCTTCAGAGTGCACAGGTTGCCTCTGTCTGTCTCCTGGGGAAGCAGTAAGGGAGGAGAGGTGTGTACTGGGATTTCCCCCTCTCTGTTGCTCCTGCAGAGGCTCTGCAATTGGGGATAAGCTGGGCAGAACTTTTATGGCACTGGACAAACTTGGAGCAGAGCCAGCTCACACAATATAGCAGCAAACTGGGGCATGAAACCGGCATTTACTGAATTTTGATATTGCCTGTATGGTGGCAGATCAACCATTAATAATGTGCAGTTTAATAGACTTACTCCATTCTAACATAAATCCAAGAGAAAAGAACCAGGGTGCTCAGAAGGCTTCAGGTCTTCCCTTTTCTAGGAGTTTATTTCAGAGTTTCAGTCACCGATGACCACTTTACAGCTGTAAGCAAATTAAACAGCCACTTCATTTTGTTTCTGTCATTTTTCATGAGTCTTGACTGCAGCAATTGAGGTGTTAAAAGTTATCTTGTGGAAAGCTGGTGTTAAAGCCTCATTCAGTGCAGTCTCCTGTCCACCAGACAGGCTGCGCTCCTGCAATTCTGCATAGGACAATGAGAGAATGGTAAATTATAGCTATGGAAACCCCCATGGCTTTTGCTACAGATATTGCTACTGCATCCAAGCTGCTCAGGATAAAATGTGACTGAGTCTCAGCCAAAAAGAGTAGTCCTCAGAACCTCATTCACAAAAACAGTCCTGTTCAACATCAGAGAACTATTCCCATGTGGAAATTCTTCTTACTTTGACTAAGGGATTTTCAGGTATCCTTTTATTTTTTTTTTTTATATTTCAGAAATGTTAAGCTGCAATTTTGAAATAGATGTTTTTTTATTTAACATGCCTTCCCAGCTCTTTCTGCCTGAGACTATAGATGAAAATGCACCGAAATCTTTAGGGAAAAGCTCGTTCTGGTGTAATTCTTGCTTATTTCTGTAGATTCTAGATGCTGATCTCATTTCCCACACACCTTCTCTGATCTCAGTGTATTTGTACAAGGTATGAATTTTGCTTAAATGATGTAAAACTATATGAAATACTGATCCTATTTCTAAAATTTTTTAAATTTTGCCTAAATCTACCATCACCATGGATGATACTTCCTGGTAAGGTCAGAAAATTATATTATGGATTTTAAGTTTTTAAAATTTCTTCTTCTTTTCTTCCCTCAGTTTTGCTACAAGAAAAGAGTGTACAGACAGTTCAACCTCGATGAAAAGCAGCTGGCCAAACTTCACACCAAGGTATCCCAATTTCCTGCAGGAGTTAGCAATTACCTACACTGGGTGTTGACATCAGTTGACAGAATGCTTCATTTTTAGTCAAAATTTTATTTTTGAAATTAGAGGATGATTCATTTTTCACTCTTTGTTTCAGGCCAATTTGAAAAAATTTATGGATCATGTCCACCATCTCTCTGTGGAAAAAATGATCAAGATGTTGGACCGAGGACTGGACCCAAACTATCATGACTTGGAAAGCGGAGGTCAGAAGAACAAAACTAAGCAGCATAAAGGAGTACCTTGACTTAGTTAAACTTAAATTGATTAACACGGTGAATCTCACACATTCCTTCACAACTCTGAGCCAGTGAAGTGAAGCCCTGTAGGGCTTTGCTGTCCAAAGGAGATAGTTGATAATGTTATGCTTTTCTTTGAATAGTATTTTAAACGTTATTTTATAAAGTAACTTAACTTTATTTTATAATTTTGCTCACCTTTTTCCAAGTACATCCCATTCTCTTCCTTAGAAACACCTTTAACTTTGGCAGCTCAGCTTGACAATACAGTAGAAGTGATAAAAGCCCTGAAAAATGGAGGAGCGCATTTAGACTTCAGAGCCAAAGATGGAATGACAGCTCTGCACAAAGCAGCCAGAGCCAAAAACCAAGTAGCCCTCAAGGTAAATGCTTTCAGGAGCAAATTATGTGTTATCTTATTAAAAAAAAAAAAAAAAGAAGTATAAAGGAGACTGTTTTCAGTTAATCACTGTATTGTGATGGATCCTTTAGGATGTGCTTGTTCTAGTGCTTCTTTTGGCTTTCAAATCTTAGTATTTGCTTTCAATAAAGAGCCTTTTAATTTCTGATTTATCTTTTCCTGGTAGGAGGAAAAGTGGTGAAATTCAAGCTTATTCATTGATACACTGAAATCTGACGAAATAGGAATAGCATTATTGTCACTTACCTCTTTGAAAACAGCTTCCAGTGGCATGGATTGCACATTATGCCGTAACACAGTGTCTTCTGGTTTCTTTTGTATTTTAACAGGTATTCTTAAATCACACTGATGGTCTAGATTAAGTTTTAGGTTTATGGCTTTTGCTTATTCCCTTTTGACAGATACTCAAATTGCATGACATTTTTGATAAATCACCTTGGAACTGAAGAGGTGAATGTGTTGCAAAGGTGATGCAGCATTTTCAGAGCTGACATTTCTGAACCTAGTGAGAGGATGGAAACTGGACATTGCTGCTCCTTTCTGTGCCATCCCCATAGATTCCTTTAGATCCTAATTCTTCCAAGGTCATTTCTTGCTTATTTTAGTCTGTGGCCCATTTAATTTAGTGCTGTGGCCCATTCTTATCAGCTGATAAATACATGAGCAAAAAATGTTAGGTCAAGTATCAACCTTATACATACTTTTTCAGATATTTTTTCAGGTAAAGACCCTCTCTAGGCAGAAGTCCGTCCCAAATGTATTTTTCACAGTCTGTGATTGCTTTCAGACCCTTTTAGAGCTGGGAGCATCTCCCAACTACAAGGACAGCTGTGGCCTGACCCCGCTGTACCACACAGCCGTGGTGGGAGGGGACCCTTTCTGCTGTGAGCTCTTACTCCATGAACATGCTACAGTCAGCTGCAAGGATGAAAATGGATGGCAAGAAATTCATCAGGTAGGAAAGATTTGCTTTTTGTTTGGAGTTGGACTTGCTTGAGGAAATGTGCAGTGGTTGTTCTAGGGTTAAGTGCTATTTTGAAGTCCCTGCACATTCAAGTATGAAATTTTTTCCTTTTTCTACTTCTTTTTATTTATTCACTTTGCATCCTACTGTGGGGACTTAAAAGTAGAAAACTGTTCCAGTGGTGTTCTGTAAGTTTGAAATCTCTGGTTACTGGGGATTTTGCTGCAGAAATTGCACTGGTTGCATGTATGTCGTGGACTCTTGGAAGTTTAGATTCCTGCTCATGGCAATTCAGTAGGAAAATGTAGCTCATTCTTTTGGTTAGATGCCAATGTCAGTGTCCTTGGTAATCCTCCTCATGTGTTTGTCAGGGTGCTTTCCCTTTGTCTCTGCTGAACTTTACAGGAAGATTTGGGTTCATGATCCTGCTGCTGAGATCCATCAACCTCTCATTGTCCTCTTCAGAAATGCCTGAATGTTATCCAGCAGTTGTGTAAAAATGCTTTATTTATTTCTCTTGGCATAGTGATAAACTCAGTAATATGCAAAGTTTAAAGATTCCAACAGTCCCGATGTCTTTGCAGCTACTTTATCATGTCTCTGTATGGATGAGTTCGGATAATTACAAAAACTGGAACTGCTATAGTATGAGACAAATAAAGATACAAGTAATCAACCTTACAGGTCTGCCTGGCTCATCTTGACTCACTTTATATTCTCTGTGCACTAAATTCTTTAGTACACAGGTTTTTTTTCTTCTTGTCTTGGAAAGAAATGGGAGGTAGCTTTGGCACCCACATTTGGGCAGGAATCTGAGCTTTTTCACTAAGTGGAAAAAGCTCTTTCAGGTCAGGTTTGTTTGGATCCATCTCTTGAGTAGGGGAAAAGAAAGGAATTATTTTATTACCATATTTTCTGAGGATGTGGAGGAAATGGATTGTCTAGATCAAAGTATTACTCCATATGGACCCCCTGAAAATACAGAGAAAATGTCCCTCTTTTAAAACCCCAGCCTCAAACATAAGGTTATTATTTCTCATAATGAAATAGAACTTTCCAAACCCCTTGTGTTGCTTGTAATCCTGAATAAATCAATGTTTACATCTGGGTTAGGAACAATCTGTTTTGACTAACCAATAATTCAAGCATTCCTAAATGAATTAAAAAGAATGAGGATTTAATTTATGCAATGAGCAGTCCACTTAACTTTTCTCTTCCAAATTCTAGATCCAAGCCAGGTGTGCCAGTATGTACCTCCCATTGAATTCAGGAGTGATGAGGTACCTCAGAAAGACTGAATGGATTTCTACACCTGTATCTCTTACCTTAAATTCTGATTTGGGTAGGAATCATGCTGATCTGAGATACCACAAAGTTCAAAACATTAGAAATTGGGAGGTGCTTGGTCAATGGGTTATAGAGGAGAAGGGAATCAAGTAGAAGAGGCTGAGGACTAGAATTACTATGATTTTTTCTAAAGCTTGTTTGCTAATCAACAAAGTTTCTAATTTCTATGAATCTTCTTCATAGAGGCTTATTTCAAAAAATCCAGGGTCTAACCTTTCATTTGTGTGACAGATAAAGTAACTCTTGAAGATTCCCCCCTGTTTTGGAGCAGTTCCCCGTGTATGCTGTGTGTCTGCTTGACATCACAGAACCAAGAAGATTTACTTGGATTTTGGCCAGATTTTCCTTCTAAGGCCTGTAAGCAGTTTGGGAAGAAGCTCTGACAATCTGATCATCCTCAGTGCCATCTTCTGGGCAGTGTTACGGAGTGTATCAGGACAAAAAACTTGTCGCATTTGAGTCATGAATATTAGTGGATAAAAGTTCCAAAGGCAGTATTTTCTCGATCCTTTAGGCTGCCATTCCCAAAATAATCAGATAGTTAAACCCAAGCACAGGATTGCTGTACCTGAAGTGCCCCCACTGGAGTTGGTGTAGGAATGCACATCTGGGCATCTGTGGTCCCATCAGAGAACCAGGCGTGGTTCTAAAAATTAGACCCTCAAACAGCACCTTGTCTGCTGAAAATCTTTCCCTGGAAGAATTGCCTAGGCTGTGTAATAACCAAAATATTGATGCATCCCTGCCCAGGCTTGCAGGTATGGACACGTCCAACACCTGGAGCACCTCCTGTTCTACGGCGCCGACATGTGCGCACAGAATGCCTCAGGGAACACAGCCCTGCACATCTGTGCCCTCTACAACCAGGTGAGAGCCCCTGCCCTGCCACCAAGCCTTGCTGGACCCCTGCAGGGACAGAAATGTCCCCAGCAGGAGCTGGCAGCTCACGGAATCACAGGATGGGTTGGCTTGGAAGGGAACTTGAAGATCATCCAGTTCCATCCCCTTCCACTACACCTCATTGCTCCTATCCCCATCCAACCTAGCCTTGAACATTCTAGGTATGCGCCATCCACTACTTCCCCAGGGCCTCACCACCCTCTCAGGGAGGAATTCTTTCCCAATATCTGATCTAAACGTGCTCTCTTTCAGTTTGAAGCCTTTCCCCTTCCTCCTATCACTACATTATTTTATATGCAATGAAGTGTTTCAGGTTTCAAAAAGCAGTATTAGAAACTGGAAAGAACATAATTAAAATTATTTTATTGGTGTTTCATTCACTGATTACAAATAAGGCTGCTCATTGTAGGTAGCAAGGGTATGGATATTAGAAAATAAAACATGCTTTACCAGCTTTTTTGGGTTTAATTCATATCTAAATATTTGTTTCCTATACAGAATTTGTTGCTATTGTTCTATAATTTTATTTAGAATTAAATAAGAAAGAGTTATACAATACTGTGGAAATGTCTCTATACAGAAAATACTGGATTCTTTGCTGTTTACAACTTATGTAGTCATTTACAAGTAGTAGAAACTTTTGATTTGATAGCATTTTATACTCTCTTTGCAGGGATGGGATGGGGAAGGCATGAGCTTTACAACTATGTTAAAATTCAGCAAATAAAATATTACATTGAATTTGGAAAGCATGAGATGTGACTGTAAACAGTGAAATATCTGTTAAAGCATCTGCTCCTTAATTAATCACCATCTTAGTCTTTTTTCTAAAGTCTTGTCAAGACAGATTCCTCAATTAGGTCTAAAATTCCCTTAAAACAAAAAAAAAAAAAAAAGAATTTTGGGGAAAATCTGACTTTTTTCAAGACCATACATTTTAGCAAAGGTTATGTAGTATGAGGTGGGAATTAGAGTAATCCTGTAGAATGACAGTGTTTTCCATGCAGAGATGTGGTTTCCTGACCTCAGTAGAAGAAGTTATTCTGCAGAAGACTTAGAGACTCTAATTGAAACTGCATCTACAAATTTTGAAATGTTTACACGGTCACTAAGCTTGGCTTGGTGAATGGAACTTTAACATCTTCTGCCTCCAATGCTGTCCTTATGTTTTCCTTCATCCACTGTATGTGGAAATACAGAGTTTCCCTCGGGGTGCTGTGAACCTTAACCTGTGCTGATTTTGCCAGTGGTTTTTTTTTGTGTTTTTTTTTTTTCTTTTTTTAATGGAAAGTTGTTATTGGTTCACGTGGAAGGAACAATGCTGCCTTTTCCAGCTGGAGAGGATGGCAAGGACAGTAGTGTCCTTGTTACCTCCAGATTCCTGTAGATGGAGTCGTTACCCGTTTGATCTTCCCTTCCAGTCTTCCCGGGAGAATTTTCTTGGGTTACTTTCTGAACTTGGTAAATTTGTTTTCCTGGATGGCAGCAAAGTCCTGATCTGAATAAACTCTTGGTTTTGAAAGTTATTCCATAGCCATGCAGTAAGTCTTTTTTTTTGCTGGAATGAAATGTGCCCTCTTTCACCAGGAGGATTGGATCTGAGATAAAAGCTGTTGTAGTATTAAAATTGAATATAATCTGACAGATGGGAAACAAAAAGGAGCAAATGTGAAGTTAAGAATGCTTCTGTTTGTTTCAAAAGACTAAAAACAAACAAACAAACAAACAAACAAACAAATGCAGTACTTAACCTGAATACATTTTCATGGATTTTTTTAAAATGTTGAACAGCTCTTTGACAGCTTTTGGCAAAACTTTTCTAATCACAACCACTTAGTTAATAAATTCCTTTTCCCTGTTTTTGTTATACCGCAGGCAGCTCAGTTAAATTTGTAGAGAGCTTTTAAATGTATAATTATTTTGGTGTTGTAGTGTTGGATGCTTTATTCTGATAAACAAATGAATAATCACCCAATAAATACAGTATGTTTTTCAATATAATTTTTTTTATCCTCAAGTTCTTGATTAAAATTGGGCATTGATCAATTGTTTAGAGATAGAGAGAGTGCAACTAAAGTGCAGATTGCAGTGCAAGCAAATGAGATTATCTCAGTTAATTGTATATCATTAAAAATTAAAATCTAAGAGATAATTGTTAATTTGCTGTCTTGATCCATTCTGTTGTTTTTCAGTTGAGGAAAAGGTAGGATAACCTCCTTTCCAGATACACTCAGGGCAGCCCTTTGATGGGAAGACTTAATGGGACCAAGAATCCACTGTGGAAAATTAGAAAACACAATGACAGAAATGATTTTCAATCATAATTTCTGCAAATTAGCCTGTGACTCAGAGTCTAGTAAATAAGCTTCATTATTGTCACTTAAATACCTAAATTATGTGCTTTGTCTTCTCTGACTGCAAATTGACTGTTCGAAGTGAAAGGTAGCACATCGCACAACCCAGAAAGCACAACAAAATTAAGAACAATATTTATGAGGAGGGAGTATAAAACCCTTTTGAAATGCGAATTGATTTGCGTAAGACCCTAAGATGAGCATTAAAGGTGACAAGTAAGAAACAGAGTCCATACTGGAATCATCAAAAATGAGAATCCACTCAGAACCTCCAAGAATTTCTACCAGGTTGTGGTCAGTCATGTTTAACAGCCAATGATTTAACCAATGCACTGTATTGGCAAAAAGAAATTGTTTTTAAAGGATTTCCTTTGCAGATTTTCTCAGTTTGGAGGGTCTGAAGCTAAATTTTCCTCCTTATGCTGTAACTGCTACCATTTTTTAGGGGAAAAGAGAAGCAATAAGGCTGATCAGTACAGTGTGTATAGACAGATCAAATAATTTCATGTGTACTTAAAAAAAATCATACATTTAATATTGAGGATAGGTGGGGAAAAAATTCCTCAAAAATAAGTGGTAAAACTGCTTTGTTTAATTTTTAGCAGGAGCAAAGGATCTAATTCATCCCAGTTCTGTGAACAGTACTGTTTTTCCAACAAAATAGGCAAAAAACCCATATGGGAGTCAAATTTGTGCAAAATCTGATTTGTCAGGTATGGAACTTTACCATTACAGTTGCTTAAAAATTTAATAAGGTATTTACTTCTTGCATTTCTGCCTCTTGCACTTTCCTAGTGTTTCTAATACACTGCAAAGCACCTGAAGCCCTGTCATTTTTAAAATGCTGTTTTAACAATTTAAGTTCTCAGATCATTTATTTGGTTTATTTTTTAATCATGCAAATATAGACCAAACACCTCATAATGTCTTAGCAGTCACAGTCTCTTTAGTGCCAAAGGATCCTTATAAACGAATTTCCTTTTCCATCATTTTCAGGAGAGCTGTGCAAGGGTACTGCTATTCCGGGGAGCCAACAAGGAGATCAAAAATTACAACAGCCAGTCTCCATTTCAGGTAAAAAACAAAATGCCTCTTCCCCCTGAAATACTGGGGAGAAAACATCACATGATCTTGGGTTTGGGAAGAAGTCACACCGTACAAGGCTGAACACAGGTGTAGAGTGAATGAGTGAGTGAAAACTTTGGCTTTTATCTAATTCATTAAGTGAAGATGTCCTGGAATTATTAGGAATGAGAGGAAAACACCCTCTGGTGACACTGTTAATGAGTTTAGGATTCTGTGAGCTGTTGGCGACAAAAGATTAAATCCTTGGTGTTCTGCAGTCAGATGTGCCTTGCTCTGTGCTGATCTCCAGTCTCATGTAAGACAGATCCAAGATCCACCTAAGAGTGATGCAAGAATTGTCTGGGCATTTTAGTTTGTTTGGCCCCTCTTGATTTAGCCAAAAAGAAGCTCTTCCTTCCTTGGATGTGAAGCCAAAGAGCTGGGCTAAGTTTCAGGGATAGGATTGACTTAATGCGCCATTAGCGTTAGAGGCTGAAGCTGCCATCTGTGATCTTCAAAAGAAAATTGAAGTTTTGCTTTGGATTATTCAAAATTTTGTCCCCATTTTCTGATATGAAAGCACTTTCAGTAAGCTTAATTAAAAATCTAAATGGAAAAGAATTGTTTGTCCAAAGGGTTGTCAGGTATGGCTGACAACCTCAAGCTCTTATTTCTGAAGCAGGCTTGATTAGCCTGGATGTCAGAGAAACATTCCTAATGCAAAGTGACACATGAGAAATAGGGACGGAAACTGTAATATTTTAAAAAAACCCAAACCAAAAACAAACCTAAAGAATTTTTTTCAAGTTACAAAAATCAGTGCTTCTAGAAGAATGATGGCACAGTGCCATTAAGAGGATCTGTGCTGTGGTGAAACAGGAGGGGGCTGTTTCCCCAAACCAAGGAGTTTTTCAACTAAAAGAAATCCTGATTTATCTTTCCTTTATATATCTTCCCCATCAACTTTTTGACCCACTATGGATAACGCTGGCAGAGCCTTCAAGGAACAACACTTTGACAAGTGAAACAGTTGGAATTTTTGCAGGATCCATGTGGATCTCTGAGTTAACTCCTCCAAGTTTATGTGTAAGTACAGGGCTTTCAAAAAAAACCTCAGACAAATATTTCTGCATCAGTTTAATTCCCTCCATATTTTGAAGGTTTTCTGGGCCTAAGTTGTGCATCTCAAGTGCTTAAGAGTCCTGCTTGCAAATCCCAGCCAGATTGTTGTTTACTTTTGAGACCATTTTCCTCAAACTGGGGAAACGGTGCATTAATAATTTAATTTTAAGCACCATTTTCAGACTGCTAATAATTTTCCATCTCAATACATGCTAAGCACAAATTCACTAAGTACTGGCTAATATTTTCTCTGCACCTCAGAATTATGAAGTGATCAAGAAATGGAGCAAGAGAAAACCCTAATTATGAGAGGGATGTGTTCCAGGGTAATCTCTTGGATTAGATTATTTTGTTACTTGATATCTTTGAGGTTAACTTTCCTTTTTGATTTAGGATTTTGGAGGGAGGGTAAATGTGACACAGAAGAGCTTCCATTTGTCTTCTTTGTGCTGACAGCTCTAACATTCTTGTTCTAGCTCTTAGAACAGAAAAAGGTGTGTGGAATGTAGAAAATGTTCTGTTTTATCTAAGTGGAGTGAGTAGAGGAAACTCCGACACCAGCACTGCAATATAGGAGACTTAGAATTAATTCTTTGCCATCTGTCTGTTGCTGACCCTGTCAATCAAACACCACAAGTGAAGTTGTTATAAAATTATGCAGAATCCCCTTGAGTTAATAGGATTTTGCATACTAAAAATGTTTGCTCATGTAATCAGCCGGCAGGAACATAGACGCATCTCATATGTACATAACAAGAGTGGTTGTAGCTGCAGCATCTATTCCTTTCAGTCACCTCCATTATGTCCCTTTCTCAGCAACCTTAAAAGGATGATTCTTTGGAGTTGCAGCTTGAAAAATTGATGATATGAAAGCTGTGCTATTCTGTAAAAACACTAGGATCCAGGCATGGAGAAATTTGTGTGCTGTTTTCAAGGCCTGCCAAGGCTTGGTTTCTTTTGATGAAAATGAGCGACAGATTTTGTACCAGGCATCAGTGTCCAATGAATGTGGTGCAATTTTGCCACCAAAAGAATAAATGTGCATGTGCTCACTTTTCACAAATCACAGGGCTTGTTAAAGCAAGTGTACATATAGCAGATTGCAGGAAGGAAAATGAATGTGGGCTAAATTCTCTGCCACTTAATTCAGGGATCCCACACCTTGCCCACCTGGGATCTGGGTGTCCTTTTTGCCTTTTCAGTGTCCAGCAGAGTTAGGGCTGGAATGGCATTGCTAGGTGCTGAGCTTGGTTGTATTTCCCAGTTAAGCACCTAACCATGCAGTAGCTGCCTTTGCAGGGATGTGTTTCATCCCGACCCATTCCTGGGGTGCATTGAGTCAGCAATCAGTGTTGAGCACAGCTGATGTCACCCGTTTCTGAAAGTCTGAAGAACATGGGGTCAGCAGAAATTTTCCTGTCTTTTATTTTGAGTAATTTGAGGTGAGATGAAACCTGTGCCACATCATTATATTATATTACCAGTTCTGTTTATTAATCACTTACTCAGCTCATCTTGGCTGGGCCATCTAAGCACCTTACATGCTATTTATTAGTTTTTATTTTATTAGTAAAACCTCCTTTCAGAAATATCCTTTCAGAAAAGCCATGGTATCCCATCACTGTCCACAGCTACTTGGTTTTCCATACATCTATTGTGCTTCTAGGTTAACGTAAAATAGTTCATTGCCTATCTAGCAAATATTAATCCAATAGCCAAGAAATCTGAGTTTTGCAGTGTTTACAAGCTGTTGAAATGAAGTGTAAGTTAAAATGAACATACACCTTGTTTAACAGGTCTTTCTGTTTTAGAGATCAGCAGCTCCATATGACTAATTCAAATGGGCAATAAAGCACTATTTAGGTAACAGTGCTAATAATTAGTCAGTGTTTTTAGAACAAATGTGTTTGAATGTACAGAACAGCTATTCTGAGGTGGCATTTAGTGCCACCTTCTAACGGCAGAGTTGTACCTGAGAATGGTTTGTGTCTCAGGTGTCCCTAATGATTGGCTTTTGCTGTCCCAGACCTGCCTGCATAATCCATGTGCCTACATCCATGGATTGCAGGAGGAGCAGCAATCTTCTAGCTGCACTGCAGGCAGAATTGTCCCTTTCAGTGCGTTGGCCCTGCCTCTATTTTCAATTGCTCACATTATTTTTTTGCCAGATTTGAATAATTTGAACTGAAATTTTCCATGCCTGGCATCTCTGTTGTTCAGAAAAACAAAATGATTCAACTCTTTTGGAGTCTGGGCAAGGAAAAACATGTGTTGTTTTCCTCATACTGAAAAACTCTGCTGACCCACCCTCCTTGTCCTCTCTCCCCTGTTGTGTTATGTTGTGGTGTTTAGTTTTATTTTCTTTAATTGCCCTGTGTGCTGATCTCCATGTTAATAACCTAGTGGTGGGAACTGGTTTCCAGACTGACTCAGACACATGGGCTCCAAAATCAGGAGTAGGAACTAAACCCATGGATTTGGAAGCTGAGCTGGCTGGGGGTAACACAGACACAACTGGGCATATCCAGCACCTCACTAGAATGGCTTCCCAAAGCCCAGTTTGGATTTAGGTTATTAGCATTTTCAATTTCCATCTTTTGGATGAAATTTACAGAGGACAAGAAATTATTTTCTCAGTTGGTTTTTTTTGTGTTTTTTTGGTTTTTTTTTTTTTTTGTTTGTTTTGTTTTTGGTTTTTTTTAAAGCTAATTGTAATTAAGTAATTAAATAATTAATTAATTAATTAATTGAAAGCTAATTTTGAAAGCTAATTTTTGTGAAAGCTAACTTTAAACCCAGAATCTCTATCAGGTGCTCCAGAAAGGCATCTTCACAAATATACAATGATGCCTCCTGTCATGATGTTAAAATATGGAACCATTGTGTTCATGGAGCATATGAATTGCAGTGAGACTTTGCTTTTTCCATGCATTTATTTCCATCCTAGTTCCTTTCCTGAAGCACCTGTGTGAACAATGAATCACTGAATATTCGAGATAGTTGGCAAAAAGTACAGCCATAAGCTCATAATGTATTCTGCCTTTAGTCAGACTTCAAGCTTTTTCCAGCTTTTCTCCTGATTTCAGTCAAATAATGGAACTTATTCATACTTTTAAAAAATCTATACAAGTGACTATTCAACAGAACAGACCAGAACAAACTATGGATTTTTCCTTTAAAAATCAAATATGTATGTGAGTCTGTATATATGTAGGCACACTCAGCACAATTTCTTAAAAGAACATAATTAAAATTAAAATAATAATAATTAAAAGGAAGGGGAATAACTAAAAAGGGGGAAATTGATATTGGGGCAAGTGGTGGCAAATGAAATATTCCTGAGAATATTAGGAGATACAGGAGCAGACAAATACATATGGATACAGAATGGAGTTAAATTTATTCCTCCTGACTCAGGCATGATTTTCTTAGTGCTGGCTTGACCCTTCTGACCTTTGTTTTAATCCCATCATTTTTCAGACAAGCAGCCAAATGGAAGTAAAGCAGTAAAGCATAAAAGAATGAAATTATATGATTATCTTTTATTGAGAAAGAGAAAATATTGCCACGCTTGGAGATGCTAAAAATACTTAACTGCAGGATGTGTCTTCATTTTTTTTACCAAAAGCAAACTTACAGAGGAGCCTCCATGTGACCATCTGTTGTACTGTGTTCCATGTCAGTGATCCAAGACCCCTTTTTTCCCCTTTTCCTCATTCTCTCCATGCTCAGACAGGGGGGGTCTCCAGCTGACATGCCCCAGGTATTGCCACAGACAGTCCAATTTATCTGGGAAAAGTGGACTCTCTGAGGTAGTTAGAAATCTGTTTGTTCTTCCACCAGAAAAAAAGCTCAGAAGTTATAAAAGGGAACAAATGAGGCAAAGTAAATTGTAAGGGTCACCACCAGCTCCTGCCTTAAAGTAAGAAAGGCTTGAGTGTGATTCAGACACAATTAGTTGTCATGGGTGAAGTTACAAGAGGCAGTGGGGATTTGTGTAATCTTAATTTAAACCATGTTTTGAGATGTTAACAGCACTCGGTTTGTCTGGGAGATAAAATAACCTGTGAGTGGGACTCATGGGCACTTCAGGCCTGCAGGAATGGATTCATGCTTGGCGTTAGGACAGTTGGGTACTGTATGGCATCATCTCTTGCTTTTGCATTTCAAAACAGGCTACTCAGCATAATCTTCTGGCTATATCTAAGTTCTTGCTCCATATAAAAATGTAGGATCTGTGCCTGTAGGACAGACTTAACATCTTCTTCCACTGCCATTTGGAGGGAGCATTCCTGGCATGCAGTTGGCAATCCCATCTCCATCACAGTATGTTATTGGTATGGACTATTGCTAGACTGCTGTTTCCAAAAGGTTTATTGTAGTTAACCCACAGAGTTTGGAATGGAGCCATCTAATGTATTAGATAAAATAATCACAGTGTCTTATTCACTCATGGATTTTATCCTAAGGGCTTTCCAAAAGGATTTCCAGCTATTTGGTTTAGCAGTTGAAGCAACACTATATTATTAAGCATTTGCAAAACTGAATCCCTGAAAGTTTTTGCTGTGAAATAGTGGGAAGTGTCTGTCTGCTGTGAGCAGGAAGACTTTTTTTCTGAAAGTGTTTGGGGAAGAAGCTGTTAACGTGGTGGGTTTTGGCTTTTCCATGAGGTAAGGCTGCCTGGAGTGGTGGAAGATTTCACCCTACAACAACACAGACTTGTAAACCCTTGAGCTGAATTCTCTGCACAGCCCAACGTTTCCTGTAGTGCCAAGGCAAACAAAACCTAGCAAATAGCACACATTCTCAGCCTTTTTCTAGGAGAGTTCAGCTGGAGAAGATTGCATTTCATGGCTTTTTGGTTTAGCATATTATTGGAGGAGACGAAGAAAATTAAGTCAATTTGGTTGCTGGCTGTGTCTTATCTTATTCATCTGATGCTGCGACCTGGCTTTATCTGCTTTCATTACGTACTCTTTTGGAACCGCTGCTTGCCCATGTAGCAGTAATAAGGATTATATAATAACTGGCTTTTGATGGCTCTTTCCAGCTTGAGCTAGATTTTCCTGAGGAATGAGTCTGTAATTGTAAATGTGTCTGTGTGTATAACACTTGGCTTTTTCTGCTTAATTTTAATTATTAAAACACGAGTGTAGAAGCTTAAGGATAACTTGCTGGGTGGCATTTCAGCAGAAAAGCAGGAAGAAGATGGAAGGTTTTTTTCTCTACTTTTAAAATAGATAGACACATTAAATTTCCCAATAGATGCAGTGACCACGGAGAAGGCTCAATGCAGCCTGTACAGAGTAGGATAACTTAAAAATATGAGTTACTTCTCCTTGCAAGAAACAGGAGGAAAATAAAAGAACGATGTGAAGCAGTGAAGTTGTGCCTGGGAGGGATTTGCCTGCGTGTTCCTTTTTAGGCTTCCTGACATGTTTCCTTGTAACTCTGCTCGACTTGCTGGTGTATTCAGTTCAACACTTCCTGTCAAGCTGGTTCTTGCATAACGACGACTCCTTTTGTCCTAGGAGTTAAGTTTGCATTTCAAAGCCTAGGGAGGAGAAGACTTAGTAGTGATTTGCTCCCAGGTTGTGAGGAAAGGACTTACAGTTTTTATCTTGGTGTCCACGCAGGCTTAGTTCAATCTGGAGTATTCAGTCATGGCTAATTTATGAATAAGAGTGGTTAGATTTTTAGGAACGCTGTTGTGTGTGTTCGTGAAAGGACAGTGGAGAATAAAACATAGGTTCTGCCTTTTAAATGTTAGTAAGGAAGACTGGAAAATGAACAAGGGTGCCTGCCGGCATGCTAGGCGTTGTCCAGTCCTGCTAAGACAGCGCTGCAGGACCTAAAAGAGACAGAAAAGAGGTCATTCAGAGTGATTGCCTTCCCCATATTCTGGCTGGAATTCGCTCAGCCCTGGCACAGCTTCATGGCTACTGAGTGTATTCCAGAAGACCCATGGGGGCTGTCAAATCTCTTGCAAGCAAACCCAGCGTTTTAGCAAGGAAAATGTGCCAGAACTGTAATGCTTGCAGCCTACTTTTTTTTAATAAAGTTCAGCTGTATTTGGCTGCATGTTGTTGTGTTTGCTTGTTTTTAAAATATTAATTGTTTTAATTGTATTAATTGTTTTAAAATATTAAAGCATTTAAGGTAAAATCTCAGTTCCTTTGAAGTGGACGAAATCCCACTAATTTCGCTGGGTTGAAAGTGTGTTCCTCACACTTGAGACAGCTCAAAAGCCATACTATCAACTCTTCCTATATAATGTATTCTGCTGAATATGATTATTTTAAATTAACATTTCCTGTTCCTGTTTAATTAAAATTTTTAGTACAGCACTATTCTTTTAAGTTGTACAGTATTGTGGAGTGCATTGCAACAAATAACTTGGGTTATGCAAGGTCTTTGCTGCTAAGAGTTAATTTGCTGCAGCTGAAACGAAGATGCTATATTTTATGAGGGCAAGCTTGGTAAGAGTTTTGAGAGACAAAAGCAGTTCTTGGGAGGCTGTGGTTGTAAATTTTCTTCCTGAGTGTGGGATATTGTTCCATTTCCTACAGCAGAAGTCCCTTTGTCTTCACCCAGCTGGGACATTGACCTTGTACCTCTCATCATGGGATGCTTCCCATGAGCCTGAGGCTTCCAACTGTGTGAAGAACGCTTGGGTCTTGGAGCTTGAAAACCTAGTGTTTGATTGCTATTAAAAACAGCCTGAGTAGCAGTGTGAGGTGGTCCTCACCAGGGGAGCCTGGGATTGCTCGGAGGGTTACGTAAGTGGAGCTGTCCTTTGGAAAAGCAGGAATACTTTGCCCTCAATACCAAGATGAAGTGCTCGTGGCGAGCCTTTGTTTAAGCAGTGCTGAAATGATCCAGGGAATGCTGAGAAGCCTCATAAAAATATTGGCCCTCTCCCCATAATTTATATTTTCAGATGCTAAAACTAGTTGTTGAGCAAATGTAAGGTGCCTATTTTAGGATGCTGCATGTCAATATCTGACTACAGATGGCTCCGTGAATCATAGTTGGAAGAAGGGAAATGTTAGACACTAAGATATTGTTGCTAAGAGATTTTAGTACACAGTATGCTAACATGTGCTGGCAAATTTGGGAACAGTAGCAGCAGAATCTTCTTGGAGGAAAAAAAAATTCGGTAGTGAAGAAACTGTCTTCAAAGGACTATTTAAAGGATAGTAACATTATTGTGCTTTGTTGTATCGAGACCTGACGGAGATGAAATTGGCTTTCAAGCAGATAATAGACAGAAAACATCCAAAAGGTAAAGCTAATCCTGCTCTCCAATGAAATAGGAAGTGTATATTGGAAATAAAAAGAAAAAAAAATTACTTTGGGGTTTGAATGAATCAAGAGCCAAGATTAAAGGTGGTGGTTGCTGATATTTTGCCATCTACTGGAATCAGATATATTAATATACACAGTTAGTTCCTTTCAAAATCCAAAATACTGAGCTTGTATTACATTATATAATTTAAAATGTCAAGAGTTCTCTTCTGTCCAGGAAAGAAGCATGCAGGAAAATCCTAAATATCATTTTTTTACTTGTAATTCTTCATGACATTACTATAAAGTAATTTAGGAAAATTGTCAGCATTTTATTGTCCTGGTAGAGAATGTGGGTTATTTCTGCAATTAATATTAACCTTTGTCAGCTATTATTTAAAGAAAAGAAATTCAGTTTTACTGCTTTTCTTTATTCTATCTTACCTTATTTCAGTGAGTTTTGCCAAAACTTGAAAATGTTACACCTGAAAAGAAACTTCAAATGGATAAAATTAATTTTATTTTACAAAACAAAACCTTTCAGTTCTGATCCATTTTCAACAAAAACATTATTTTTTTTAAATGCACAAAATACTGCACAACCATAAACTTCCTAAAGTACTGATTTGCTTCTGATATATTTATAAATAGATGTGTTACATATCAACTTCAGAATTGATTATTTTTTAATGAAGTTTTGGAGTGTAAATGTGTGTCTCCATAATGCAAGCATGTGTATCTCCTTGAGATCATGTTTTATGTCATCCATATTCTATGTATTCAGCAGCATTGTTAGATAAAGACAGGGAATTAGTGATATTAATGGAATATTAATCAAGCATTTGGTTTATTTTTTAATGAGGTGAACCAAGAAGCTTCCACTGCTTTTATTTTATGTTGTAGCCTCAAAGTCAAAAATCAACTGCAGTCGATGGAACTACAAAATGTGGGGTGAAGCTTTGCGCTTTGATTTTTGCAAGTGAAATAAGGAATTCATGGTTGTCCAGCAGTTCTGCATCAGATTATATGGCTATGACAATTGTGTAGGATTTTCCAACTGGTTCAGAAAAACATCCACTTGGAATTCTTAACATTCTGATGGAAAACACCTGAGGTCTGTGTTGTGATTTGAGCTCAGAACAAGGTTTGCCACATTGTCACGTTTTTCTCAGGCATTACAAGAGAATGCCTTTCCTAAGGAATTCAAGCTCCAGGTACCTGTGGTGCTCTTTGAATCAATAAACCTTTCTTCAAGTGCCGGCTCCTGGAATTGCGTAAGGAACCGACAGCGGGTGATTGATTCATTTCCATCCCACACCTATGGAAAAGAAATTTGGAGCACAGATTGCTTCCTGCTTTTCCAAACTAAACTCCATCTGTCCCACTGAGGAGAGTTATAAAATCTGCATGCTACATGAGAGCAGCTAATGCAGATTCATTTAGGAATGGGATTTGTTTGCATCTGCTGAGCGTGGTGGGTGGTCTTGTGTCACCATTTATCAGCAATGGAGCCTCCCGCTGCCGTGTCCTACACGAGCACACACGGAAACAGGGTCTTGGCACTTAACAACCTAAATTCTAAGTGGCTTTAGACTCCAAGTACCTCTTTGTTTTATTAGGGAGAGTTTTTCTTTCCAGAGGACGCAGTAGAAAATAAATAGTTAAAGTTTAGCCATGTTACATTTTCATTGCCCCACAGTAAGCACCATTGGATTTTTTTGTCAAATTAAAGAGGTGTCAATCTCCAAAAGGTGTGGTTATTGGAATATGGTTGTATAAGGCAAGCCTAGGCAAGTACGGCCTGTAGCCCAGGTGGGCAGCTCTTTTTGTGACTCCAGCTCTTTAGTGATTCAGCTTAGCTTGCTAGGATTTGTCTTGGCCGACTCAGGGAGGAAGAGACGAGACAGTGGTGTGGAGGTTCCACAGAATCGTTTATTGCAGGTTCCGTGAAGGAGTGTCCAGCTCATCTGCTGAACTGGGCAGGAGCAGGGGTTTTTATAGGGTTAGTGAGGATTGGGAAACTATCCAATGGTTTTAGGGTCGAGGTGAAATGACCTATAGTCTTAGGGCATATGGAATATAGCTAATAGTATCACAAAGAGATAAGAGAGGGTCTCGAGGCGGGAAGAGGGGTCTTTAGTCCAGTCACCATGACTAGGCATTTCTTATCTCTAAGGGGGCCTAGCAGAGGGCTCTGAAGTTCTATATTTTTAATACTAAGCAAACACATCCTGATTAAGATACGTGGAAGAGCATTTCTGAAAATCTTTTAATTAAGGAAGTGATCCCAACCCTTCCTTCTAAATTCCCTTGTGTTAATTTTTCATGTGCCTCTGCTGATAGTGCATCCTGTTGTGTGATGGCTGTGACTGCTTGAGTGATGTTCTTTCAGTGTTAAAATAATATAGTCCTTGGTGGAATGAGAAATAATTTATGTCTTTGTGGGCCTGTGGTTTAAGTGTAAGGCAGTTTCTGGAGTTGATGGTTACAGTCTCATTTACAGGGTTATGTAACCTCTTTCTTGTAGTTCCCACTGAAGATGGGAACCCATAGGGAAGATTTACCTCAGTGTCCTGTCTGTCCACCTGCATTTTCATTGACTTAATTCACATTTTTTGCTGGGCTGGAGTTACATCCTTTAATGTACAGCACCGTGCCTGAACTTACTGCCAGTCCAAGCTTTCTGGAAAACCCATCATTCAATAAGCACTGCTGGCTGGCAGAGACAAGAGAAAGGTGAAACATCAGCTCTGAAGGAAAGAATAATGAAATGCACTTTCCTTAGTGTTATATTCTCCTTATTCAGTTTTTTGTTGTATTTTGTTAAGGTTTAATAAACCCTTGAAATTGAAAATAGTGGGTGTCGTTTCTCACACTCAGGAAAGGAAAATTGTCTGGAAGAGAAGAGCAGGGGGAGAAAAAGCAGATGGGGAGTGGTGCTGTTTTATGTGCTCAGTGTGAATGGCAGCTACCACCCTGCAGCTCCCTCTGCTCCCTCCAAAAGCTCTGCATTTCAGAGCCCTGGGTCTCTCAAATGTAAACGTGGGCAGAAGAAATGAGGAAGCCTGGAGTGAGTGGAACACAAATGGACTAAGAGGCTCTCTTTAGTCTCATAGAGAAAGTTTGTCAAAGTTCATTGTCTTGATTTAAGAGGGGACAGCTTCAGTTTCTGTCTTTTTTCTGTTGTTTCTCTTTGAGTGGAGCAATTTGTTCCCAAGTGTGGTAATGTAATTTAGCCGTGATGTTTGCCTTTCCGGGACTGGCCCATAAAGCTTTAAAATTGTATTTGTTAACAGGCTACAAAATCATGCTCTAATTTAATATAATCTCTACCTGTGATGCGTTTCAAGAGCAGGAAAAAATAAATTGTGAAAGGTTAGTGCCAGGTTAAGTGTAAAGACAACTTCTAAGTTCCCAAAAGAAACAAAAAACTGCATTAATCCCCATAAGAAAAGGTAAATACTTGATTGTAAGTAAATGGATATCTTTAGAACTGCATTTATGTGGCTAAACAGAGAGATGGTGGTGAGTCAGTGTTACTTCTGTCTGATGCAGAGTCTGAAAACATTGTGAAACTCTATCACACTGTAACGGGACATCTGGTCAGTTTCACTGTTTACACAAAGTACTTTAATTTGCCATTATTTAAACTAAGTTTCTTTGGGGAACATGATTCAGAAAATGCAGAGCTAATCTGATGCCTCAAATATTTAATTTCTGAATTGACTCCTGAAAGGCAACTAAAACTGTGCCTTTACCCATAGGCAACGTTTCTGACTGCGAATATCGGGAAGCCAGGGGTAAGCATGATCTGTCAGGAGAAAGAGACCCACCCATCTGTGAAGGTGCCAGAGTTGAGGATGTTGCTCCTTGCCCAGTGCTGGAGTAGGAGTGCTGGGATGCTCCCTCTTCCTGCCTGCTCCCTCCCAGTCTCTGCCTTGCAGCTGTCTCGTTCATTTAGGTTTCCACTCGGCTGAGCTGTCCCTTGGTTACCAGCCGTAGCAACTCGGCAAGTGCCGATTAAACTCCTTCCCTTCCTCCCTTGGCTTGGCAGCAGAGCATCTGGCACTGCCTGCCATGGCAAACAGTGAGGCCCTGGAACCACTTGCATCATCTGTAAGAAACATCTGTCTGTGAGACAGCAAGTGAGACACTGGCGTGTCTGTGACAGCACTGCTCCTGAGGCAGAGGAGATATCTGTGTAAACACAAGCTTTCTGGTCATGCTGCCTGTTCCACACCCTGAGTGACAGCCAGCTCCTGGCTCTGCTCCAGTGAGCTGTTCACTCTGTGGCTTTGTGCTTCAGGGTGTCCCAGCTGGGACCTATTTTGGGCTCTCTGTTAAGTTTTGTCACACTGGAGACAGATCATCGTGGGAATAGGAGAAGTACCACTGTCCAGCTGCATGGTTTTATCCTCTCATTTTATATGAGTTTCCCCGTACCAAGATCTATCTTCCTGCTTAGCTTTACTCTCTGTTTGCTTCCCTATGGCAGACTTACCCAGGCCAGACATGTGTGTTATCAAAGGTAATTTGGTAAAAATTAGGTGCTCGTGTTAACACCCTTTGTGGGGTCAATTAAACTTCGGAGGGAGCTGATAAGTGATTCACTTTGGTTACTGTCACTCATATAAAATTACCTCTAATACTGATTTAAAAAAACCCAACAAGATAATTTCTACTCTCTGTACAGTAGAATGTGGCAGGGCTCCCAACCAAATGTCTGCAGCAGACAAAGATCCTGGTTTGGGTTTAAAAGCACTGAATTACTGAGTCAGGCTTTTCTGCTGGGCTTTGATTGACACCATGCTGGGACCCTGCAAGTGAACTCTTTCTGATTCTGGATGCAAAGTAAAGACACCCTTTAGAAACAGGGCAAAACTCATTGCAGGCTTTAGTGGAAATTGTGTGAGAGTGATGTTTTTATTTTGTACAAGATGCAAAACCAGGTTTTATCAGGTTTGCAGAACAATGTGACTGAGGACATGCAGACTTTTGATGTGAGATAAGTGTCAAAAGGATGACATGAAAGGACATTTGCTGCAGGAATGAAGAACCTGAATTATGGCAAGACTGCTGCATATGCAGTTTTAGAAAAGCTGCAATTTTTGAGGCTTCAGTATAACAGAATCAGTAGATAGCCTCCAGTTGTAAAGTGCTACCTCGAGCCTTTCATGGAGATATTTCATGTCTGTAAACACGCACATGATGCATTTTGATGACTGGAATCCAGTTCCAATTGGAACTGGAAGCAAACTTTCGCTGCAGTTTTGCTGGCTGTGTTACTTTTTCGCTGCCGAGAGGAGGTGTCTTGTGATCAAAAGAAATCTCAAACAAAACCTTCTTTCCTGCCATAACCTCTTAATTTTAAATCTAGCACTTGTCTACAGAACATCCTGAAAAGCAAACTATGGCTATTTAAAACCATGTAAATTATGAAGCATGGAGAGAATCAAACTCTAGTATCTTCTGCCAAGGCACTACATTACTATTTCTTTCTAAAGTACAAAGAAATTTAATACAAATATAGAACTTCAGTTAGTCTCTGATTTAGGTACTTGATCAAGGAGAGAATTTCCACCACCTTCATTTTGTTCCAGCTCTGGATCTTGTGAAGACAATTCACTTGTCTTAATGTATTCACCTTTATATTTTCAGGTGAACTTGCTATAATTTTGGTTTAAGACACCTTTGGATGGAAAAAGGGCTGACGTTTCCATGCTTTGTGGTTTGCGACTGTACAAACTGAATGAATATAATTTTGTGTCTTCTGATTTTGCTCTGACTTCACTTTCTCCTACACATTTTACCCATCAAATTCAAGTGAAGTGCATTGATGTTATGCCAAGAAATATTTGTACTTTTTAACTTTTCCTTGCTTTCCTTATATCTTAGCATATCTTTCCTTCATTTTGCTGTAAGGATTTTGCATGCTGTTTTTAGCGCATCGAAGTGAATTAAATAAAGAAAAATGGTTCTTTGAGCTTGCTGAATCTACACTTGGTTCAGAAGCAAGTATGGGAACAATTCCCTGTCAAGCTGTCTCTAAGTTATCTGGAAATATATTTTTTTTCCAAGTAATAAAATGTGTTTGTCACTTGAAGAGCATGTTTGCATTTGAGGTTTAAAATCTGCTTGGTATCAAAAATTCTTTGATTTGAGTACCATGGCTGCTGTCTAGCAAGCTGCCTGTCACTGCTGAATTCCCTTCCGTGTTGGAATTTTACTGCTAATTAGGAGTAATATCAGAGAGAAGTATTATCACTTGCTTACAATGCACAGAAAACCTCAGAGCTGCACATAAATGTTGCTGTTATGAACCTGGAGCCAGCCAGGCTGCAGAACTGGAAGTTAGAGAGGATTAGTACAGCTCTGCTGGTGCTTTCCTTGTGCTGTTTGCCAGGGAGAAGCATGAGTTGCACTTCAGGGCTGCACAGAGAAGGCTGAGGGCCAGATTCTGATGTGTTGTCCATGCTGAGAAGCTGTTTCTCTCTGAAGGGGCTTCTTGAATAAAGGCTGGTTTACCAGTATTTAAAACAGTAATTTTCAGATGGATGGTTTCAGATGGTGTTGAGGTGTCAGAGCATCAACCTGCTTGTGTCCAACCTCCCTGATCACAGAGTCCCAAAATGGTTTGTGTTGAGAGGGACCTTAAAGTCACCCAGATCCACTCCTTGCTGTAGGCAGGGATACCTTCCACTATCCCAGGTTGCTCCAAGCCCCATGCAACCTGGCCTTAGACGCTGCCAGGGATGGGACAGCCACAGCTTGGGTGTAAAGTCTTCATTTCAGGCATTTCCATAACAGTTTGTTTTGTTTATTGGTAAATAAAATTGTCCACTCAATTTCCTAGGCTGAGTGCAGAAACAAGATCTTACATTCAAAGATATTGCTGACATTAACTGTACTTCATATACTCCCCAAGACCATTTCAGCATTGAAGTCTTCCTTTGCATCATTTTTCATATATGGAGAGGCACAAACCAGCAAATAATTTTTTTGGTCATCAGCTCCGAAATTTGCATTGGGTTTTTAATAATTTCTCATGTCTGACTCTCTTGGATATAGTCCTATATCCAAGAGAATCCTAAGGCAAAATTCTTTAATTTTTTTTTTCACTTGAACCCTGTAGATGCAGAAGTTTTTTATGAGACAGGTGAGCCCAGCTTATACCTTGCACATACATCAGGAAAACCACAGTGCCATTAGGGAACAGAATCTGTCAAAGCTGCAAAATGGGGTCAGAAAAGACAACTCCTTGATATTCAGGGCAAAAAGAGAAGAAATAGGGAGAAGTCAGCAATGGCAAAACTGAACTGCTTCCCTCATATCTGTTGGAGATGTTTTTCTTTTTAAGTCCATTTAAATGAGAATTCAGATCTGTGTTCAACAACCAGGAAATAAATGAAAAAGAAAATTGTTATTTTAGTACTTGATGTATTTAGACATTTTAAACTCTATACATATGCATAAACTTCACCAGTGTCTCTCTTTCAATGTGTTTTTTGGTGCCTTAGTACCTGGGTACTGGTAGCTCTTGGCCCTGGTTCTTTCATGTACTGCATTTCAACTCCTGTTTTTATTGCTCAGGTAAGGAGTGAGGCAGGAGCAATTAAAGGGAGATAATATCTTCAGTATGTCTCTCCTGCAGTATTCCCCACACTCCCGTACAGCTCCCAGAGCTTTGGGGGCGCTGTGCTTAACGTTCACTGCTGCCTTGGACTGCCACCACGTGAAGAGCAGCAGCTCTTCCAGCAGAAGAATCTCTCTCCTTGAGATTGCCACCATCACAGCAGTCCTGGGAAATGGGCAGCTGGGGCACTGGCAGTGCTCTTACAAACAGATTAACATCTCATTTCTCGCTGGTGTTTCATATATGTATTGCAGAATGGAAGTAATAGAATCACTTCGCTTTGCGAAATGAAAATATGTTTACCTGATGTTTGTCAGTGATGCAACATGTTTTCCTTCTTAGCAAGTGATGACAACACATTAACTGTACCTGTTTTACATTCCTTTAGGTGGCTATAATAGCGGGAAATTTTGAGCTTGCTGAATACATCAAGAATCACAGGGAAGCTGATATTGGTAAGCAAAATATTTACAGACTCTGAAAATAAGTTTTGCTTGTTTGTGCCAAGATTTTGCTAAGATGTTCAAACTGATTCTGTGTGAAATACAACCACAGGGCTGACATTTCAGGGTGGTTTGAAAAGTAATTCTTTTAAAAAAATGCAGATGGGGAAGAAGCTGAAATGTTTTCAAAAATATACTCTGAAAAGAAAAATGTAATAAGTGGTAGGTGCTTTCTAAGTATAAATCAGTCAGTTTGTAATAGACTAAATACACATCCACTTACTTGGAAGAGCCAGATTGACTCTTGCAAGTTGTTTTGGCCTCACCTAAAGCAGCTCTCAAATAGAATTAATTGATCAGAAGATGAAAATGGAGGAAGATGCTTCTCTGTAATTAAATGAATATATGGCAGAAGCCAACTCTACATATCCATGAAAGCATTCCTTCTCACTGAGTTTGGTGGGATTAAGGGTAGTGACAGGCCTTAAAGGCTCCAACAAAAAAAACCTGCAGGCTCTTTCAAGATCTTTTTACATAGCGATTTGCCATTAAAATAAAAGCCAGTTTAATACAAGTGCTGCCTAATACATTTAATAAAATGGGTTAAAATGCTTTAATTCAAGTTAATTAAAGTTCCACATAAATATCCTGAAGTTGAACAAAAAAAGGCATTTCTTTTGCAGCGGGAGGCTCTGTGTAGTCGCCTGCACGGATTTAACTCCATGAGTCAAATCTCTGACTTGAGTATTTAATTTATATGGGAAATCAGGCCAGCTCCCATGAAATATAAAACTAAGGATGTAGATTAAGGACTACTTTCCCTTTCCCTTCCTGGTTGCATATGATCTGCAGGGATATGGTTGAAAGTTCTGTGGTAATGTGAGTTCTTGTGGCGCTTTCAGCTCTTGCAGTGTGCACTGAGAAAACTGAGGGCAAATTGCACCAAAGTCATAACTTCTACATAAAAGTTCAGAGACAGTCTGGAAGGGTTTTTTTTTTCCTGGGATAATAGGATAGTTCATTTCCATGTACAAATTATTCATCCTTCTGTATTTATTAATAATCTGTAAAACATGAATTAAAAATGAACACATTATTCTTACTAGGTTGAGCATCTTATTATTGTTTATATTTACATATGGGTAATGCCTTTTTTCTTTTTTGCTGACTTTTAGGATTCGGTGATTTCTAAAAAAATGCTTAGAAAATATTTTCTATGGGAAGATTCTCCAAATTTTTTGATGCCTTCACTTTTGCCGTGGAAAAATAGGAATATTGGTACTTCAATTATTCACTTGCAATTTTTGCAAGATGGTGGATTGAGCATGACTATTTAAATTAATAGAATTGTATTAATGAGTAAACATTACATTATATTATTTCCTCCCACCTAATTCAATTGAGGTGGACATTTGTCTTTTAACTTTTATTACTTATAAATACTGAAGTTGTTGAAATGTCCATTTTTGGAGTGTCTCCCAGTGGAAAAAAAAAGTAAAAAAAAAAAAAGAGTAAATCAAAGAACTAAATCCTTAGCAGGAAGCCTGAGAACTGCTGTGCTGATGAATGTGCAGTGTGATGTCAGCATTTCAGCTTCAGCAAGTTGGCTTTTGCTTCTCATGCTTGTCTGGTTTTCCACTGTGTTCCTATAGTTTTAGATGTGTTCCAACATTTATCATTTGGGTAATGCACCTCCTTAGAGGCATCAGAGGGGGAAGGAATAGTGAAGAGCTTGGGAAGTGTCCTGAGGAAGATGAGAACAATTCATACTATCAGGTCTCTTGAGAAACTTTTAATCACTCATCACCCAGAAGTATTTTTGGTTAGATTCTGAATTTTGGTACCAAACCAGTTCATTAAACTTTGTTATTATTTTAGGTTCATTTAATAATCCCAGTCTCTTTGGACTTTGTAATTATTTTAGACTCTACTTTAGAGGTAGAAAATTCTGATTTACAGCAGAGCCACTAAATCTTTGTCCTACAGATAAGTCCCACTGAGATTGTTCTTCCTTCTTTTTTTAATTTTATTGTAAAGCACTTACATCAGACAGATGTGAAAATTAGGCATATAAGCTTCTTTGCAATAATCATAAGGCTTCCAGCTATTCTGGAAAAAGAAGAAAAATATTAAAAATATTATTTTAGAGCCAAAAAAGGTGAGAATAATGTCCCTTGGAGTAATGTGAGCAAACCTATAAAGAAAAAGCCTTGCAAGGGATTCCTGTGGCTTTAATCCAATAAAACCCACCTGGATGATTCTACCAGAAAGTTCTTATTCTAGACTGGGATGAGGCAGTTCTGTAAGACTGAGTCAAACAGAAAAGATAAAGGAATCCAAGGACAGAAAAAAAATGATATCCATAAAGGATTAAAAACAAGATCCAGATTTCATTTATTTATTTATTTATATCTTTTATGAGGGAATCTATTTTGTTTTCTTGGCAGATGTTTGAAAGGTGAATGGAAATTGCCATCTCATTTAAAAATTAATCCTATTTTAAACAAATTACAATAGTATTTTTCATGAAGCAAGAAACCCTACTATCATAAGGTACTTAGAAACTTGTTTTACAAGCAATATGAAATGCTTTGTGTGGCTTCCCAGATTATTTCAATTCATCATGCCTCCAAATTAGTTTTTTTGAGGAATAGTAATAGCACCAGAGTAGTTTATTTTAGTTATTGGTTATTTTGGAAGTCTTTGGGACCTGGAAGAGTATCCCAGCTCAGTGATTATTTTGCATCTTCTGTTCTACTTTGGGGAAGACCTTACACATACCACTGATGTACAGCAGTTGCAAACCATTAAAAATAATAATAATTAATAATAATAATAATAATAGTAGTACTGTCCCTTTTAAATTTCTTTTTTTTTTAACTAGCCATCGCAAATTTATAATTTGTTTAACTTTGTGCATTTATTTATTGCAAACGAAGAAAAAGTAATGGATTAAAGATGTGATGAATAGAAAAGTTAATCCCTGATGGTTTTCATCCAGCCTGCAGCTGTCTGTGAGTAAATGAGCACAGCAGATTTAGGAAGCATTTGCTGTACAGAATTTATTATGGCTTCTATAGGATGGAGGTACAAAACCCAATCATATATGTAAGAATTTTGAAGCTTTCATTAGATACAGATATGCAGATATTAAGTATGTTGCAAGCTGTTAATCCTTTGGCTTGGATAACCTATTTTTAAATCTCTCTTTTGCCTTGGTTCTTTGTGATGGGATGAATTTTCAGACGGACTAAATGACATGGGTTGCTCTTCTTCAAGTGAGCAAGGTTTGTTTTCTATTGTGCATCTTGTCCTTCAGCAGCTCTGGAGCCAGGAGTGATAGGATTCTTTTGTCTCGCTTTTTGTTTGCTTTAGGAAAATGAAGCACATTGAGCTGGTGTGTGAGTTTTTGGTAGTTGATTAGCAGACTAACTAATACTTGGATACTGTTGCTAGGCTTCAAGTCAGAGTTCCTGTATTCCTCTATAATTATGCAGAGAGATGTGTGTTTGTATGTGTGTGATGGTTTGTCTGTGCTTTCACATGGGTGTTTTTATTTTGATAATTTTTAAATCTGCTAATACGGTCTGTAGACATATTCCACACAGAGAAATTGCTTTTAAATTAAATATTTTTTGGCCATGAGTAAAAATCTGGGTTTTTTAAACTGGCATTGTGACTGTAAACATAAGGAACGTATATTTTATTGTAGAATAAGCAGAACAGGTATTTCAGAACATGAGGATATGAGCTGGTTTTTGGTAAAATTGCTTTTCTAACTAATTTTCTTTAATTAGATGAGAGTGATTGAGTTCAGCAATCTTGGTTTTTCAGCTGCAGGTGTTGCTATTAAACAGTGGCCAGCCCAAGGAATATTCTTATTGTTTGTTTGCTTACTCATTTGAGTTTGGGGAATGCTCCAGTAATTTTGAATTTTATCAATCAAATGCCTGCAGAATACTCCTCAAGCTGGGGGAAATCAGATTGAGACAGATAACAGCAGAAAGAGGAAAAGGCAGCAAAGCAAAAGGAAAATCTACAAAACTGTCAGCAGCGTGCAGTGATTTGTCCTATTTTTATCACTTATTATTTAATAGAAGCAAAAGGGACAGAAACATCTATTGTAGCCCTGTGCAGTTGTCATTTGGGAGTAACATTACCTGTTTCAAATGTTAGTGAGCATTTAATGTGGAAAAAGGATGACATCTGTGTAATCTGGATGGCAGAACCACTGAGCTATGAATTTCCCACATTTTAAATACATATTGTGTGGTAGAATATCATAATCCTGGGTTCCTTTTGCATTTTCTTTCAAATATCTGTGCTAAACTAATAAGTATTTCCTGTGTCCCTAGAAAAAGACCTCTTTGTATTAACAATGTTTAGGCTGGGTTACAAGCAAACAAATACTGGTCGGTATGAAATAAATGTGTTGCTATTATTTCTCTGTTTTCCTCCGAATGGTTGCAAGAAATAGAATTTCCTGTGCTCAGTCTTGCTATGTGGCAGCAATCAAATTGGAAAAATGGGAATTGTGTATTAATGTAATTACATACTGAAATGTAGGGCAGAGCTTGAAAAACTTACCATGGTTTTCTTTTTCGCTTTGATCACAAGTTAGCTATTTCTGTGTGTGCATTGGTGCAAAATTGTGAAGCAATTTGCTTTATTTCAAAGTTTAAACCTCATTTTCAGAAGCTGGTTGCTTTTGGCCTTTGAACTTGGGTATATTCTGTGCATATAAAAAGGACTGCAGGCTAAGGTGTGGAAATTGTGTGGTGTGTGGCCATTTCTGAGGCTTACTTGAAATGCTGAGCAGGAAGGGTCAGGAGGAGCAAAGGAGAGAGCTGATGCCATGTGTAAGTGCTGCTGTAAGTACAGCTGATTGCAGAATGCTCTGGCCTGGTTTTGGAAACCAGCCTGCAGCGTGTCCTGGCCACCTGCCAGGTAGGCAATGACTGCCACAGCTACTTCTCCTGGGTTTATTTTACAGACTGAACCAGAAGAGCCTGGCACTTGAGCCAAAAATAACCCACTGGAGGGATCCCAGGCTGCTTCCAGTGCCCTTGAGCTAGTTTTGGTCTCAAGCAGAACTCTGGGCTGAGCACTGGCTGCAGGTCACGCTGGCATATCCCCTGGAGATTCCTGGGAGTGTGGCAGGGGAAAAGAAGGGGGGGGTAATTGCTCTATGTTTGAGCCTTGTCCCAATCTTTACGTCCAGATCCAAATGGCTGGAAGCGTTTCCAGGGCCTGTAGCTCTCACCTCCCCCTAATCTGCCTTCCAGCCAGCTGCCAATCCACTGGCTGCTCATCAGCAGAAATGTCTCTCACCTTTCTGCACCTTCCAGGCTGGGACCATTGTATCCAGCAGTTGGAGCTGTGCTGCCTTTGGCAGCGTTCCTGTCATCAGAGCTGTTTCCTCGGAGTCGGGTCAGAAAACTTTTCCAAGCCTTCCAGAGTTTTGGCTATTTTAAGACATGATCCTTTTACTTGTAGTGGCTTTTTTGCCTTTGGTGTTGGTTTTTTTAAAAATAGTTTTCACTTTCTTGACCCCATTGAGGGACTGTACAGGGGAGTAAAATCAGAGGCCATGTACAGAACTAGTGCAAGTCACAGAATTAAGAAAAGAAAACCATAAAACAAAAGTAGGAAAAGTGATTTGAGGATGCCAGGGACAGTGGCTCTGATGGGGACAAAAATGGAATACACTTTTGTATATCAAACAGGTTATTAAATGAATAAGGTTAATTTCTTGCTTTACAAAAACTAATTTAGTGGCTTGTACTGTCCTCAAAATTCTGGTAGAGTCTCTAAAAGTGTAATGCCATTGAGCTCACTATGCAGGCCAAGGATCAAGTTGGGAGCAGACAGCAGTGCAAGTACCCCAAACTCCTCAAATGCTGCAGTTCTGAACTAATATTTCAGCCAAAGTGGATCTTCCAATGATGATTTTCAGTTACTCCCTGTGAGTGAAACTGCCAGTGTTGTTCAGCCTGGTAGCTGGATCCTTCTGACCCCTGTCGCTCCCCTTGGAGGCACTGGAAATGGTCAGCAGACGACCCATCCCTCAGGAATTTGCTTTCTGATTCAGCCTGGTGCCTGATCCTACACCAGGATGTCTTTGGCACACAAGGGAAGCTGCTGGAATTAGTTAAGGAGTTGAATTTGGCTGAGGGGATGTAAAGGGAAAATAGTTCTTTTGAGTTTATCTGTGACCTGAAATTTTTTCAGTCACCTCTGATTCAGTTTTATAGGTCATAGATCACAAAACTGGAAGTGGTTTATGTGATCATGCTGTCTGACCTTCTCATGGTACAGATTACAGTTTTTATATTAACTAACTCCTGTTTGAACTGGATTAGAACCAAGAAAAACATTTTGCCTTGTTAAAGACCTGCAATACTGTAAATGGGACTTGGAAAACTGTGTCCTGTTCTTGTGATCTGATGGGGCTGGATCCTTTTGTTTTAGTTGTTCTGGAGTTGATCACCCCTTCTTTGAATAGGCATATCTTGTTTCTTAAATCACTCTGGCTGCTGCAGCTGCACCCTGAGTGTGGCTGAGATTCCTCAACTGTGCTGTGTCAGTGCCACACTTTCCTTCCTGAGCAACTCAGAGCTGAAATATTAGAGAGGAAAAACTCTGAGGTTTAAGTCAGATATAAGAAACCACCACAATTATGGTGGGGTTTATTTCTACTGCAGTTTGATCAGCATTATCTGAGGCACTCTGCTAACTTTTCTCAGGCTCCACTAAAATCGGTGTTCTTAAATTTGCTGTAATTGTGGCTGTTTTAAGAGGCTGTGCCCATTCGAAGTGTGTGATCATGATATTATATGTATATATATATATCTGTATGTATATATCTGTGTCTCATTGTAACAAAACAGGAGGGTTTGCATGACCACATCAATATTAGGATATTAGGAGACCTAATTAAACCCTAAATTAAATCCTATCTAATTAGGATATTAGACGGTTGTTGAGATAAGGGATGTGTCAGTGCAGCTCTGAGGCATGAGGCTGCCCAGTAAAGGATGCTACAGAAGGAAAACTGTTTGAAGAGCCTCCCAGAGAGTTCTGGTATTCCTCAAAAGTTAATGTGGTTTTTTTAAATAATTTTTTCCACACTAGCCTCAAGAGCTCTCTAAGATTGTGTCAAATGCCACATGGAATTTCTAACAGCAGAACTGCGAAGCCAGGTCAAAAATAGAGGTAGGACAAGTAGGGAAAGAGATGTGTGCAGGCTCCCAGGGCTCTCTATTCCTTCCATTTACAATGGTGAGAACACAGGAAAAGGAGATGAAAGCACATGAAATAAATGCTAGATTATAAAAAAAAAAAAAAAGGCCAAATAGAGATTACTAAAAATAGTCAGGAATGATTCCTGAAGAAAATTTCTGTCTTTCCCAAAGTAAATGCAGAGATGAATTAAAAAAACCTAGTGAAGAAACCCCTCACCAAAAAAACCCCAAATCCCTCCCCAACCCCCC
>VXBQ01013118.1:49574-163591 GCA_013400175.1 Phainopepla nitens | reverse complement strand
AAGAAAGAAAGAAAAGAAGAGAAGGAAATTAAAACCCTGTGAAACTCTGACTGTAATGTAGGTCCTTATGCTGAGCACTTACTCACAAATCTGTTTATGCACCCAATAATTTCCTTTCTGTAATTAGGCTAAAAGTAGACCACAAAGTTAAGACTGATAGCACAGTATTGGATTTGTAACTTGTGAGTGTATGGATTTTATGTGCCATCATTGCTTTATGGAAAAGAATTAGGTTAAATATAACTCCCATTTGGGGAAGGAAGAAACATCGATGGAATAATATGATCTGGATGAGGAAAGCCTTTCAAATACAGATGTAATTTTATTAATTTTCCAATTGTATGAAACAAATATTTGTATTTAAAAAAAAACCTTCCTATAAACATAGAACTAAATATTTGCATCATTTCAAGACTACGATCTCACTTTTAGATTGGTTCAAATAAACTTGAAAAGGGTTAAGTTGGTCTATTCAATTGCTAATATTGGACTATATAATTGCTAATCTCTGTTTACATTACCTTACATTAACTCCCTTACTTGAAACTCTTCTTTCTATTATGCTGAATTTATATTGACATAATTTTTAACAGCTCATCATACCAGTTTTCAGTCAAACTACATTACCTATAGAAATTAAGTTGATGTTATGTTTTCCATTCAATATACAATGGTTTGACAATTTAAGAAGGGAAGCTTCACTGAAGAAATTTGTTTTAATGACTTATGAATACTCTGATTTTAATAACAAGGTACTACTGTTAGAATTTTGTGAAAATTGATCTGGTGATATCCCGCCTCTTTAAAAGGAAATGGTATCATCCCAGAAGCCTGTTTGTTGTCAAATTATAGATGAGGCTTGATAAAGGGACAGGCTTTGGAATGCAGAGCTTTCTAATGAGTGTAATATTTCATACTGTATTTCACACTGCTCACAATATTTCACACTGGTGCTATTATTCCATTTATATCTCAATCTCCTGGGCTGGCTCCGAGTCTTTCCCCTGGTGTTCAGGGTAAAATGCAGCTTTTGCAGTCAAGGTCTGGTCACGCTGTGGAAGACATTTTCAGAGTAAACACTTTGAGTATTTAAATCAGGTCTGCTTAGGATCTTGGACAGAGATTCCAGGGAATCCAAACCTAATGGTGCTACTTGAACCTTTTCTGTCATTCTCTCTCCCTTTTAATGAGCTGGTGTTTGGAAATTTTCATTTTTTCCATTTTATTTCATTGCTGGATGCCCTGCATGGCCTGGGAGACCATGTGGTGTCCATTACAAGGCTGTTTCTTTAGCAAATCTCCATTCTGCTTTGAATTTTTTTTATTTTTCCATTCTATGCATCTTGATAGTTTCAGATTTTGAAGCCAAAAGCCTATTTTCTCTTCCGTTTTCTAGGCAGTGTTGCTGAAGTAATTGTTTAGAATTGTTCATAAAAGGCAGAATTATGAAGCCACCTTGCTTTAGAAAAATTGCAGAGTAAATACTATCCAGCCAAGTAACTCTAATTGGGTGAAATCTCTGCTGAATGAAAACAACAAAGGATTTATTGAATTGAAGCTTTACAACATTAAGATTGTATTATCTGTGTATATGTGGAGGTTTCTGTTATATATTTTGCTGACTCCAGAAGTCCAGAGTTCATTCCTCCTCCTATGTGTTCTCTTACCAAAAATCCCAGTACTTGATAAACTTCCATTCTCTCTGCATAATTCTTCACATTATAGCTTTTTCATCTTGGGAAACAGCCTAAACAGTCTCTTACATCTCTTTGGAACATCTGAGGTAGCAAAATTTAATATAAATTCTGTGATGTGTCTTCAGTTTTAAATGTGCCTTATCAAATCTGTAATTCAATACAGATTGGTTATTTATCCTGAAGAATTTATTTGTTGCTCCTGAAAAAAACTTCCCAAGTGCAGGCTTGCTGGTTTGTCCTTTGAGTCCCTTTCTTATCTTTTGGCTTCCCCCTCAGCCATGAGCACTCCTGGGATTGCAGGCACCAGGGTGTATTTGTAATTTGCCCTTAGTGATTATGACAGGCTAAAATTAATATTTTCATGTGTGTTGCTTTTCCTCTTCCCACATTTCCTACCTATGGGAAGCCAAATTCCTCTGCTTGTCCAGATGTCTGGGGTCACACCTTGCAAGAAACCAAAAGGCAGAATTTTTGTGTTAGGTGAGATTTATCCTTCTTCTGAGGGATTTTAAGCTTTTTATTTTGGGTCAAAGCCTGGCTTATCTTGCCAGCTTCATTACCACTCTTGGGAATGCCAGGTGCTAAAGAGCTCTATTTTTTGCTGTGCAGATCAAGTATGTCTGGTTTCTCGTGGCCTATTTTTACATAATTCTTCATTCCATGGCTTGGAAAAGCTGTGAAGGGAATGAAGAGATTGTAAATAGCTAGAGAAAACTGCTATGATATTATTACAGGAAAATAAAGGGGAAGATCTATTTGTGTGATTGTATTTCTTAGAGAGCATGGAATTAAAATTAAAGGCAAGAAATTATGCATATAAAAACAAATAAAATAACAAGTGTAAGACTACATTTTGTCACCTGTATCTCAATTGACTATTTGCAGATAATTCCATGAAAAATGCCTTTGAATAATGTATTCTCAAGTACTGGGGGCTCAGAAATATTCCCCCTTATCCACACGGGGATAAATTAATAAATTCCCCTGTTCCAGGGCAATTTTATTTAGCATTCAGTGTTGCGCAGTTACCTGAAGAATGTGAGATGCTGAGGAGCCTGATGCCTCTTTCTCCCTGATCTACTCAAAGGGGTTGTGCTTAAACCCTGCAATCCCCTGTCTTAAAAATGAGCAGGAGGAAGGGATCTTGGAGGGAGGAAAGGAGATGCTCTGGTCCTTTGTGATCCACACAGGGACTCTGGCACTGACCTGGCTGCAGTGGCAAGCCCTGGGGTGCTGCTCCATGGCACAGCTGACTTTCCTAGGGTGTAAACCCAAAAAACCAGCAAATAACCACTTGCAATGACCTGCAGTGTAGCAAAAAGGCAAGAAAAACTTCCTTGAGCTGGGACCAAGAAAAAATTTGAGGGCAATACCAGAAAAGGCAGCACCTGGGAGGCCACAGGCTTGAGCCCTGAGCTTAGTTTTAGACTGTGTTTAATTCTGAAAGCTTTGCAACAGGGAGTTTGTTGGTGTAGCCTGACAGCATCAGTGTGGCTTGGGGAATGCTTGGAATGAGGTCATAGGTATGCCCCAGCAGTGCAGGATCAGTCTGTGATCAGCTGTAACATCCAGAGCATTTTATTCAGCATCTCACCAGTAAATCCTGGATTGAATTTGTCTAACTACTAATTTCACCCCAAATAAAGATATTATAATTTCTTCAGGTGGTCGCATCTTGCCTGTTTTGGATCACTTTGCCATTTAATTGTGTTTTCTTTCCGTTTCTTTCTTTCTGTTTCTTTCTTTTCTTGTCACCTTTCCTCCTTTTTCTTTCACTTCTATCAGGGCCAGCTCTGTTCCGTATTGTACCTTTGTGCTCTCCCAGTTCTTTGCTGGGTTATTCTGCTTCTGTTCCCCTCTAAGACACAACCCTTTCTTGCATCTGAGGAAGCTGCAATGATTTCTGCATATGTTAATTTTTGCTTCCCTCAAGCAATTCTGTCCAAAATCGTAAGATAATTGGGATAAGGAAAATCATTCCCTCATCCTAAAACAGGGCAAGCAAGGCTGAATTGCAGCCCTGTGCAGAATAATCTTTACCACCTTTTCAGAGCTTGACTGATCCAAAGTTAAAACTTTTTCTTTTCCATACACTTATTTGATTGGATCCAGGAACTTCTGCATTTTGCAAGGTCTGTGACATTGAGATTGGAGTTTATGAATTAAAAGTAGTTAAAAGTGATCCCAGGAGTCTTGGCGACTTTATTCTTTTCCACTCTGTACTTAGGACAGAATATTTTTGATCTTTTGATCCATTAGCATAGCAATATTTATTCAGACATCTTCATAAGCAACAGAGGAATGTTCTTACGTGGGAAGCTAACCAAGAGAGACAAAAAGAAATAACCAAAGGAACTAATCTGCTATTGTTTATTTCAACTAAATGAAAGCAAATTTCATTAGCTAGATTGCTAATATAGCACATGCTTTAGGTTTTTAATGCAGGACCATGGTTTTTTTGTCACTTTTGTGTGTGTGTGTGGGGGGGGAGGGTTTCATTGCTGCTTTGGCTGTGCATAGTGGGAGAACAGAAATTTTCTTACGATGGTGGGATGGAGAAGGTTTTCCCTTTCGTCGTCTTTCTGACAAAAACTGAAGCTTGAAGCCACTCTACCTCCAAAGCTGGTGGAGCTTTCTCTCCACATGCCTGCACTGAAGGATTTTTTGTGGGGTTGTTCTTTTAAGTAAGAGAAGATCTAGTTGAGTCAAAATCCCTGTGGACTAACACTGCTTCTCATCCTTCTGTGGAGTCCAGGCTCTTATTTTAGAAAGTACGTTTCAAAGTTATGTACTGGCAGAAATTTTACGCAGTTAAATGTAATTTTTGGCGTGTCCAGAGATTTGGAGGGAATAGTGCTTGGGAAGAACTTTTTGGTCAGATGGCAGACTTAACAGAATTTGGGATTTGTTCATTGTTTTACTTTTATTTTCTTATTTCTGAAAAAGCCCCCACTGTGGGATTATTCAGTTTTTGTTTTTGTCCACCCATGGCTGTGTCCAAATCACCAGTTGCAGTTTGTTCTGTGCTGGCTGAGGAGGGAGAAAGTTCAAATGACAGGGGACGTTTTTGTGGTGTCTAAACTCTGTTATGCAAGTGACAAATCAAGTTGTACATTTAAGAAGTGCAAATCTGGATAAAAACCACTGAAATTATTACGGATTTAGGTTAGGGCCTTATCTTAGGGTGTGTTTGGGTTTCCTGTTGGAGAAGAAAAAACACAAAATCTTTTCTTTTTTTTCCTGGCAGCTGCTGGACTGTGTCCTATGCCATCTGAAAGATAACAGTGCGGATTTAAAAAATCTGCTTCTCTTCTGGTCTTCTGTCCAAGTGAAAAAAAAAAGGAGTAGTCTGGGTGTCAGGAGTTGTTTAAAACCCATTTATTTATAGTTATTATTTGGTAACAGCATGTTCTTGACACAGGAAGATGAACTCTAATGGACTTCTGATATCCAAATATTGGTGCTGATCTGGAACTGCATGTAAATGGAAATGTAAAATTTGGGGATTATTTCTGTCATAGTTGCTTTCTGAAGGAGCAAGTTGCAATGACATAAGCTTTGTATCCAGTTTGCCTGTGTTACACCAGTATATGGCTCAGACACTTTGCTCCCATCCCCAACAAAACAGGCTCCAATTTTAGAATGTCCTTTACTGCATCTCCACTTTTTTTTTAATACTTCAAGGTTTTTTTATTTTTTTTTTATTTGCAGCATTTTAATAATCATGCTCAAGTCCATTAAGCGTTTCAGGAACTAGAAAGAAATAGGAAAACAATGAGTCATTAAAATACATAATGGGGAGGATTAAATTCCCCATTCTGGTTGAATTCCTCCCAGGCAATAAGGGAAGGTCAGGAAAGTATCATATCATAAAGATGTCTCAGAATTCTAGCAAGTTTTTTCTATTTTTTTAATTTCTTTTTTTTTTTGGCAATATTCCTAAAATTTGACTTTGAGAATGCAAGATCACCTCTGCTGGATGTCCTTTTCAAATAGCTTTGGCATGGTGTTAAATAACATTTTAGAATTACTTACTCCTAATGTGGCAAGATGGGAATGCGTGGCTTTTACAGTGATCAAATCCAGACCATTTTTTTCTCATTAGATAAAGAATATTTTCCGCAAAGCTGAATAGCTTTTAATCGCATAAAACTGAACCCCAAGAGTCAAGACTTAGGTGTGTATAAAATAAAGCCATTAGGGCTACCTTTTTGTGTTGTTTGGCTTTCCCTGCAGACATGTTGAAAAAAAATCAGTGTAATTAGCACTGACCCACATGAAGCTTGAAATCAAAGTCAGATCTCTGTCTACTGATACTCAAGTTTTTCTCTTTTACTCCATAAAATTCATGACAAGGTCATTTTAGTTGAAATGTGAAGAGAGTTCGGAAGTATCTGCAAAATACATGGGTACATATTTCATCTCCTTTATTTCTGAGATGGCACTGTTTTGTATCCTGGGTCAGCAATTGAAGCAGAGGAGATTTTTAATTATTCAACCTAAATGAATAATCAGTTTAATTTTAAGGATATGTTTACAATGTGCCAGCGACATAAATAGCTTATTGCAAAGGATTTTTCTAAGCTTTCAGTTGATCTGAAATTTAGGGGTAGTTTTTGGCAAGGAAATACCTCCAGTCTCTGGAATATTTATTTTAACTCTGTAGTAAAACCTCTGAAGGACCAAATTAGAGCTAACATTCTGTGGGGATGTGCTTGGGCTTCCTGGGAAAAAGTGGAGCTCTCTGTGTAGATCTTCCAACAGGCCCCATGGCAGTTCTGGCGTGGATTATATGAACATCAAAAATATCTTGATTGCTTTCCATAAAGAAGGACCCAGCCCTTTTCTCTCTGTCCTGGGCTCCTGTTTCCCTTAGCTGAGTAGAGTCTGTTGCTGCAGAATCACCACAATACAGGGAATTTAACTCAAAATCCATGAAGAGAAGTACAATTGAACTCACCAAATTCTTGCTGGAGCAATTTTTCATCACAGATTCTGTGTGTAGGGACACATTTTTTCTCATTGTACCTGAATGTCTGAAATCTAGGATTTTTTTTTCTCTAGGATTTTTGATAGTCAAATATATTTCTGAAAGGACTGCAAAAATATATAACCCTAATGGATTTTTTTGTTATCTGGAGTGAGGCCTATTTGATTTTTTAATTCATTATTTTACACTTTATAGTTTTATGGTTATGACAGGGATGTTTTCTGCTTTCTGTCATTTTGTAATTTCATGAAATCAGGTCTAGAGTAACCAGTTCATCCAATTCCATTGAATCGAAAACTTCTTTGCTGTGGAAGATCTGTGGGGAAAAATGGAACACGATCAAAACTGTAATGGTTTTCTTTAAAATCAGAGGGGTTAAATCTATTAAATTCTGATAAAGAAAACATTAATGCATGGAGTTTACAACCACCTGAGTGTTTACAACCACCTCAATGATAATAAATTCAGGCACATGGAAAGATTTATGTAGATTTCATAGAGAATTTATCCAGAGTAATTTGTATAAACTTGTAAGAATTATGCATCCCTCTCCTGTTCACATTAGCCTGTAAGTAATGGTGGATAACTTCAGAACAGCTGACTGGGATGGAGGCAAAAAATTAATTTATTCTTTCTGATCTTCATGTATACTCCTAAAGATAATAAAATAATTGCTGTAAATCATGGCCTAAGATATTTCCCATTAAATCTCAGTAACTGAAAATGAAGGTGGTGACAGCAATAACTTCTTCCCTCGCTGGAGATTTTGTTTTATATAACTTTATTTTGCATGCCCAAAGTTTTACAAGTCAGATGAAGAGTGAAGAGGATTGTAGCCAGTGCTGGAATGATCATGGGATAGTAATAATAATAATAATAATAATCCAGACTTTCTCCGGTGTGCCCAAGGACCCACCTTCATTGACAAGGAGTGAGAATGTACTTGAATAAACAGTGAGCAAGTTCCTTTTCCAAGCTTGGTCACAGGTCAGTGCTTGTGCCATGGGGACAGAAAGAGGCCCATTCCCAAGCAAAGCCGCCCGGGATTGGGGTTGTAATGATTTGGCTGCTCCTATGGGAGGCTCCAGTCTTGTGGAGAAGTGTCAGGAGTTATGAATGATCCTCATTCTCAACTGCTTTCCCTTGATTTGCATTTGCTTCCGAGCTGCTTAACCACGGGTAGATTATTTCAATTTTCCTGGTGAATAATGCGTGAGGGTGTATAAGTGGATGTTCCTTGGCTGAGTGGGCTGCAGATTAAAAGTGTCAGCTCCTTTGCAGCATTAATGTGCATTTCTTTCTCAGGTTAAAGCTGGAGAGAACCTAAATATGCTTTTTTTGGAGAACTCCTACAAGTGCCAAAATATTGGCAACATTTACTTTTTCCCTTCTTTCCCCCTTGACTACCTGTTACTTGAATGAAAAAGCCAGTTGCCAATTTTCCAGAACAAGCTTATTTTTCTTGGGACTCCCCCTCAAGATTCCAATGCCACTTTGTTGTACCTGCTGCTTGAGCTTCCTGAAAACTATCAAGAACAGGTTGTTTATTTTAAATTTATTTCTCTGTCAGCTCAGAACACTGATTCCTCCTCACTTCTCCTTCTTGATCTTTAATGTCCCAGAGGGATAATTTGGAATATCCTTTCCTGCTCTAGCAGCCTTGGGGCACAGATAGAGGCAATTCTTGTGTGTAGCATGTGGAATGTTTCAGGGAGGTAGAGCTAAACACATTAAATGCTGTAATAATTGAAATAACACTTCAACCCACCAGAATCCACTTTTTAGAAAAACCTCCTCAAATTTTTCCTTTATTAATTTATTAAGAGCCATTTAAATTTCTTACTGTACCTGTGTTTCAGTCCTGGATTATGCAGATATTTTCTTCTTTTTCAGCTTATTGGAGAAATACCCTTTGATGCTCCAGATTTCTAGAAAATTAAAGCACAACAGTTGTCCTTGTTTGCTTGTGGTTAGTCTTGTATTTATAGGGCATTTATTCAAGATCATAGTTGGATCCCTAAAAGATCAAAACTCTGAAACTTATGGGCCATTCTAAACACAATGTTTAATTGGGATGGTGAAATGTGAAACCTTCCAGGGCTGTTTTAGACATAATAAGTACTTTAGATAATGGTGTTCAATACGAGAGTCCTGTGGGAGTATGGTTAAAAAGAGCTTCCTAAAACATGGAATCATGCCACTGAACAAAACAGTCTTCTAAACCAGAACTCTTCCAAACTCCCCAGCTGAACAATATTCCTTGGAATTACAGACATCCAGACATGAACTATAGCAAAGTATTTTGTAAAATAATGATTTCAAACTCAGCTTAGCCTGATGTTTTATAAGATAGAAGACTGAAGGCGTGTGAAACTGTAAGGGCTGCATAGTAAACAAGGCACTGAGTTGTGCAGCTGCTTAAAAAGCAGATACAGATTAATAGTTACAATAACAGAATGCAATAAATATTTAAAGCCAATCCAACAAGTATTTTGTGAACTTCTTACAGTATTTGATGCTGAAAATGGCAGAGAAAATATTTGAGCTGGTTTCAGGTTGTAAAATACAAATTCTCAAAACCCAACCAAAGAATAAAAGAGAGGAAACAGAGGGAAATCATGCTGAGGTTGTGATTTAAGTCTGAAATAATTCCATTTCGTGCTTTGCGAGCTCTTTTTGTGCCAGTGCTACTGCACTTCCAGGGCTTGGGAGGGTGGTGGTGTCTTGTCCATCTGCAGATGTTGGTCCCTGACCTGCACATTTGTCACTCAAAGCAGCGTTTCTTTGGTCTAGGTATATCACTAAGATATTCCAGGCTTCCAAGTCCTGTGCCACCTTCCTGTGCCAGCCTTAATTCCATTTAATGCTCTTCTCGACCTTCCAGTCCCTCATTATCATTTCCTCATTTCGTGCTCAGAGTGACAGGGACAGCAGAGCAGAAGGACTAGGAGGAAGTGATGTTTCTTCCTTGTCTAAATGTTTGTTCTGTCCACTTTTTTATTTTCAAATCATGCCATCAGAAGAGCTTTGTTTTTGTGGGTTTCTGCTTTCAAATTCTCTCCTTAACATGGAATTCTGACGCCTAACTTCTTTTTGATGTTGCCTTCATTCCTTTACCCTTCTCAAAGGATCCAGCTTCCCATATCCAAGTAGAGGTCCCTGGAATCCCTTGCTGTCAGGTAAGGGTTAAACCATGGTCATTTCTCTAGTTGGGGGCAGTAGTAGAAAGCTCTGATTTTGGTGCTCTTGTTCCTGGTAAAGGTAAAAAAAAGAAATGTGGAATACTCAGGAGCACAGCTTTCTCAAAAGGAAAGGCTTCACAGACCCATAATCTGTTGACTTGATCTAAACTTGTTGGTAAGTAAAGAGAATTTCTATGAAGAAATTCCTCCCTGTGAAGATGGTGAGGCCCTGGCACAGGTTGCCCAGAGCTGTGGCTGCCCCATCCCTGGAAGTGTTTTAGGCCAGGTTGGAGGGGGCTTGGAGCAACCTGGGCTTGTTGAAGGTGTCCCTGCCCATGGCAAGGGGATGGAACAAGATGACCTTGAAGATTCCTTCCAACCCAAGCCATTCTATTATTCTATTAAAAACTTTGGGCTCAGAATGACATCAGACTCCACATTTGGCCTCGAGAACCTTGACAAGATGGATGGAATAAAGTGGGTTTAGTATATTCATTGTGATTAATAGAATAATCTTCCTAAAATGTTCTATATTTCACCAATATATATGAAATAATTTATCTCAAGAAGTGATTAAATGCTGCATGACCCCAGCCCCTATGCCAAAGGGGCAGCGACTTCTTGAGATATTTGAGACTAAACACTCCCTTATTTTAAAAGTGGTGTTAGTGCGAGGAGTACTGGATAGTTAGATTGTCAAGGAAAAATAATGTAGTTGAGCACCTCATCTCCCAATTTTCTTGCAGATGATACTTCAGCAAGGATTCTGTGCGCAGGTAGGCTGCTCCATGTGGTCCTACCTTCCTTTTTATCTGGGATAACCATTAAATGTGAAGCAGAAAAAGGACAGCTGTGGTTAGAAAACTTCTGCATATAAAGGGTAGTGTTTTATTTCCGTGAATACAGATGGGATTTTTTTTTCCAGGCTCTTTTAATGGAAATGGTTATTGCTTAATATACAGATTTATTTTACTTTGTTTTAGTGTTTTGATAATTTAATATGATTTGCAATGACTCCAAATTTCATGGAACACTGTAGGCTGGATTTTTTTTTTCATTTTTAATTAATTTTTTTAATTATTAAAAAAAATCCTCATTATTTTTTCCTCAAAGTCAACAGAATTTGGGCATTGATATCCTTTTGATGATCCCAGCTTTGGAAATTAATTGAGCCAACAGTCTTGATGTTGCTCTGGCTTTTGCAAGGTGCCTGCGTGAACCATGCAGAATTCCAGCGAGGATGGCTGTGGAACATACAGGCTCAAATTTATTCATGTAAAATATTTATCAGGAGCAGTTTAGACGAGGAAAGCTTGCATAAAGAGTTCCTGTGGTATGCCTACAGCAAGCCTACTTTTCCATGGACATGTGTCCAGGTATCTGGGAATGTGCATATCCATTTTTCATGATGCAGTGAGTGACAGAAGCCATTTTAGGGTAATTAACTTCTCAAAACTTGAAAGAAAATCCTTCCAGTTCTTTAGAAAAGAACAGGAAATCTGAGATTTTTCAGTGTGCTGAGTATTATTAAAAGCATAAAGGGAATGTTAAACACACTTGGTGTTGTTTTAGAGGTATTTGCTCTTCTGGCACTTTAAATCTACTTTATCACTTTGTGTATCTGAGTTCCAGAAGGAAGTGGGACTGAGTCTTTGATTCTGGATCAAATTAATTACTTCCAGAATTTAAATGCATGTTGGAGCATCAAAAGCACCACTCAGAGTTTTCTTAAAACCCAAAAAAACCATTTAAAATCAGCAGGGATGTATTAGCCAGTATGTTTTCCATCATTAGTGTAAGACATGATTCAGATTCCTTGTTTTTCTTGATGCTTCTACATTACATTTTAGAGGAATAAATCATATGGGATAACTGTTGTGTATTATAGTTTGATTTGCTTCTCTGTTGTTTGGAGATAAGTCACTTAAACTGGGGAGAGACATTCAGTTAGAAAAAAATGAATTATTATCACTTGTAACTCTTATGCCTGAAAGAAATAAATAATTTCTCAGTGTGTAGTTCCACATTGCTATAGGAAATTGTCAGGATGTAGATTCCTTTTGGACTGGTGTTCATGAAGAGTGACAGTGCCTGGAAACTCTGGTATTGATAGGGCTGACAGCTTTTAATTTGTTTCTGCAGCCTTGACCCACTCAGAGCTGTTTAGATATTTCAAATAGCACCTTTCTTGATTTTGGAGAAGATGAGGGCAGTCTGGAGAAGAGTTCGGTGAAGTCAGCGTAAATTAAAATATTTCAGTTTGTCAAGCCTCTGAATTCCTGTCCAGTGTCCTCTGCTCTTTGCCCAAATTGGGAAGCTGTTCTCCATCCTGGAGACCTGGCGGTCTCCTTGTGTGCTCGTGGTTCCCCTTTGAACTTCCTTTTCCAGCCTTCCTCTACGTATTTTCAATGCACTTCATGTTATTTCAGCCAAAGTGGTGCTGTGCAGGAACAGGAATGTTTGAAGCCTTGCCCCGGAGCCCCAGCTAAAGTGAAGAAAGTTTTCAATGCTGTTTGATTAGGTTTTGTGTTTCTTGGTTTAAAGTTATAATGCAGTGGCCTTGGAGATTTTTTAAATTTTTTATTCAAACTGTGGCATAATGAGGAATTACAGGTTGTCAGAATCAAATTGTACTGCTTTTCCTACCATGGTTACAGGCTTTGTAAAGAAATGTATATGTGTACCTGCTCTGGTTTTATTAGAAGCTGGAAATTATCTTGAGGACTGCTTAGCTTTTCTTAGTTTTATGACATTTTTCTGTTCTTACCAGAAGCTGCCATGACAATTACTCAACAAGGAATTAAATCTCAGGGGCTCCTAATTCTGCTCCATCTTTAACTGATAAATTGTTCATAAACACACAGTATGTGACTCCACCTTTCGTCTATAAGAAAAGGCATTGAGGGCCAATCCAATTCTTAAAAGGATGAATGTGCAGAAGAATTCAGACAAAATATTGAAAATGAAAAATGCAAAACAGGTTAGAAAACCAATCTCCTTGTCCTGCTTCCATTAATTTATATGTGTTTGCCAGCTTTGAGCTGATTTAGGCTCGACTTAGCTAGTGGTTTAGCAGTTCCTGAGCCCAGCAAGCTCTTAGATCAGCCTCTTAGATCAGATCACTGTCTCAGGGCACACAGTGGCGGAACTGTCCCCCTGTCCCAGGCATCTCTGACTGATGGAATGTGAGACCCTCCTGCGGGGCTCTGGTTTGATTAGGGCAGCTTTGAGTCAGCCCCCAAAGCAAGGAGCACAGCACTTGCCTGACGTGGATTTTGTCCCCTTCTTTTCTATGCCCATGTGCCAGGAATCCTAACAAATGTAAGGAGAAGGATGAGCCTGGGAGAAGCCAATGAAGGCACAGTTTCATAACTAAGCATTTGGCCCCACTGAAGCTGGGTAGTCACAAATCCTGCTCAGTTATTGAAAACAAGTGACAACTTTACAGTGACGGCTTCCAAACTGTGTAGAGCCTCCTGCATTTTCAGGGGCTTCTCCCTAGGAGGGAGGGAGGTTACACCAGGACACATCTTTTGATATCCTGTGACAGTACGCAATGCACCCATCACGTTGCATCATCATTGAAATGCTGTTCAGATCATGTCTTTGCCTTGCATTAAAGCTTAATGACAAAAAATTTGAAATTGTAGCATGAGAACAAACTGATTCTTACCAGCCTTCCTTCTGTACTGGTTTGAAAAGCTTGGTTAAATAGAGATGGAAACATTTCATCTTGGCTTTTTATGCCTTTTTAACCTTCTCAGTGTTTATTTTTCAGAATTTAGGTGGAGAAATAAGATTTCCTAAAGAGCTGGAGTAGAACAACAGCCAGTTGAATCTTATTTTTCTTTCTTACTCTCTTCCTACAGAGTTTTGTATGGGTGTTTGCATCCTGTTTAGCCTTCCATCTCTCATTTCAGTTTTCCCCTGGGAGGCTTTTTGCACATTCCAGTGCCCCTCATTGTTTAAACTTTAAATCAGTAACATTTTGATGCCATGGAAAGATGTAATAGGATTACCAAATTAAACATAAAAAAATGAAAATCTGAAGTCTTTTTTCATGGTAGTTCTTGTATGCTTGAATGGAGACAACGTTCAGGACAGCACCCAAGCTCCCAGGTGATCACAGCAAATCACAGGGTGGTACAAATTCTGCTTCTGTGGGGTTTTTTGCCACTGCTTTGGTGGCTTTTTTAATCCACTTTGTGTTTCTCTCCATGTTTGCTTCTGTGTAATGCCTGTGGGGAATTTCAGCAGTGACTTGCACAGTGAAACAGCTTCAGTGAATTATTTAAAATAGGTGTAGTCACTTTTGTGTGATTTAATAATTAAAAAACCCTTTTAAAGACAAAGTCAGCTCCACAGAGAGCTGGGGTAAAGAACCAAGAACTTTTGTTGGAGAACTGTGGCCAGGAGCCCTGAAGTTTATGGATTGCAATGAAATTGTCTCCTCTGACATCACCTACAGGAAGATCCACTTAAGTGGCTTGAAAGTCTCTGGTGGCTTATTTACTTTCTTATCACTCAGTAAATTCAGACAAATTATCATTGCACTTTCAGACTGTTAAAACAATACCTCTTTCTTCTTTCCATCGCTGTCTTCCAGATAATTGTTTAATGATGCAAATTAATGGCTTGAATCTGTAATTTTAAATAAGGAAATGTTATTAAAAACCCAGGCTTTCTATGTAAAATGTGGAATTTTCACTCTTGCTGTGGACGTGCACAGATATATAGAGTTAGAAAAGCCTCTGGCTAGCATTTTATTTTCCACATCCATAGGTATAAATCCCTGAGAAATGCAGTGTAAATTGGGATGTTAGCTTTGGATTACAAACAGCTTCATTTAGGGAACCACACAGAGAAAGGTATTGCCTGAGTAGGTGAAAATATTTTATTTCCCTGAGAAAACAAATCGTTGCTATGGGACAGAAAATAATCTAATGATGACTTTCGCAGAGACACACAACTGGACAGAATTTTAGTATTCAAACCACAGTGGACAAAAATGTTGGTTTTTCCAGGATGTATTTGTGAAAGATTTTTCTTAGTGTAGATCTGGATACTTTCAAGAAAAATGAAGAAGTGGATATTTTTCCATAGGGTACAATTTAATTTTTTTTTTCCTTTCTTTCCAGTCCTCCTAAAATGTTCTGCAAATGAAACATATTTATTTAGTCAAACTGCTTTTAAATACATAAGGAGAGAATCCCAGTCCTTCTGAGTGCTGAATGATGATGTTTGAGGGGTCACCAAGTACAAATAATGTTTGTTTTTGTGTGTGTAGCAATATAATGAAAAATCTAAGCAATGAATAAAACTAATGAATTTAATTGCAATTAAGCACCCTGTAATGAGTGGCATAGAAATGCCAGATCTGTACAGGTAGTTGGTGCCTAATGCTGTAAAAAGGTACATTTTAGAATGTTCAGGGTTTTTAAAATTTGTTTTAGGCCTGTGCCCTAGTGAAGTTTATCTTTCAGAATTCAATTAAATGGACTTAGAAAACTCCTTCAGTGGAGAATCCAGAAATCACACATGAGCCATGTTCCCTTTTGCTCCTTCATCTGGGAATACACACAATAGTGCTTGCTGGATTTTGCTCTAGCACTAAAGTGCTTTTGTTACTTACATGAATTACTTAGCACTTGTACTCTTCTAAATATTTTAATGTCTGCCCCAGCTTATTAAGGACACTAATTTTTAATGGCTATAGAATAGTAATGAATAAGTGCCTTCCTAAAAAAAAATTACTCTGTTCTTGAAGGAAACAAAACCTAAAGTTGTTTTGTAATACTTGTTCTCATTTCTTTCATCACTTTATTCCCCATACTAGCTTGAGGACCTTAGAGGTCTTTATTATCCAAAGAAATTTCTGCTGTGGTCATGCTTGAAAGTCCCACTAGCTGTGTGTGACTTGCATGACTGCATGCAAAAATTGCTGCTTTATATCATCCTGCTTTTGGCATGAATAGCTTAGGATGTCATCTTGCAGTGTGATCAGCCTGCTGGGATCCTCCCAAATTCCCTGGGAGTTCCTAGCATGTAGTGTCAAGCTAGGTAAGTCTTCCTTGTGCTCGTTAAGAGCTTTTCCTCAATGTGCTGTGTTTTAAAAAGTTCCTGAAGCCCATAGACCTGGGACAGGGAGCATTTGCTGTTGGGCACAATGGTGATTTCTTTCCGTGATGCGTGCCTGTGCCTGTTTGCTCAGAAATACCCACCTGTCATTATCACCATCAGTATTGAATTGCTGCTTTGTTTTGATTTCCTAGCTCCTTTTCCATTTATTTTCATGTTGTTTAAAACTGTTCCCTAAAGTTTGTCTCATAGTAAGCCTTAGATTCCTGTTGAACTACTTCAGCCCTCCCTCACAGTGTCCATCCTCAGTTCCTTCATTACTAGAGCAATGGTGTTGTTTTCTACCAGCCAGTTTCCTGAAGTTTCTGCCCTTACACTACCTTTGCATGCAGTTAAATGCTTATGGGGTCTATTCATCACTTCTAAAACAGTCCCTAGACCTTGGGGCTTCTTTTCTCCTCTGTTTTTCTCCTGTACGTGTTTGCATGTTCTTTATTTGCAGACCTCCCTATTAGTGAAAATGTGTTTCTCACCTGGCGTTAACAGTGCTGTGTTGGGAGGTTTGTTAGGCATCACCTGCCCTGAGTAGATCCTGCAAATGCAGAATACTGAGAGATGTCAAGGTGTAAAAGCCAAGAAAATGGTCGTAGTTAGGAGACAGCTGCTTCTCCCTCTCCTTTTTCCTGTAATGGAAAGTGGCAGAAGAGATAAGAAAGATCAATTGAAACTACAAAGGTTTTCCCAACTGTAATAGTGCATAGCAACAAAATCCCTGACAGTTCACCTTTTGAGGAACACAGATGAAATTGATCAGGGAGGCTCAGTAGTGAGATTCAAAACCCAAATCCACACTGAGGCAGAGTGAGGTTTTGGTAAAGGGAGAGAATCTGTGGTTCTTGATGTTATTTGCCACTCAGCAATGCTGATTTGCAGATAAGCCTGTCCACTCCTGGCAGTTAATGATCAGAAAATCTCCTATAGTTATCCTATAAAGGTCCATTTCTCTGGTTCTGGAGCAGTCCTGGCTTGCATCATTCATATTGTTCTTTATTTCCTGACTGAAATTCCAGTCCCTTTAGGATCCAGAGCAAAAAAATAAATCTCCTTTACTGAGGCTAGGATTTAAACAGCTGTGTCTTTCCCTTTATTCATTACTCAACAACCCACAGAATAAGAGGTGCCTCTGTCTCAGTGTCAGAACTCTGTGACTTTCTCACTGGATCCTCAGAGCCTTTCCTTTTCATAATCTCTCCTACATAAATGTAAATCACTGCTTACTCCTGCATCTTCACTACTTCCTGCATTGTTTTTGGCTGCTGAATGGTTTGATTAATACTTAGTCTGGTGCCTGGTGCTCAGACCCTGAGTCAGATTTCAGGCGTTGCACTTCCCTCCCTTGTGCAGCACTGGCATACGCTGCCTCCTACCTCGTGTACTACTGACATGCACTTCCCTGAGTCATGGAGCATCTGGCAGCAGTAACCCATCCTCATTTGCTCCACTGGAAATTCCTCCTGATTATATCTCCCAGATTTGCTGGGAATCACTGGAGTTTGGGTGTATTTTCTTCCTGTCTTCCAGTCCTTCCACCTCCACTTATACTTTATTTATTGATCTCAGATGTGTCCTGTGAGCCCCATTTACTTCTTCTCCTTTTCTACTTATAATTACTTTGATGTTCCATCCCAACATAAAGTGAAGCATGGTCCTAAGCCAGGGGGAACTAGGACGAGTCATCTCTAAATTTCTTGCCAAATTCTTGGCCGGGGAAGATATGTTAAAACTCTATGGAAAATTTACTTAAGGGATTCTATAGAAGTTTTCCTCAACTTTTAAATTTCCATATATTCTGTTTTACCACCCTCTACCAGTCATCACCCAGCTGAGGGAATGGCTTTACGCTTTTCCTGACCCCCACTGGGAATGTGACACAGGGAATGAGAATAATCTCTGACTGTGTTTCTGTCCCCTGTTGTAACAGGTGTGTCCTGGGGACTGTGGTTACCTCTCTGTTGTTTATACAACAGAGTTGCTTGGAAGCCAGAGCTGCTAGGAATGCTGCAGGCTGGGAATGCCTGCCAGATTGTTCCCCGTGAAACTCTCTGGTAGAGCTGAGGGCTGGGTATTTCCTTTGGTTTAGGTCTGTAGCAAACAAAAAATATTGCAAGTGATTTGAATTCACGTCTCAGCTGAAACTTCCTAATGTAATATCTGAAATATGTATTTGATGTCACCCTGTTTTATGTTTTCTGTCTTATCCACTTTTTTCTCTGGATACACAATGTGTTCTTCATGCACTTATTTTTGTTTATAAAGATGTGTGGTTTATTCCTGAAATGTTTCATGCCTGAATTGTGCCCTTGAATTTGTGAGTGCAGTCATCATCTTAATTTAGATGGCCTTCTGTAGATGGCCACAGATTGGATCCTAGGTGGCTGATGCCAAATGATCCTTCCTCCAATAAAAGTGCTGCTGGAGACATGGAATAGTCACACACATGTCACCAGTGTACAGGTGACTCCAAAGTGAGAATGATTCCTCTCCTAAACATACATTCTGCAGCCACTGAGAAACATCAAGAATCCACATCTGAGATGCCGTGACTTAGTAGAGAACAACATAATGCAGTTCCAACATTCATACAATTCCTCTCCTTTCTCTGATCCCATTCTTTTTTAGGGATGTGCATTAGCACTATTTGCATCACTTCTTGTCCGGAAGAAAACAGAGTTATTTTGAAACTTGAACACGGAAGTCAAATTTCACTGTAGTAGTTATGATGTCCGGGGGTGGGACTGCCAAATAGTATCCAGAACTCTTCTCTTTTCATAGTAATGTCTTGGATGTCTGCCATGCAGTTTCCACGGAATTAATGAACATCAGATCTATGCCAGGAATGTAAGAATATATAGAACTGCTTCTGAAATAGTTTGTACATAAAATTACTTTTCAATGATGGGTTTAAAGCCTGCACCTTCTTTGTTCTTTCAATTGATCTTATTTACCTGCTCTGATTCAGTAACCTATTTAACAACAGTCCTTCTTTTGTGTTCTTGTTACATAAAATCTAAACCCAGCTGTCAGCGCAAAACTTCCTCTGCTGGAAGCATCAAAAAACAAGATGGGAAAAGAAGTCTTTTCAAATATTCTAAAACACACATGATGATGTCTTGAAACAGAAGCAGGGATAGTATTGTGACATCACTTAAATCATTAATCCACCTCAAAACCCCTTCAGTGAGCAAGCTTTCCTTTCTCAATGGGATTCAGCACTGAGAACATTATAAATGCTGCAAACACCTACATATTTGTACAGAGATAACCCCCTGCTTCAGCGGATACAGGCTTTTTTTATCCTTTCTTAGTTATACCAGCATGATTCATTAGCAGTTATTTTTGAGATGAAGAAATGTAGGCTACTAATACAATTTAAAATACTGTTATTTTAATGAATAAGTCAGCAATGTTTTAGTTTCTATTTAACACCAAATGTCTAAATGGAGCCAAAGATAGCGAGACAATTATCAGCTTAAATTAATGGGTTTTATCTTTTAAAGATCTTGCTTAATAATATGACTTTGGCTAGAGCTTGCAATTGCCTGTTTAGGAGAGAAGATTTTTTGGGGGATGAATGGTTGTGTATCTCCCATCTTTAGCAGAAAAGACAACTGGAAGTTTGCAATGGGAGACTCTCTGCTCAGGTAACCCAAATGTGCCTTTTCTCAGAAGTGTCAGTGTGAATTATTTGGTTCCTAGGTCTATTTTGGAACTGAGATGACGAGAATAAGAGCAGAGGAAGAATTCTTGAAAGTCACTTAGGTAAGAGGAGAATAACTGTGCTGAGGATAATGTGGGGTGCCATAATGATGGGTCTCACTAGCTCCATGTTTGAGAAGTAAAATCTACAATCACAGAAGTGCTTTTTGCTTTCTACACTCACAACCCCCACCAGGATTCTTTCCCTAAATTATCTTCTCACTCCTTGCAGATTCCTGGGCTTCAGGGAGGCTGCAGAGTCAATAATTCAGTTCTCTTGGTGCTTAGTTTCTGGCTTACCAATGCTTTTGCCAGGATAAAAATGGGCTCTACTGTAAAATGAGAATGAAAGTGGCAATGCAGGTTTTTGCCATTAAATACATCATAAAGTGGCAGAACCTGTGGGAAGCCAGCCAACAGAGGGAAAAGCTCACAGAGTTTCAGTTCCTTTGCTGGCAGCTCAAGCTCAGCTCGGTCTCCTCAATAAAATGCTATATTCTTTACTCCATGAAAGGATTTCCCTCAAAGTGCGATAAGGCAGTAAAAATTTTTAGTAATGTTGTATTTACTATTTGATTGTTTCCTCCTCTCTTCACAATTAAACTTTGGGTTATTTCCACTATTGCTATGCATTTAAATATTGCAACCTCCCATGAATCTTCCTCCTCTAGATGCTGTTTTCTTGTGTCTAGCTCCTCTTCTATCCCCATCAATTTGTCTTGGCTGCCAATTTTATATAGCTTTGCCATGATGTGGGATCCTCTAGAAATTCTCTCTCCTGGCCTACTCTTATGTGCCTTTTATTTCCTATTGGATCTGGGTGGCAGGGAGTTTATCCTTAGGGAACTGGTGAGGGAGGCAGTGAAAGGCAACTGTAGCAATGAGAAGAAGGGAAAATGAGATTGAAAAATGGCAGTGAAGGACGCCAAGATTTAAGAGTTGGAGAAGGAGGAGCTGGAGCTAAGAGAAAATATTATGAGTTTCTTTTTTTTTCTGTTTTCTTACCCTAACTGCCTTGGCTACCTCACACTTATGCATAAACTGTAACATCTGACCAGTTATATATTTTGAAACTTCCACAAGAGTTCAATCTTTTTTTTTTTTTCCCATTGAGAGCAATATCCACTTTTCAGTTATGAAAATGGTGTTATTCTAAATAAAACTGACATGATCCACCAACACTTCCAGAAGCACAGATGCTTTGTCCCACTATTTACTAAAGAGGTTCACACTTTGATTAAAGCAGTGAAATCAAATCACTGAATAAAGCCTGGAACAACGTAATGATTTAAGGAATTAATGGAGAACTTCTGGGAGGAAGAAAGTTACACCAAGGCAAAATTAGATTGTTTTCTGTACAACATCAGGACACGGGTGCACCGTGCAACCCAATACTGGTGCAGTTGTTTTGCTGAGCATCTTGTGTGGTTTCATTTGTCCTTGTTATCTTCTGCAACATCGGACTGCAACCACAAATTGAAATGCTGCTGGAATCTGAGGCCCATCAGTGTCAGACTGAGCAGAAGATTCTTTGTTACAGGAGCCACCAGCCATGATGTTCTCTCTCTGAATGACATAGCTTTGTTATTATTTTTTTTCAACATAAACTATGTGGGTCGGGATATGCACAGCTCCCTGATGTCAAACAATATTTTTTCCCAACTTGATGTATATATAATGCCAGGAATGCAATTAATTTGTTGTGTACTTCAGTCCTTCTGAGTGATGCTGCATCAGGACAAGATTTCCCAGTGTTATTAGTTATTAGTGGGGAAAACTGCATCATCCTTTCACCATCTTGTTTTGAGAGCAGAAGAATTTATAGTGGGATATAATTATATTTAATTCCTATTTTTTCTCTTGTTGTTGAAAGTAAAAGAATGCAGCTTCAGGGGTTCACACTTGACTGCTTTCAGTTCAGATTGATAGTCTGAGCTAAATGGATCCTTTTGTCCAAATACTGTACAAGTTGTTAATCTCTTGTTTCAATGACACTTTTAAGGAGCTGGTTACTCAGAGTTTGCTGCTGTGTAAAGATGAACCACTCTGGAGGAGTTCTACTTGCTGATGAAAATACACCTTGAAATAAGCCCAGTTCATATTTAAAGAAATCAATTATGACAAGTAGTCATAATTTTGTGTTTTATTGCCTTCAAATCACCCATTGCCTTTTCCAGAAAGAGTTCACAGGAACTATTTACTTTTAAAAAGATTCCATTTTTCCTTGCCTTCACAGCCAGCAGAGAAAACTCTTTGTTATCAGGGTGCATTAATGGATGGAGGATAGGCACAAATATTTATTGTAGTTATTTGTAGTATGCAGAGTAAGAGTGGATGTTACTTTCAACCCAAACACGAATAATATAAATGAGGGGCTGTGAGTGCTCTGGGAGAACTCTTGAGAAAGCCTTGTCAGAGCTGACCTTCCCATTCCAGGGAAAATGTTTTCTCGAACCAGAACTACAGAAAATACACTGCTTTATTAGGGTAAGTTGCTTTTTTTATAGCAATGTACCTGTTAGAATGAGAGCAGCCAGCTATATTTTATTCAGATTGACTGCTTGCTTCCACATTGCTGATAGATTTCAATCATGTTTTTAAATTCCCCTTCAGCTGTTGGAGCTTTCTCTCATTGCTTCTGCTTTTCTCTCTCTCTTCAAGCGGCTACTTGCAAGACAGTTCCCTCATTATTTGCTATTGTTTCCTCCCGGATTCCAGCATTTTACAGAGAATTGGAGGCTTTCATTTTCCCACCTTTTAACCTTCTATTGTTTGCTTCTCTCTGCACCCCTGACCCAGATTCCTCACACAAAGCCATGTCTTATCCTTGGGGACACAGGTTTTATTTCTGTTCTCAGGTAAATTCTGATCTATGTATCTGTATTGCTGCAGGCAGAGCTTCAGATATTTGCAGGTATTGCCACACTGAGCCTGGTAATTTTTCTTTTTGACTTTTATTCAAGCTTTTCTGGATCATAATTTCTCCACTTAGTACCTTCCAACCTCTCGGGGAGATGTGAGACATTTGCTCTGACACGTAGCAAATTTTGAAACGAGACTTAGCAATTTTTAAATGTAATCTAACCAGAAGCTCTTCTGTCTCTCCTTCATGTGTGAGCATCTGAAAGTAAAGCCCTGAGGTGAACTGATCTCCCTTCTCAGGCCCCTGCAGCTCTTTGAATGCTTTCCTTGCATTGCTGCTATAATCTTCATGAGGGCTAATTTATAAACACGTGAATATGGCAAAAAAAAAAAAAAAAAAGGGATTTATTTTCATTTCCCTTGACTTTAATTTATGTGTGGCAATTGTGGATTCATCAACTTTTAAATTCCTTTGGGATGTGCCATCAAACATATATACCTTCTATGGTTTGTTATTAAAATGAGTAAAGTGTTTTCTGCAAAACTCTGTGGCCAGATCTCTCTGGTCAGATCACCAGCTGAGAAATTGCCTCTGATTAAGCCACCCTCACAGTTATGCCTGAGCCCAGAGCCTTTCCAAGTCCTTGTTGTTGGTTTTCTGGGAAGTTATGAGAAGGTTCTGGGTCCCTTGGCCCTTGTCACAGTCAGCACAGCCTGGGAACAGTGGTGCTGGGTGACGGAAGGGGTGTCTGGCACATGACTGTGCAACTCCCACTGCTATTTTTTGCTTTCTTTTCTAATTGATAACTCCTGCCATCTGTTCCTAAGCCATCCCTCTGCTGTCCTTTCCCACACAGTCTCCTGCCCCTGTTCCACCCCTGAGCTCTGGCTGAGTGCCCCAAGGCGACTGCCAAGAGCTGCTTGATACCAAGGGTAGCTGGGTGCTGAGATGCTGCTGACAGGGATATAATATCAGGTCAGCCCAGGCAGGGCTCTCCCAGCAGCATTTCAGTGGGCTCAGATGCTATTCTCTCTGTGCTGCTTTAACTGTAGTTCCCTGCAGCAAAACCCCACAGATTTTTTTATTCAGAAAAATAATAATAAAAAAACCAACCCAAACCCTTCACTTTATAAAATCAGTACAATTGTTGCTATGAGGTGAAGTCCTTCTGAATCTGAAACCCCTATCTGGGTTTGTGACCACTTTGTGATCTGGAATAAGTCAGTCATCAAGAAGAACTCTAGCAGCCTAAGTTGTTTTCTTTTTTTTTTTTTTTCCCTAAGAGCCTTTATGTTCTTTCCAGTCTATATTTGAATCTCTCTTTTCTTGTCTAACTCTCCATTTGGTGGCTCAGCATACGGGAAGCCTGTTTTATAGTGCAGAGAAATGCATTTCTACATGCTATGGACTGAATTTTTAACAAAAACCTAGATGTATGCACTAGCTAGAGGGATTTTTCTGACAGGAGCTCCAAAATAGACAAAATCAAGAAGGAATAAATCATGGCAATTGTAGCTGTGGTTGACCATTATCTAAGAAGCCTTGGACGTTCAAGATGTGTTGGAGGGATGATTAAATAAGAACACTGGGCATCTAAGTGCCTAAAAATAGATCCTCAAGCGTGTGTAAGTCACTGATTTTCCTTAGATTTCTCATGGGGGTTATGGATTTAAACACCCATAAAAATTGGTGTTACAAATGCATAAGAAATGCTCATCAAAATTAATCTGAGAGCGCATGTTTTGGTTTCTGTTTATGGTGGCCTTTTCCTCACAGAGACATCCTCATGTAGAGCTCCCACTCGTTTTTCTGAGCACCTGGCAAAGGAGCAGGGAAATGAGGTTTTACCTCACCTCTATTTGGAAGGTTCCTTATGATTTTTAGATTAAGGATGCTAATGGTTTGTGGGTTATATTATGCTTGGGTATACGCACAGTCAAATTACTAAGTTTTTGTCCTGAGGTGATAATACCGAGGCTACAGTTGTGAGGCAGAAAGTCTTTCTGGAAGGAGTGGAAGCTGCTGGGATATTTTCTTTTTTTAATTTCCCAGTACCACAGAATTTGGGACTTCTGTTAAAATAAACAAATTCTAATAAGCAATTAGTGAAAATGAGAGAAGCTCAAAAACTGCAGTGTTCACTGACTTCCCTGATTGTCACATTTTCCCATTGTACAATAGTGGTTATTGCAGGAGTCTCTGTCATGTAGGAAGAAATCATATTTCCTCCGTTGTGGGAAAGACAGACAGTTAAATGGAATAAAATGATCACTCATCAGGTGATCTCTCTGATGGTGTAGGTCTGAAAGAGTTCCCACCATTTCCACAAAACTTAATAATTTCAAGTGACTTTCATATTTTGGATGTTTTTATAACACTGATTAGAAACCTCCAGATGATGAAATGTTACAGCTCTGGCAAGAATCTAATAAAAATCTCCCCTGGGATTGATTTTGATTGACTACAGTTGCCTGTCTGTTTTTATTTTACTGTATATGAACAGACAGGAATGCGCAGGATTGAGTTAACCCTTCCCTAGCCTAATTCCTGGCCTTGAGAGCCTGGGCTGTCACTGCTTTCCACCACTGACACCCAGAGAAAGAAAAAAGCAGTTTAAGGGTTCCATTAACACTCAGTTCCTTTGTGTTTTGTAGCTCCAAATATAATTGGGGGATTGGATGAAGATACTAGAAAATGGAACCCACACAGGACTATAATTCAAATTAGTGGCACAGCCCTGGTGGAGCAGTTCTTGTTCTAGAAATTATATTGATTCTTCTGTGGAACTAATTAATGAACATATTTATAAATTAATGAATAAAAGTTTAAAGTTTTTCTTTAGGAAGCCTTGCATCTATTAGAAGTGAAGAAGAAGGTTTTTTTCTGTCAAATAAAGATGTTTAATGCTGCACATGTGCTGTGTTCATTTCCTCTGGTAAGAGTTCCACCTGCTAAGGATAGTCACTTTCAAAAATAAATTGAACCAAAACGTAAAATTATATTAGGGAAATATTCTTTTCTTTGTAAATTAAACAGTGGGATGTTAAATTAAGTTTAAATTGTTCAATTTTTTTATGCTTACTAATTCTTTTCAATGCTATGTAACTGTGAAATCACCATGAACACAGACATTAAATCCATTTAAGTAATTTATTTTCCATCTTTCTTGAAGTAGTTGTCTCAGTAAGAAACCACTTGATTTTCCAAATAGATGCATTAGTGATCAGTAGAGAAGCCTGAAATAGAATAAATATTTATTATCTGTTATATAGTTCATATTATTAGAAGGGAATTTTTTATTGTAGGGTGCTCCTTTTTTTCAGACCGTGAATTTCCTATCCTTTGAAATCTTTGTGTCTTAGATTTAAGTAGATCTGCTTAAAATTTTGGAGATTTTTAGCACCTCTCCCTCCTTCCTATGTGCCTGTTTCAATTATTTGCTCTTTCTCTGGAAGCTTGTTTGCACTGCCAAGCATGGTTCTCTCTGGGTTTCTTTTTTTTGCAGAATTAGTGCTTTCCGAACTTCTCTAGTTACATCTTGTATTTCCTGGCATCTGCATCGAATTTACCAAACAAGCTTGGTCAATTTTTTTTTGGTATTCTTACTCTGTCCAAAAAAAAAAAATAAAAAAAAAATTCTCTTTTATTCCAGTGCAGTAGAAGGGGAGGGGAGAATAATCGTGCTTGTATCATCCCCTCTGTTTCAAACTGGAATATAGGAATATAGGTAAGAGATTCTGTGTAGTGGCAGGTTTGGCTCCATCCATAACGTGGTCACTTCAACGTGGTGTGAAGCTTGGAGCGGTTTGTGCTTCTCTAGATTGGTCCCTTGGAAGAAATAAATAAATAAATAAATAAATATGGAAAAGGGAATAACTAGCAAAAAACTGAAGAGCAGAAGGGGAAACCAATGAGGAAAAAGAAATAGACAGGGAAAAGGAAATAGACGGGGAAAAGGAAATAAATAGCAAAAAGTGAGTTAAACAGCAACAAACAAATAAATAGCAACAAGCGAATATACAGTGGGATGCTCTGAGCACCGAGAGGCAGCTGTGCAAGCTGAGAGTGAAAGGCGGGTCCCCGGCAGCCCCCAGGCTGGCCGGGCTTTCCCGTGCCCTGACGCAGCTGCTCCAGTGCCTCTCCCTGCTGGCAAATGGGAATTTTTGGCCGCGGGGCCCGCAGCTCCCCGGTCCCGCGGCGCTCCCCGCACCCGGCGGGCTGGGAGCGGGAGCAGCGTCTGCTCTGCGGGCTGCGGCGGCAGCAGCTTCACATGACTAATGCTGCGAGAGATAGCAGGAGCGCTTTTTTTTTTTTTCCCTTCTCGCTCTCTTTTTTTTTTTTTTTTCCTGAGCAGCTCCAGTCTGTGCACAGTTGGCTCCCAGCTGACAGACAGAATGTGGGGTGGGCTTTGTCACCAGAACGCTGGGTATTGCATGCCCAGCTATGCTCGCAATTCCACAGTGCCCAGAAACCTGCTGCTTATGTCAGGGCGCAGCCAGCTTGAACACATAGAAATTGGGAAGCTTGATTGTTTGGGGTTTTTTAAATATTATTATCTTTTTTTTTGTTGTTGTTGTTTTTTGCCTCTTTCTTCCCTGCAAAGATTATATAATGAGGGGATTGCTGCTAAAGTAAAAAGGGAAAATGAAGTCTTTGTTAAATGCCTTCACAAAGAAAGAAGGTAAGCGATGAAAGCAGAACACTTTGATGTTTCAGACTGGTGTTTTCTTGTGTACATTTAATATGATGGGCTTAGTGACTCTATAATTAATCAATTCCTGCGATTTCTTTTTCAAAATTATTTGATGTTAGAAGTCCATTTAGGTAAGTATTTATTAAAGCTGGATGTGACTTTATTCCTTTTAGATTTTCTCTGAAGAATCAAGTAGTTATAAAAATGTTTTTGTTCCCTAAGAAATGCATTTGGAAGGATTTTCCTAGGTGAATTTTGTCAGTGAATGGTGCTGAATTGCCCCTTCAGATGTATGAGGTACCAGGAATAGAATTCAGAGAGCTGGAGGAAGGATTATGTGGTACTTTCAAGTATGCTTTTAGGGATGATAAATTTGAACTTTTGGGGCATGGAATTAGTTCAGGCATTTTCATGTCATTTTATATCAAGTGTTTTTTCCCCAAACAAGTTTTGCCATAGTTATTCTTGCAGTTCTGAAATGTGGTGAAATATTAGGGAAAAGCAGAGTCCAACAGGGACTAAAGCATGGACATTTGCATTTCATCATTTTGTGTTGCAGTTCTGTTTTTTAATTGGGAAAGTAATGTAAATAATGCTGATAAGAAGCAGCTAAAAAAATATCCACCCACTTACAGTTTGCAGATTGCTGGAGAAAAGAAACAGTTGGGTGGAATATTAATCATTTCAGGCACAGAAATGCTTATTTTTAATTCTTTCTATAAAATATTTGTGTCAGACATGCATCAATTGGTGTCATTAGTTGTCCCCTTCCCTGTTTATTTCCTGTAGTAAAGGCTAATTTTGCTCCTAGTTCTCTCCTCAAGAATAGAACATTAATAGCAAAACAAAAGCTAAACTCTTAAATGGACTTGTAAAATGCTCCTGAGGTGTGTAAGGGAAAAAGAATTCCTATCCTCTGGTGCCTGGAGGGTGTTTTCTCCACTCTGACAGTACAGATGTGCCCTGCAGCTCTCTGTCCTCCTGTCACTGTGCCCCGGCACCCTGTCCCTGTCCTCCCTTCCCCTCCCACCAGCAGAGATCCCACCAGCCTCTCCAGAGTCCCAGTAAACATCCCCAAAACGCTGGCAGGATTCCGTTTTCTCAGCCTGTGGCTGGAGGGGCTGGGCAGACTGCTTTCAGGTTCATGAGAAATTAAAATCTTAGAGTCAGATCCAATTTTTTATTGAATCCAAGGCAAATTTTGTGACCTGGAGGAGAAGGATTAGACCTTCAGGTAGCAAACCCGAGTGTGCCAAACATCCCCTGTATTCAGTTTGTGTGTTTTCTCCTTGACTGAATTCAGCTTTGTTGTACCTGGGAAAGATTCCCATCTTCAGTGAAATGATTTCTGGGGCTATATTCTGAGTGTCAGAAATAAAGGAATGTAGAAATATTGCATCTCTGCTCCACACATCGACTTAAGGGTCTGTATGTGCCAGTTTTGGAGATAAATGCTGTGAGTTTGCTGTAAGTTAGCACTAACTGGGGCTTTCACTGTGACATCTGAAGCACCAATGACATGACATTGTGCTCTCATGACACCCTTGGCTGCTTTGAAACCTTAAAGAAGTATGGAATGGGAAAAAACTTGAAATGGCAGGAAAATTATCCAGAGTTTCTGCTAGTTTCCAGCATAAGCATTGGACTTCTGTGCTTTCTCCTCTTTAACAGCTTTTAAAGGCTATTTCCCTTATTTCAAAGGAAACATAGAAATGAGTTGAAGCCCCTTCTGGGCATGTTGTTTCCATGTTTGGTTGTTCTGATGTTGTCATTGTTTATTAGAGGAAGTTTCAGCTCACTGGAAATACAAAGGATGTTATTGTAAAATATTCAGAATTGTAGTTAATAATGAGCTGACTCTGGTGAAAATGATACAAACCATTCTTTTACTTGCAGTTCATCACTATTTTATGCTATAAATATGCTCTCAGTTTTGCACTGAAACCTTAAATTTTGCTTTTTTCTCAATTAAAGGCTCTATTTCAAGGCAAGACAGATTGATTCTTATCTATATTCATATTTATGTGAATTTATTTACTTGCACAGTATGAAAGACATTCTTATTCTGATTTTTGTATGGTTTTGAAGGGTACTGAATGAGTAGACATTTCTGGCTCTTTATAAATGGCACTTACTGGCACTTTAGACATGTAGGGTGATATTTTGTGGAGCTTCTTTCCCAAATTAAATATGATTTTTTTTCTTTGAGAGTTACAACAGCTCAGTGAAGCCTTCAGGCTGTCTGCCTTTGGTTAGTTATGGCACTGTGACTTTTCAGATATAAATCTGTGCACTTTGGCTCAGGTCCTGTGACCCCGCAAGCTCCACCGAGAGAAATTAATGAGGGCAGTTGCAATATCGAGGATCAAGGCCAGCATGAGGTTTTGGGGTCGATTCCTCTATGACAGGGCAGGAAGTTCCATCACATCCAGTGATAACTGGGCGCTTTTTTTATTAGGGGATTTGCCTTCTAAGTTGCACTTGGGACAAAAGTGACCCGCTAGAGTGGGAAACAGAGATCTGGAAAATTGTATGAATGCTCGTGTGTACCAGGAGCATGTGTGGAGGGCTGGACCCTCTGCTCTAAGTTAGATTTGTGCTGTCCTTGCTTTGTTTTGTGTCGTGGCTCTTTTTAAGGAGTTTCTTGGAGCCTTTGGATACCGTGGTGTTCCCTCTAGGCCATGGCACGTGACAGAGCCCATGTATTACCCTGGGGTAATCTGCTCTATATACCATAGTAATGGACATGGTAGGAATGCCAGGATTAGAAAGAGGGGAATGCCTGGGGATTGCAGCAGTATAATAGAGTTCTGCCAGGACAGGAAGCTGTGTCCTCGATTTTCAACCTGCAAGATGGGGATAAGGTGACTGTTCACAGATTTCAGGTTAGACCTGAACTTGAGGTGGACCAGTTTGGGTGCCAGCTGGGGGATAGAAGCTGCAAGTCCATGAGTCAGGAATTCTGCTGGGCAGCCCTGTTCTGTGCCTTTCTGAGTGAATGTGACAACACGTCAGGAAAATGAACTTCCTGAGCCTCAAACTTGGCAATAATGAGGTGTTTCCCATTTCCTAGAGCAGAATTCAGAGGGTTCAGTAGGCTCATAGCACTGGTGTTGCCTCATCATGTATTCAAGCCAGCAATTAGGTTAATGTTGCTCTGTTGTTTTTGACTTAATGATATTCTAAAGATAATTTGATCAGCTCTGCTGGCAAGGTGGAGTTTCTGTCTCTGCAGAAGAAACAATGCCATATGTTGCATGTGGTGGTAAACACACATGAATGTGAAATCATCTGAGATCACCCTGCATGTCTCTTTTTGCCCAGTGCCCTTTAGGGAGGCTCCCACCTACTCCAACAGGAGGAGGAGGCCTCCCAGCACCTTGGCAGCCCCCCGGATCCTGCTCCGCTCCAACAGTGACAACAACCTGAACATCAACAACCTCCCCGAGTGGTCAGCCTCCTCCTCCGCCTCTTCACACCGCAGCCTTTCCCCTCACCTGCTCCAACAGATGCAGAATAATCCCAATGGAACTGTAAAAACTGTGGGGAGTTACACTCCGTCCTCTCGGAGCCGCTCACCATCCCTCAACAGGCTGGGAGAGGATGCCAAGAGGCAGCAGCACAGGCACATCAGGTGAGTTTTGGCTGTTTCACAGCACCAGGTACCCCTAAAGGCACCATGCTGGCCTGCCACATTCCTTTATGTTATTTGCACTCTCTAGAATGTGTAGTTATTCATTCTCAGCACAGGAGACCACGTCCAAGTGTGAATATTTTAATTGGAAGCACCAAACCAGCTGTTTCCTCACAGATCTCCAGCAGCCAGGCAGACTTTCAAGTACAGCAGTAACTTAACACAGAGTTTGCACTTCCAGTTCAAGGTGCCGGCTCTGCTCATCTTCCCATAGTTGAAATAAGGATTGTATTTAACAGCAAAGCAAACTGTTTCTGGGATACCTGGTCTCTTTGTGGAACTATTGATCATGCCTGGAGCCAATAGTTGGAGCTGCTCATGGGTGATGGAGCAGAGGCTGTTTAAGTTCTCTCTTCTGTAGGTGTGTGCAGAACCAAAGAGTGAAATAGAGAGAGTAATGTGATCTAGCAGGCATTCTGGGCAAATATCCTGCAGCTCTGTCCCACTGGAGAGCAAATCCTGAGTAATCAGAGTCATGTAGGTATTGAAAGCCATGGAATAAAGTGGAGAGCTGGGGATGAGTTATGATCACATATGGAGGGTTGTAGCTTTGAGAAGCCACTGCCCTGGATCCAGGAACTCCTGTCAAATGTGAAAGAGATGGAGCTGCACCAGTACAAGGGGTCGAAGTGCTACAAAAAGGCTGGGAGGCACCAGAGTTGCTGGAGAGAACCTCACACATTTTGGCCAAACATATTTAACTCATTATTTTTTGAAAATCAGGCTTTTTCTGTACTGTTTCCTAATATATTTATCTGCTCTTCAGAGTAGAAAAGGACTTGGGCGCTGCCAAGAAATGCAGCTGTTGGTTTCTCTTTGCTGTTTGTAGGTGCAAGGGATGTTCAGTGGAGTTTTCAAGTCAGTAAAACAAAATGTCATGTAGCTGACACTGCCTCTGTTACCTTGCCTGTTCCTCTGCTCTCCCTGGCCCTAGGCACCCAAACTGCCAGGCATTGTTTGTGATGGAAACAATACTGCTGGACAGGGGAGATCTGGTGAATTGTGAGGCAAAGTTGTCTGGAATGTAAGAAGGAGGAAAATTAAAGGGAAGAAAGGGGATACAAATCCTGTATGCCAGTGGTTTCATGCAGCAAAGCAAGCTCATCTTGTTTTGTCGTATGTTACAATAATGGCAGAAGCTCATTTGGATATAATTTGGGTGGCATTTCCTCACAGAACCCAGTATCACTCTTAAGATCGGTCTGTAATGAGGCTTCAACTGGATGAGGAGTTGAAGTGAGGAGGCTGTAAGAATGAGAGTTCTCGTGTTCCACTGGATTCTGCTGATGCTACCAGAGAGGGAGGTTCTACCTCAGAGTCGCTGAAAATTTTAGCTGAATGGGATAAAAAGAGCCTTTTCATCAATGTTCCTGGGATAACACACTTCAGATTCTGGAATTATTAACAGTTCTTTGAGCTGGGGGTACCAATTAAAATTTTTTTTTGGACTAAGCAAACATTTACTCACGTTGACTTTTTTCAGCCGCTTTCCTCTTCCCTTTCTGAAAAGTAGCTCAGGTGATAGTGGGAACCAATTTAATGCCCAAGAGTTTCTGGATATGAAATTTGGGTCTTTCTCTTAGTGCTTCAGCATCACAGCTATTGAAACTGCTACCCAGCTGCAGAATTCTCTCTGTGCCACCAAGACTTGCTTCAGAAAAGTCCAGAGCATGTGCAAGTACTGAGAAGAATGCTGGAGGGTCTCTGAATTTAAAGACAACAAAAAAGATTTTATGTATAATATTTCCTACAAATAATGCCTTTTCTTGCCCTAAGCCCATTTTGCACCTTATATGACACTTTCCTCACAGATTTTGTGTAACTGCATGACCACCTACTTACTGTCAGCTAAATGTGGGAATTGTTGCTGCCGTTGCTTATTATTTGCAAAGAGTAACAGTCACCACAAAGCTGTTGCTCCCCTGAGATGGAAAAACCCTTTTTGACAGAGCAGGAGGTTGGGTTGTGGAGCAGAAGCAGCTAGGAGGGGCAGGGTGATGGAGAAGGTCAGACTATGACAAAGGGTTAATGAGGTTTGTGGGATTTGTGTTGTGGAGAGGTGCTGGAAAGTGATGCTGGAAGAGGTTCACGTGACCTTTGCAGCCCATGTGGCTCAGGTGTTCTGTCTTCTCAAACTGAAAGAGGAGAGATTTAGATTGGATATTAAGAGGAAATTATTTCCTGAGAGGATGGCGAGTCATTGGAATAGACTTCCCAGGGAAGCTGTGGCTGCCCCATCCCTGGAAGTGTCCAAGGCCAGGCTGGAACAACCTGGGCCAGTGGAAGGTGTCCTGCCAATGGCAGGGGTGGCACTGGATCATCTTAAAGGTCCCTTCCAAGCCAAACTGGTTTTGATTCTGACAAGGCTGTTGCTCTCCACGCAAAGTGGTTGTGGGGGGGGAGCTGGGAATGAAAGGGAAGGGACTGCCTTCATATGGAACTTACCCCACAGAAATCAGTGAATGAGGTAGTCAGGGCTGAGCTGAGAGGGAAACATGTCCACACCTCTCTAGAAATCTCCACATCCTCCTCCTGCTCCTTTCTGGCATGGCGCTTGCGGGGCTCACTTGCTGTGAGCCCACACTGGGGACAAGCAAGGGAGAGGAAAGATCTCTTTTTAAAAAGTCCTGCACCCCAAGCTGCAGGCCTGATTTCCATTAGTGAGCCTGTTGCCTGAGAAGTTTCTTGTGTGGGTTTAATGTGCCATTTCCCTTTTCTCTTTCAGTGAGACAGGAATGAATGTATCTTTTGTGTTCGCAGTCAAATTTTATTTTGCAAGCTCGCTGGGAGATAACACTGGGAATAGCTGCCACCAGACTAGGCAGAAAAACAGCTTGATACAAGTGGAAATCAGATGTGTAGCTATAGTTTATAGGTCTGGGGTTTTTTTTAAATGATGATGACTGCTCCTTCACTTACAAGGAAAAAGGAATGGAGCAAAAGAACTGAAATCTGAACGTAATCTTTTCCAGGCTTTCTTTAAATAACTGTGCGAGTTGGCTGAGGTTTCTGGTGCAAACTCCATCACAGACATGCAACCAGAGCTCGCTTTTAAACTCCTGAGTGTGGCTTACCATTAGCAGCACCCTTCACAGTAATAGAACAGAGCAAGGTGAAAGGGGCATGCAATTCCAAATGGTGCAGGAGTTACTGCAGGAAAACGGGAGTGTTCCTGATAGGAAAGATCCACTAGGGGTGTTTTTTTACCAGACTTCTCTACCTATTGACTTACTGGCTCCCATTTTGGTAGGAGACTGGTTTAAAAAAAGAAAAAAGAAAAAAAAAGTGAAAAACCCAGCAGACCCCAGCCCTTGTATTTCATTTTGCTTAAAGCAGTTTGAGATCCTTTCTTACGTGAAGGCAAGCAGAGTGTTACAATGCTAAACCACCACTAAATCGCCCTTCTTCCTTTGGTGGCTTAACTTTCTCTTTCAATCCCTATTAATATTCCTTCTCATGAATATTTTCCTTTTCTAGACTTTGGTTAAGACTGCAAGTTTTTATGCTTTGGGATTTTTTTTAAGTTGACTGGTAGTGTATTGCAAGTTTGTTATGATATATCCTATAGATTTCCCACCCTCTTTAATATTTGTCTCTTTGTCTTTTCATATCTTTTTGACAGTTCACTCATTTCCCCCCAGGTTTAAGAGTGATCTTATGCATTGTTCACCATCTTTAAACAATTCCTTTTTTTTACCCATGAGTAGACGGTGAGTTGGTGGTGACCTATGGCTTTCCTGGGCACATTCTGGAGTCACTGAGTGAGCTGGTGATTGCCATCCAGAAGAAATGATCATTTGGAAAATGTTAACCACAAGCATCAGGCTTTGTGCAGATCTAAATTTAACCTCAGGCCTTAGAGTGATGAAGTAACTTGATTATTCAGTCCATTTAGGTGATAATTCAGTGATCTCACTTGTTCACTCTGGGTTACAAAGATATCCATTCCCAAGAATTGTAAATACAGACATTTTCAAGTCCCTCTGAAAAATTGATATGCTGGGAATGTATGATGGGCATATAAATTTTTGATTTAATTAAGGCCTGGGAATGTGCAAGTTTAATTTGCAGAAAAACTAAAAGCTTTAATGTTGTGTGTTTTTTGTTCTAGACCATTATGGTCAGGTGAATATTGATCACATTTCATACTGAAAGATTTCAACCCTTAAAAGCTCCTGTTTGGTATTTTTTCTGCAGCATTAAATGTCTTACTGGAAGAGAGTTTTGTTATTCACTGCTAAATTTAATCCTGCTAATGTGATGGTAAATGATTAACTTTCTCCTTTTAAATAAGCTGTTAATTATTTTTCATTTCAATTTCCAGTGCCTTTTACAGTCCCAGTGCCAACAAGGATACTCTGTCTGCCTTGGATTATCAGGGTCCCAAAAGGAAACTCTACAGTGCTGTCCCTGGGAGACTTTTTATTGTTGTAAAGCCATATCAACCTCAAGGAGAAGGGGAAATTCATCTGCACAAAGGAGATAGAGTGAAAGGTGAGCACCTAATTAATTTGGAATAAACCTTTTCTCCTGCTAGATGGGAATTTTATGTTAAAATTCGCTTTTACAGGGGTGGAAATAATCTGTATGGTGAAAGTGCATTTATGCATTTGTTTCTTTGCAGGGTATTTTGCGTTTGGCTCTGTTTTGTAACCAATGCATATTTAGCTGCACTTTAACTGACTTCAAAGTGCTTCCACAACTCACAACTACGTGCAGTAATAGTACTATTGTCTCTTACCGAGGGCAGTGCTGGAGCCATTCCAGAGGCACTGCCCCAGGGCTTTAAGGGGTTGTAATATGTCAGCTATCTAAACAGCTCAGGAAGAGAATGGGGGTAAGGTCAGCTCTGTTTCAGGCCCTTTCCTCAAGGAACATTTAATTGGTTAAGTAGAAAATGTCCCTTCACGGGACTTGGGATAAGTAGGTGAGGAGAATCTCCTGTAAATTTAATTTTGGAGGAAGCGTGGTAGTGCATGTGAGAGCTCTGTTCACTGCTGCACTTCCCTGCCAAGACCAGGTTTAAATCAAGGCCAAGCTTTGTTATTGCTTCGAAGGCAGCAAATACATCCAGATACAGCTGAAAAAATGGGAGATAGGATGTACAGGACTCGCCTTCTCCAGAGTGAGGTGTGAGGCTGTGGTTTTGCACATCCAGGTAAAACAGAATAAAAGGAACTTTGTGTTGGACCCATACAAATCAAACGACAGTTATGGAAATAAAAAAAAAAGGGAATAAAAGTGTCCGAAATAAAAGCGTTAAGCAGCTGCAAATTTTCTTGCTAAGGGAACTACTTATCTCACAAAGGAAGGCTTCAAATACCTCCTGCCTTGAGCCTGCAAGCAGTAGTTGGAAAAAAAAATAGGGAGCCATTAGAAGGTATTTTTGCATTTTTATTTTTGGATGTGCTGATTCTGAAGTGTTTGTGGGTTTAATAATTTTTGTTAACTCCAGCCCTCAGAAGGTGTAGGACAGAAATCTGAAGGGTGCTGCACTTAAAGGTAAAACACGCAAAGTTAATTTTAAATGCAAGGACAAAGGGAGATGGTTAAACTTGGAGTCTGTAGGGCTGAAAAGATAATTTTGCAGTTCTCAAGGTTGTTCTCTGATCAGGTAGGAAGCAGTGATTATGATCTCATGGTGTGCAAGAACTACGATGGAATTTTGGGAGTACTAAATAACTTTCTCCACTCAGTGTTCACAGACATCTGGCAGGTGTCAGTGGACAAGGAATGACTGACTGTTCCCTGGCAGGTATTGGACACAGAAATGTTCAATTGTCCTGTTGGATTTAAGGATGCAGGAATATTATGTCTATGTAGAGGACGGAATATCAGCAACACAGATTCTTCTCACCAGAATAAGACAACTCTGGGCAGTTCTGGGAAAAGACAAGACAGAAATTATGTTTCCTGGCAAAAGAGGAAAAATTGCAACAAGGTTGCCTGGAATGCTGAATGTTTTAGAGGCATTCACTATCTGGCAGGTGGTTTACATTAGGTTTTGAGACTATTATATGGAAAAATAATCCCAGAGTAAAGGATTTAAATTTCAATAAAGTGTTTAATGTTTTTGAAAAATTAATTCTAAGTTATGATGACAGTCACCAGAAAACATTGCAAGAAGGTATTAGTCTGCTTTTCATATTTTCATATAATGGTGTAATCTAAATGTGAGATAATGATTTGGGGGGAGCACTGTAAATAAAAACTGAAATAAAAAATGGAATTATGACTGGCGTTTTTTCTTTGTGGGGAAAATGTAAGTTTATAGACAATAACACATTAATTATTACTGTCATTAAAATGGGGATGTGCCCATCCCACATCAAGTCATTCCTGCTGGGATTATTTTTTCAGCTTCAAGAATCTGATTTTCATGTTGAATTGAAATCTGACAGAGTTTTTCCAGGTCCATTTGTTTCAAAGCATTTTAGAGAACTTTGCTGCAGGAAAGTCTGGCAAGGTTTCTATACGTGTCAGTCTGCTTTTGGAGAGGGTTTGGGAAAAGAGCAAGTGTACATAGGGATTGTCAGTATTACTCTTTAGGATGAAACCTTATGAAATATAATTTAAGGCTGTTTGCATGGCAGGCCTGGAACAGTGTGTGACAGGCTCCCGCAGCTAATCAAAGGGAAAACTTCCAGAACAAGATCAAATCCTATTTTGTGTTACCATGTCAGTGGTTCCTCAGCAGCAACAAAAAATATGTCAGAATGAGCACAGCAAGGTCATGGAGAGAACAAAGAGTGCAGGGGAAAAGACAGTGGTGCTTTAAAGAGGTCTCCGTTGTGTAACAGTATTGAAGAAGCTGCTCAAACTTTTTGTGCCAAAAATCCAGGTCCAATTAGATCTGGATTCCCATCCCTGTTTCAGTCAAAATGTAATTATTGCTAGAGAATAAGTGTAGTGATAGGACAAGGAGCAATGGCTTTGAACAAAAAGATGGTAGATTTAGACTAGATTTGAGGAAAAAAGTCTTCCCTGGGAGGGGGTGAAGCCTTGGCAAAGGTGGCCCAGAGACACTGTGGTTGCCCCATCCCTAGAAATGTCCAAGCCCAGGTTGGACAGAGCTTGGAGCAATCTGGGATAGTGGAAGGTGTCCCTTTCCCTGGGAGAAGGTTGGAACAAGATGATCTTGAAGGTCCCTTCCAACCTAAACTATTACAGGATTTTGTGATGTTTAAAAAAAAATTAGTCCATGTGAGCAGGATGGGCTCCTTCTCCATCCTCCAAAAGCACAGGCAATAGAACTCTGAGTCCTCATTGCTGTGGGAGTGCCAGAATTGCTTACTGTAAGAAGATCCTGCTTTTTTCCTCTTTCTGAACAGGAATTCTTGGTACTGGATGTATTTTCTGTCTTTTACAGACTTACTTAGCAAGACCATGGCCCAGTCAGCCTGTTTGGGGTTTAGCAACTTGCTCTGTGCAGTGCTTGAAGGAAATGGGAGGATATTAAACTCCATGGAATTCAATTTTTCCTTCACTCTGGAAACACCTTAGCCTCACTGAGAAATGGAAAAGCTTTGTCTTGGCCCTTCTCCTGTGCCAGCTTAGTGACTGCACTGTTGTGTGTAGGACACTGATGCCCAAGTCCTGGCTCTTGGATTGCTTTGGGGAGTTCAGACATGGCCTGGCACTGGCTGTGGGATTGTGCCACATGTTTAGCCTGACCTAGGGAGATGCTCATCATGAGTACATCCCATGAGACTAATCACAGCAAAGACATAGAAAGGCATTTATTGCAGGGATAAAAACCCAGAACAACATATTAGAGAAAGGGATTACTTGGGGAATGTTTTTATGGATTTTCTTTTTTAACTTGGCAGAATTAGAAGGGTCACGGAGAGGGATGAATTCCTAAACTCTTGATGAAAACTGTTTTCATCAGATGGACATGAAGGAGGGGTTTTTTTTTCCTAAAACTGATAGAAGTGCATGAGTGGCAGTAGTTCACAGTGTGTGATACAAGGAAGCTGCTCAGAATCTGTGAATGGGCAAAGTTCAAAGAAAATGTAAACTAAACAAAATGGTCTTGTATTAATAGGATATTACGTAGCCTGTACAAAAATACCTGCTGTATTTTTAGCTGTTAGTCATACACACTGACATCATTTGTGTGTCTGCCACTTATGAGAGAAGAGCCATGTCGGCTTGCAAGAATAAATCTGATATATTTATTTATACCAGAACTACCCTAATCTTATGTTTTCACATAAATGAAGGAGAGCTGCTTTGATTCCTCACTGAAACACTTCTAATGTTTTGCTTTTATATATTTTGTTTCTTTCTTCTTTCTGTATCTAAAAGTCCATAGCAATAAATCTGCCACAATCCAAATGCGCACAAATTTGTATAAAATATTTGTAAAATGAACTTGAATCAGCTTTTGTGTTCCTAAATTGAATTCTTGCACTGGAAATTAAGTAGTGTCTTTGACAGCAAAACTCAGAGAATGCAATGCAAAATATTCTTTGTGAGTAAATCAGCAGTTTTCTTGGCCATGAAGATAAAACGATAGAGGAGGTTTTTGGGAAAGTAACAGGTCTGAGTTCCAGGTGCAGACAGGCTCTGGTCTTGAAAACCAAACAATCAGAATTGTGTTCAGAATCTGGTTTATATTAAAACATACCTAAAATGCACATGAGCTATCCTTCACTAACTTGGAAAGAAAAAACCCACCTGATTCAAATACTTGATGAGCTTTTGAAGTCTCACCTTGCTCGCAGCTTTATTTTTTATGGTCTCCCCTGATCCTTCTTTTTTCCAGGCTGTCCCCACCAACTCTCTCAGCCTTTTCTAGTCCCCAGTATCTGGAAAAGCGGGGAGTTATTTCAGTGTCTCAGATATGCTCCGATAGACTTTTCCATGAGCCCTCCGAGATGCTTCTGGTGCAGTACAGTGTGCACATCACAGAATGGTTGTGGTAAACCCAAACGCAGCTCTCAGCTCCATTCCTCAGGATCAGAGGAGCAGGAGTAACTCAGTAGCAGCAGCTCAAGCGCCTGCTCTGGGCAGCAAGTCAGTAGTTCTATGCATCAGAAATATTGACCCTTGTGACTCTGCTTTTATTTCAGTGTGATCCCAGCCAGCAGGGCAATCCAAATATATCACTAACATTTTCATTTCTTGTGAAATCCACTTGTAAGTCATTTTGAAAAAGAAAGATTATTAAACCCCTGCTGTGCTCAAAGATATTGCCAACAGACAGTGCTTGCGGGCAGAAGGAAAGTTGGTCTCCCGGGCTTTTGCACTTGTTAGGGTAGTAAACAAAATACTGGGAAGGGAAGAGCCTCAGAAAGGCTGTTCTGTTTCTTCAAGAGCATTTTGTACCTTGTGTGGGTGAGTGTGGCAGCAAAATTGAACCTAAGAGGTTTGCAAGGTATTGTTCAGCTGCTCTTCCACATGAAGGATGGAATGAATGTGAAATGGAATATTAATCTTACCCAGGTTCACTGGTCTGTTTTGCTTCCTTTCTGTCTCCTGACTGGAATGGTTTGATTTCAGTTCTTAGCATGATAAATTATGGCTCATCACAGGTCCTATTCCGACTCATTCCTTCAAGGTCCTTGTGCCTTGTTGTGTGTGAAGAGCAGGACAGAGTGATGCCATCAAAATGTAACCAAGATCCGGGCTTGCTCCCACTCTAGCAGGGGAGTTCCCTTTGCTGTCAGAGGCCAAGGGAAGGGATCAGGATGTAAAAACATCCACACATGTCTGCTGTCATTGTGCTTGGCTACTTTAACACATTCTTTCTTGAGTGGTCAACAGCTGGCCTGGAATATTCAAGGGACAGGGAGCACCACGAGTTGGAGAGGAGCTATGAGTGCACCAGTGTGGTGTAACACAATGCTACAGGCTCTGCATCTAGGTTGGCTTGGGGCCCGTTCTCCATTAATTCTCTCTGAATTCCCCTGATTTCAAGTTTGGGTATCACTGTGGAGGACAGCAAACTTGACTCTGACTGCGCCTTCCTCAGCAGAGCTGGGGATCAGTGGGTGGATTCTTGCAATATTTGAATTCTGACCAGAACTCAAATCAGTGCAGATTAATTTCTCACACTGTTTCCATATGTCCCTCACTTTCTCAGAACTATTTCATAGACACCTAAATAACAGGGAAAAGGTGATCTTCATAGAAACTTTATGGCAAGAGGAAAAGGTTCCCACAGAGGGCCAAATGTTGAACAGCACAGCTCACTCAGTTCTATTTCAACTGAGCCATGTTTTCTCAGATTTAGAGGATTACGTGCAGCTTATTGTATTTGTAGGTTTGACGTAAAGAATGGTTGCTCTGTTAGTAGCCCCAGTCATTTTCTCACCCTGAGGTGTTTTTCCTGAAGTGTTTGTTTGCAATGTTTCTTTCCTGAGAAAGCTGAGGTGAGAAAAGGTGAAGAGATATTTTAAGTCAGGATTTCTGCCTTATTTCCCTTATTTGGTCAGCTCCCGTAACTCAGGCTGGGAAAGAATTGCTGCATTTCCTTCTCCGCCCCGAGAAATGTCTGTAGGGCTACAGTCCAGTCTGAGTGCTCAGGTCAATTAGCCAGAATCATTAACTGCAGATACAGGAGGCTTCCCTTCCAGAGTGTTGGTGGAGTGCATAGGAATGTCTCCTGGGTGTCACTCGTGTGTGTGCTGAAATCCTCCCTGTGCCTGGCAGCAGGTGAGGGGCACTGAGTTCCTCCCTGCTCCCCACTCCTGCTGCTCTGACCTCAGGTTCTGTCAGGCTCTCCTGATGTTGTCTTTGGGAGCCAGAACCAGCCTGTCCAGAAGCCAGAACAGATCCCGCTCAGCATCCCTCACAGGGAGGGAGGGAGGGACAGAGGGAGGCATTGCTGTCAGGAGCCAGGAGGGGCAGAGAAACAGAGTCAGAAAAATCCCTATCTTTAATAGAGAGCAAGATTAAGTTGTAACTCGTGCTGACCTTCATTTATATTGTATGTAGAGTCTGTTTTCATCAAAGAATCATGGAATCACAGGATGTTTTTAGGGGTTGGGATGGACCTTAAGGGTCATCCAGTCCCAGTCTCTGGCTTTGGACACATCCAGGGATGAGACACCACAGCCTCCAATAAGTATTCCTGCATAGATAGTCTGTCGTTTGGAAGCTCTCCTGCCAAAGACAAATAATTGTGAAAATTTACATCAGACAACAGACATTTCAGCAAGGGAAAAGCCTTAATTGCAATGTAAATTATTTCTGAGAGAAAAGAGTTAGGTTTCTACCAATTAGAAATTAAAAATCTCCTGTATTTCAAAGAAGAAAATCTAGATGGTTTTTACCTCAGGACACAAACCCAGGGTTCTTACATCAGCACAGGCTGGTTCAGCTGTTAATTTTTTTTTAATAGATTTCCAACTTTATACTTTACTGTCATTTGGTTGATTTTTCTTTTTTTTCTGCTGGTTGCAGAAATGTTCTTTTTTCCCAGAAGATGGTCTCTCATTCCCAGTCCATATGATTATTTATTTTCCCAATAAAGAAGAATGCAGTTTATCCAAGCACTAAAAATTGATTTAGATATTACAAGGACATTTTAGGTACATCCTGTAACAGCTGTAAAGACATTGGCCTGAATTTGGCTTTTAATTTCCTTGACATTTTTGTGAATAAGGCTGCCTGGAATAATTCACTCCTGGGCATTTCAGTATCACAAGGAATTTAGAAAGAGTAGTCACCATAATTTGTTGGAAAAAAAGACATTCATTTCTTGTTCGGGCATGGAGGGAGCTGTAATGTGGGAGGATACAAGTTCTACGTTCTTTTGATTAAAATTATTTTTATGGTATATTGAGTAATTAATCTGTTTGAGATTAGTGTTTAAGATTATATTAGTATCAATTACAGTATATACATTGCCAATAGACTTACATTTACAAGAAACAAAACATTCTATGCTCTCTTTTATTAATTTTATAATATATAGTATTATACAATATTTGATATATATAATTTTCTGGCAGAATCTCGCTGATTTTAAGTATAATGCTTTAGAGACATTAAAATACAAGCTTCTGATTGGCACCACCCATGCATATTTTCCTGTTACCCAGTCGTTTGGTGCTTATCCAATTTTGCTTTGCAGTTTTGTTCGTATAATTGGACATGATTCCTCTTTTAAACACACTTTTGTTGTGAAATGATGTCCCAGGATTCCTGATGTTATAAGAACCTTTATTTAACTCTTAGAACATCATTATTTTTGTAATTCAGGTTGTGAGTGAAGAGCCTCTGACCTGCTCTTGCTATAGCAACCACAACTTTTTTTTTTTTTTTTTACCCAAAGGAAAGCAAAAAGCACTGGAAATTAGAAAGCCTTATTATTAATTTTGGGAAAGTTATCCTTTGATTTACCATTGTTTTGTCCTTCAGCAGGGAAAACATAGATTAGAAAATCTCTTGCTGGTAACAAATTGTCTGTTACAGTGAGTTTCTTAAACACTATTGGGAGAGGAAAGATAGAAATTAAGGCCTCATTCTAAAAAAAGCATTCATGGGTATAATAGATAAAACTACATTTTCCTATTTATTCTTTAAGTTCTCCACACTGGAGTGAGTGAAGTGTTGCCAGTTCTTATAGATCTATAGTTTATTATGGCCTTGGCCCTTGCTGCAGAATTTCTTATTAATGGCACCATGTGAGGGGGATGAAGATCATTTCAAGGTTTTAGGGGATGCAGAACCATGTAGAGCTCAACTTCTGCGATGGAATATGAGCTTGTCTCCCATATGCCCAACAATTTTTCTGTCTCTGCATATCATCTGAACCCAGGGCTATCCCTCATTTGCCTCTTGTGCCATCTTTGTGTCTCTTGCAGCTCCAGCAGGCTTTTCCTTCTTCTCCTGGCTCCCAGCATGAGGTTTCTCCCAGGGTGCTGAAGGCTGCCTGCATTCCAGCAGCACTCATTTCACCCTTCCACCTCTTTTCCATAGATGTTATGTCTTCAGGCAGGACTAGACATGTTTTTCCTTTGCTCTGGCTATTAGTGATGGCTGATACTCAATAATTCATGTAATAATGGGCTAGAGTGAGTCTGGTTCTGGTCTGTAGGAATCCCTTTTCACCCTGCATTTACAGACGGGCTTCCAAGGCAAATTTCTTTTCCCAAAAGTGTTGTTTCACATCAGCTGCTAGTGCCACAAACACATGAAATCACTCCATGGGTTTGAAATACCCAACTTCCTCCTTACAGTGCCTCTCTCTTTCTAGAGCTGGAAATATCCATGCAATTTGGAGTGTCAGCGGAACTGACAGATTAATAAAATACCAAATTAGGGAAGTCTGTCTCAACATCTGAGTAGTTTTTGTTCCGAGCATATTGCCAGTTTGTGGAGTGAAATCAGGACTGAGAGTGCTGAAAGCTGCCCTCAAATTTAAAAAAAAAAAAAAAGGCAGCTAATTACTGGCAATAGGCATCTTTCACTGTCTCACAGTCTCACATTTGGAAATTCTTTTGGCTGGAGTCCTATGCTCTCTTTTATGACTGAAGTTAAACCAACATACAGTAGGATTCTACAATAATTCTAATATATACATATCGGTTATTAAGTTTTCCTGGTTCCTTATCTCGTATCTAAGAAATGCATCCTTATGTGAGCAGAGGTTACATTGTTAAAAATGTACTGGAAGCTGCTGAATTCTCCATTTATATTGGATAGATGATCAGGGAATGTTTTATGTAACACTGAATTATCAGATGAACAATATGTGTTAGTTAATGTGCACAGGTTTTAAACATTTTCAACAACACCTGGAATACAACAACATTTTTTTTTATTACTTTTGGCCTATGTTTATATTTTTTTTAAAAAGACATGCTAACATTTTTTTATTCAGCTCAATTTTCAGTATAGAGCTGTTGGTGTCATCCAAGGTCAGTGCCCTCCCCCGTATCCCATAACTCACTAGGTTTGTAGGAGTTAGGTTATAGGTTTCCTCATATATGTCAGAAAGGTGCTTGACAAATTGTCCATTTGGGACCCATCCAGGTGTAGGATTTTTCCTTAATGGATGTTTTCTGGGACTTAATATGTACTTCTTACTGCAGTGATGTGTAAATGTGCAGTTCATGGAATCTGTCTCTTGTAATAAACTACATTAAAAGGCTTAAAAGTGATGTATTTATAAACATTTTGCCGTCAAATGTCTCTGTTAATAGAGGGCCATGCTCTGCAAGTGATACCACAAATAGCTTAGGGTTGCAGTAATAAAAACCCTGGTAAACATTTACTTTCAAATGCAGTTTTACAGATCCTGGTGTCTCAAAACACGTTGCTTTCACATTACCAAGAATTTTTTTTCCTTTTTTTTTGGCTCTGATTGATTTGATTTTCATCCTGCTCTGTACTAGTGCAAATCAAGTTCAGCTTCATTGCCCTTTAATCACAGCAGCTGCACTGACTCCAAGTTCAATTGCAGCGAGGCAGGCACCAGGGTTTTATAGCCTAGCAAGGTTTTACAGTGCCAAAAGTGCTGGTATTGGAGCCTTTCAAAGCAGCATATCTCCTTTATGTCCCTCCTGCACTGAAATACCCTGCAGAGGCAGTATCCCAGGTACTGGAGTCCCTTAGCAAGAGAGATGGATTTTGGCTAATTAGCTTTGATTTTAAGCAGGGGCGGCTGGGGCTGAGCTGGCACTCAGCAGATGGAGCTGGGCTGATTTTGGGAAGCTCTGAGCACCTGTGCTGTGTGTCTGATCCATATTCCAAATCAGCCTGGTTTTGTTGATATATCACCTTTGTTTCAATATTAATGTACAGCATCTTTGTAACAGTACATTTGTAGTCTTCTAATATATAGTAAACATACAGTGGTCTGTAGGAACATCTATAATACTAATTTAAACACTATAACAAGTATTTAGGGTCCTTCCATCACCATAATTCACCTCCAGTTTCTTAATAAAATTGTTGCTCTGCAGGCTTTTGTCACAATCCTTGCTGAGTCCTAGTATTAATATCAAGATAATTAGAAGTGCCAGAAAAAAAGCCTTTTCTCTTATTGACAAATCATTCTCCTCCATATTGTTGTTTTCTTCTATTGAGAAAAAAATCACTGAAATGTTTCAAAAGGCATCTCCATTGTGGATCTCACCTATGGGAGGTTGAAGTGTTTGCTGTATATTCAACCCCTTAAATCATATTACTCAACCTGCATTGCAAATCCCTGGAGCTACTCACTAAATAAAATAACATGTTTCCTTAGGAGGAAGAAAAAGCAGGAGATATCAAGATATGTACTATTAAAATCCATTTCAGAGTGGGTGCAGTTTTACGATGGGTTCAGCACTTCATTTGGGCAGACAAGACAGTGGTTTTATTGGTAGTGGTATTACCATGTATTTATCCTTGATTAATCTAGCAGTGAGAACACTGAAAATGGAAACAATTGTGTGAAGGCCAAGGAAACTTGTGGTAAAAAAATTTGGGGAGCGGTAACAAAGACTGAGTAGGGAGGATCCTGCTTAAAGGTTACTCTGTGCCCATTTTGGGGGTCCTAGCATTAGTTATCGCACAGTGTTTGCTTGTTTTTAGTGATTACTGAATGTGTAGTGCAGTAATTGTGTATTTATGTGAGGAGGCAAAGTTTAATGTTGCCTGTGTCTGCCCTGTGCAGTGCTGAGCATCGGAGAAGGTGGATTCTGGGAAGGCAGCACCCGGGGACACATCGGCTGGTTTCCTGCAGAGTGTGTGGAAGAAGTTCAGTGCAAACCAAATGAAAGCAAACCAGGTAATCACATCCAGCTTCCGTTGAACCCTAATGTGACAAATGCCATGTGTCTGTCCCAACAGAGACATCAGGGCCTTTATGCCCTGCTAGAAATGGGAGAATTGGATAAAGCTGAGCTGCTGAATTAAAAAATAGAGGTGGATTTATTGATTGGATTTTACTGTCCAAGCAAACAGACTTTCTCATGAGGAACTATGCTGGGAAGTATCAAAGCTTTCACACAGAGCTGTATGCAGACATTTTGTATAGGATTATGTTGTTTTATATTTTCTAAAGTGTGGAAGATTGTCTAATGAGTGAATTAAATACAGGAAGAAGTCATCTCCCAATCTGAGGGAGTCATACAACGCATTTAGCTCTTGTTCACAGCCCTGTTGACATTTTCTGAATGCTAGAGGAGGCATCCTTTAGTGGGACGTGCCATACCCATCTTTACTGATGACAAAGGAAATGGAATCCTCCTTTGTCAGACACGTGTATTGACACAAGTGACTTTAAGCATAGAGCCTTTATAGTCCTGGTATAATAAAAGAAAAAGAAATCTACATTAAAGCAGGTTATTTTAAGAATTACCTACCATCTTATAATTTCTTTGCTTTTAAGAATTAAGGTGTGAGGACATCCTCTCTAATTAAAAGCTCATTATAAATGAGCTCTGAGAATATAATTAATGTTCTCCAGGAGTGTATGCAATTTGAAATCAGCTATTGATGTGTTTTTAGATCTCTGTTGTAGTGATTAAGAACTTCTGGCACTGCACAGATGATAAACTAAAATTTATGCATTGTATCATTCATTTACAGAAGTTTTTCTTTCATGTATGTCATTACAAACTACAAGGTATACTTTTCTTGTTTTTTCCTATGTGGAGAGGTTGTGCTTCCTTTTCTGTTTCCCTTTTGAGAGGGGAAAAGAGGAAGAGGCAATACCAGATCTAATATTTGGAGAGAATGGATCCAGGCTCTGAGAATAGAGGGAGAACAGTTATGTAACTCTTCAAAGGGCTTAAGAAAAGCCAGAATTTAGAGATGGAGGTGTATTAAACAAGAGGAAGATTGAGGCTGGAATTGCCGAGTGTAGGAATGGTAACCCTGCATTAAATTTGAGCTCTCCATTTGTCTCCAAATCTGAAGAGAATTCTGAGGAGGGCATGAAGTGAAGTTCCAAGATAAGAAAGAATTTTTGCATCTTTTTAATGATTTTGAAGAGAAAGTAACCAAACCTTTTTGTCAAAAATCCTTAAAGACTTCCTTGAGAATTACTTCAGGAGGAAATTCAATATGTAACAGGATTGTCTTAATAGATGATGATTGCTTTTTGAGCAAGAATTTCTTTGATCATTCAAAGGAACACAAAAATTAAGAAAAATATTATCACAAGAGGAACTAAAGAATTACGAAAGCTGGAAGCAAGAAAAGAATATAAACAGAATCATGTTACAAATTTTCTAACGTGAAATTATGAAGACTTATGCCATGTGTCTGGCAAAGCACCAGACCTTTACTGTAATTTATAACTATTGTCTTCTTTCTTATTGTTTACCTGTTTGCTTATGGTACAGTGGGAATAATAATGTTAACATAGCTTAAGGCTTAAATATGCCATTCTTCTCCTCTAAAAAGGATGAAAATGTAATTAAATAGGAACAAAAGGGACACATTTTCTCTGGCAATGAACTTGTACACTCCCATATTTTGCTGGGCTGTCTCAAAAAATGTCCCACACCCAGAATGAGATTCAGTGCTTCTGTGAATAATGTGATAGAGGCTGGAGCTGGGAGAGAAATGAAATACATGGACTGCACAGTATGTGCCATATTATTATTGAAATATGGCATGGAGTGAAAGCAGCTGATCACAGAATTGCTCTGTGCATTCCCTCTGCATAGGAAACAATGGGAATGAAAGGAGAAAGCTTTATAAGCAAAAATCTACCAGTATTCCCTCTGAGTACAAATGCAGAAGTAATTTAGAAAAATATGTTAGGCATGGTGAAATGATTAGAAATTAAATTAGGTCTGCTGGGATTGCTGAAAGAGCATCAGCTGAGAAACATCACAAACTTGTGCCACTTGCAAGAATTTGCATCGTGGTCTTTGCAAAGCAGCAGAACCTCTTATGGTAATGATTTAGAAAGTAGATCATTTCAATATAGAGGAAATGAAGCTCAGACTCAGCCTTTTCCACACCAGCCCCACAGCAACAGTTCTTTCCTCTCAATGAGATTTAGGAACATTTTTTCCAGCAGCTTCCCTTTGCTATTAAGTTGGAACAATTGTGTTTAATAGAGGCTTGTCATTTGCACACCATGAATGAAAGAAAGAGGAATAGTTCTTGGAAAAAACAAACCCCAATTAAACATTCCAGGCCCAGTTAAACTGCTGGGCAGGTGTTTCATGTCAGGCTGATGTATAATCTCCCTTCTAAGGAAAGTCCAATTTTAAGGGAATTTTATTGGCATCCCAGCTGTGGGAAGGACGGAACAACACCTGGTTCCTGTGCTCTCTTCAAAGACACCATGCCAGCTTGGCAGGTTCTGTTTTCCAAAAAAAAATCATAGTGACTGGCATTAATTCTACATCCCTTCTTCAATTCTTTGTTAATTGAGACTTGTAGGAATTGCTCCATTATTTTGCTAGGGTTGATGCCAGGCCTATGGGCTCCTAATTATGCAGGTTGTCTCATTTGCCCTTTAATAGCATCAGCACAGGACCTGCTGCTTTCCAGTCTAAAGAAGTTCCCCTGACATTCTGAGATCAAATGGAAAAAGAACAACAACAAAGAAAATCATTATTGTGGTTTCCTAAATTATTTTGGTTGCTTTTAAAAAATTCTTACAAACCCACCCTTCGTGCTACCTTGTATTAAAAAGTGTAGCCTTTGTAGCCAGTTTTTAACATTCTCCAGAATTATTCTGAAAGTAGAAGTATTCCCTCAGATGAGGTTGGCACATCATTTTGCCTCTTACCTGCTCAAACACAGAATACAAATGTCACATTTGTACTTTTTCTCCATTGACAGTTTTCTTGTGTTATTCAGTAGTGAGCCAATTACATTCTGAAATGTCTTTCTATTCTGAAATATGTTAAAATATGAATTTTTTTTTGCTAAAATGTTCTAGGAAAGTTGAAAAAAAGCTTCTCCTGCTTTAATTTAGATGTTTCTGTTTGATTTTCTTCCATTATAAGGTATTACCTGAACTTGAGGGACTTACTACATAAATGCTTTCTATTACATTTGTGATTTTATGCTCCACATCCTTCAGAATTCAGAGCTATCTGACTATCCATAACTGAGGCGAAGTATTCATTTTCAGGCTGGAAGTTATCTTTAACTATGCTCCAAGTTTATCATTTTTTATTCCTTCCTCTCTAAAGTGCCTGGAGGACTCTTAGATTTTCTGAATGATACTGAAATGAAGGCAGACTTGGCATGTCTGAGAGATTCTTGCTGCCTTTCAACTCTTGGCCTCCTCAGTGCACCTTTCCTAGAGTTACACCCTCATTTTTAATATTGTGTTAAGATGAGTTTTCATTCCATAGCCTCCTTCTATCCTGTGGCCTTGGGATACACCTTGTTAGTAGCTGTAGGAATGCTGGGAGTTTATTTCAGCCCAGATCTGATGCAGGCATATGGCTGCAGTGCCCATTAGCAGCTCTCAGAACTCATTTTCCCAAGAAAGGATGCGATCTGTGCAGCCCGAGCTGTGCCAGTCCCGGGAGGAAGCGCTTTCAGGGCACATTCCCGGCCCTAGGCTGCCGGTGGAGCCCGTGCTGACCTCTACTGTCACAGCACACTCTGCCAGGCCCCCAAACTGGCATTTCCCGTCCAGTGGCACAGGGGCATGGAATATTTGGGTCGGGAAAGACCTCAGGAATCACCGAGACCACCCTGTCAGCCAGAGTGAGTGCCACGTCTAGCTCTTTCCTGAGCACAGTGCCTGTGCTTTTGTTTGGTATCCCTATCCCTGAGCTTCCAGCAACTTGAAAACGTAGTGACAGATTATCCAGGAATAGCACAGTTCCCTTGCAATTTCTTTCTTACCTATGTAACTGTACACAGGTGTTAAAAGCAGAAACTGCAGCAATCCTTATCCAGCATTCCCTCTCGATCCCGGAAGTTATCAAACAAGTCCAAGCTGTGTTAATAAAATGCATCCTTTTGCTGTTTCTGAAGCACAGAATCTTCTGTTTTCCACATTCTTAGTTTTTAACACCCTGTGCATTCAGTAAACCCAGATTTGTTCCTCATTTCCACCATCTCATTTTATAATTAGCACAACACCTTCCCAGGCAATCGAGCCAGCTAGGCTGCTAGAAAATGGATTTGGTTTCTGCAAGAAGGAAAGATGCTTTAATGTGGCTTGGGGAGCTGACATCTCTACTGGCCTTCCAGAAGCACAGGAGTCTTGGTTTCCTAAATTTGCTGTCTGAGCATAATAGATATCTATATGTAAAACCAGTGCCTTATCCCATGTAATTGATTCTATGATTCTGTGTTAAACACAGCAGTGGAGGGGAAAAAAAAAAAACCAGAAAAAAAAAAATCCCTTTCCAGCCTAAATGAGCCACCATTTATAAATGACCCAGATTAGCAAAATCCTTTTTAACAAATTATTCCTGATTTGTTACGATGAGTTCTGGCTAATTTTTAGCTAGAAAGGCAACTGAAGAGTAAATATGAATATTGTGGTGATTATAGAACTCTGAAAAATTCTATGCACAAATAACTTTGGAAACCACTAGAAAGAAGTGGGTTTCAATGAGACAGAAGAGATGGTATCTCACCAAATGAGCACCTCAAGTGTTTTGATAATAATTTTTGATAAATTCTCCTTCCAGAAGATTTCACCTTGAGTGGAAGATACCTGTGTATCTGTGACAGAATTAGTGTCCAACTTCAACTGTTTGGTGTGAGCAGCAGCAGTTAAGGGCAAAACATAGCTGCAGCTGGAAGGGCTAAATGGAGGAAGTATAAAAAAAATTTATATAGGTGAGGGAAAGATATTTTTATTGGGAAAGTTAATCACAAACATTGTCATGGCAGTAGTGTAAGGAGCTAAGAAGTTCTGAGAGCTGGGAAATGTGTTCTGACTCAACAGTGCAGGCTGGACTCAACATGGCCAAGAGAATATAAACCCAAATTAAAATCAAATTTAAAAGGCAAGATTGCCTCACATGTAGTTGAAAAAGTGTGCTGTGATGCAGCTACAAAGACAGCCATTTCAAATGGGTTGAAAACTCAAGGGATTACTATTACACTTTCATTATATTATATCTTTGTAATTCCAGTCAGGCTCCTGAATGTGGGATCCCATCGTAGCCCTGGTACCCAGAGCCCAGGCTGACTGGTCAGATACTGTTCAGTTAGTCCCCTGCCTGGAAGAATGTTGTCCAAAGCTCTGACCTCTAAAACACTCTTTCCTGCCTTGCTTCTGTTTTTTGCACAACCAACCACCTGGCTCACGGGATTCGGAACAATTTCACCTTTTGGGGAGTGATTTTCTGCCACATAACATTTCCCATGGACAAATCTGTCATTAAAAAAAATGAGGATGGATGACAACACTCAATATAGCAATCGTCCACAAAGATATTTTGTGTCTGATTTATGCTTTAGAAAGATCAGGAATATGCCATATACCATATTTTTGCTCTAAACTGCATTTTCCTCCATCTATCAGTGAGAAAACTATACTGGCGGGGAAAAAAAAAAAATCAATGCAAAGAACTACATGTGAGGTACTGGCAAGCCAGCCCACAAAGCCCAACTGACACAAAAGCTTGGTGCAGTAATAATCAACTAATTCTGATAGCTCTCTGTAGCTGAGGATGTAAATCAACCCCACTTTTTTTGTCTCATGTAATGGAAATTCAGAGAATGAACCTCAGCAAGTTTCTGCACTCAGCTTTGCTGAGTGAGGCATTTGTGTTCTCAGTAATGATAAACAGCAGTTTGGGAAAAGGCTCTGAAATGAATCATCACTCAATAATAATGGGAATTGGGAGGTGGAGGTAACTGGAGAGCTGTTTTTATCTGCAGGCTGGCTGTGGGAGGGAGACATCTGCTTTCCACACAACCTTCAGGCCGTCCCATCTGGCCAAAGGTGCCTTGAAAAGCTTTTTCTTTTTCCAGACTTGATGTTCTGAGCAAGATGCAATAGAGATTTCTTACTCTAACAGGAGTATTTTTTAGGCATCCTTGGGAAGACTGAGTCTACCAACCCATTTCTCAAATAATGATATGGGTCTGGTTTGAAGGAACAGTAAAATAAAGGATTAAATGATAATAATTTCATAATTTGTCCAGGTTTTGAGGGCAGCATAAAGCCAAAAAATAAAAAAAAATATTCAAATTAAAAAAAAAGAAGAAAGCAAGTCTATGTCTAGAGCTTGTAGAGAAGTAAGCCTGTCTTCATGCTTATCTCTGAATAAGTAATTTTTAATTCATAATATTTTACTGTCTGGGCTACTCAGCTGACATGTATTTCATCCCTTTCACTCCCATTTCCATGCTTGCTAAGAGCCACTTAGGAATAACTCTAATCAGCTGGAAAGGAGCAGCACAACTCTCCAAAGCATTGAAAGAGGCTAAAAATAAATTGCATAGCAATATAAAATCAGAGTTATGTGGTAGGAAACTCAACATTTCCAGTGCATCTGGGATTGCTGCTATGTGAAATCGGACATGCAGATGGGGAGTTTTTCCTCTTCTGGTTCTTTCTGCATTTTTTTTTTTCCCTCAAGAAAATCATCTGTCACACCATAGAGGATCAAACAAGTGCAAACTCTGAAGGATGTATCAAGAAAGGAGTAACTATGATGGTTTATTCCTTTTACTTCCAGTGAAGGTTTCCTGTTTTCTGCTCAAAATCACAGCTCATGGAATATTTTCAAGTCTGAAAGCAGATAGAGATATCAGAGATGTCTACTGTTACAAATTACTGTAGGAGCACCAAGAAGTTAAAGCTATGAAGTGAATGATTTATGAAGTGATGTAGCCTCCTGGGGAATTTAAGCCCAATTATTGGTTTAAGAGAGAATCCTTCAGCTTGTGGCAGAATTTGAGCAGCCCTGTTCTGCAACATGCTAAAAACCTAGGAGTAATACCTAGTTTTGATTCCCAGTTGTTCTTGTGGAAACTACTCATCTAACATGGTTTTTTCAACTCCTGAAAATCTGTTTCAAGCTACTCAAATTTTAACAAACCTGGCAGATCTTAATGACTGTTAGTAGACAAAAATCTGTAGCTTTCACCTCCTGGAATTCTGGAGCATTTCAAATTTCATAAATAATATATATTTTAATGCTAACATCTCTATTCTACTTTTTTAAAATTATTGATACTTTGTAATATCTTATGAACCTATGATCAACTATAGTTGATATTTTTGCTTTCTCTTAGTATCTTAAATGACAGTAGTAATAGTTTACTTTGATTTAACATTTTTTCCCCCTGAAATTCTGTTTAACCGGGATTCTCTGATGCACCTGTGTAAATATAATTTATATCAGTACATGACTTCTGTTGAAATCATTCTGGCTATCTATCAGGATTGAATAAAATGCCATAATTCATCTAGTTCATTACATTTAGCATGACCTAACACTTTTAAAATCAACTTAAAAAAAAAAAAAGCAAAGCAAGCCTTGGATCTGTACATATTCCAAAAGTGTTGATAAGTCATCTTTTTCTGCTGTACTAAATGACACATTGGGGTTTTTTTCCCCTTCTGATTTTTAATGGCTCAGATAAAAGGCTTGACAACAGAGGCTGAAAACTCTTTGAAACACCCTCCAGTTAGTTGAGATTAAATTCTTCTTAATTTAAGGAAGATGATGGAGCAGCTGCCTAAAGTAATGGCAGTGCTGGAGGTGATCAGGAAAAGGATGCCTAAACAGAGCAGCTGTCAGATAATCCATATTCTGTTCTGAAATCATGGCACTGCTTTTTGCTTCCCTCCCTTGCTAGAGAGCTCAGCTCATTTTATTATAGATCAGTACTGAAGGGACACTCTGGGGTCAGAAATAGATTCTTGGTCTTCAGGTGAAACAGACAGACCTGAGTGAATGTTCCCAATTGTGAACTTACAAAACAGATTGAATTTTAAATGGTAGTGTAACTTGGTCATGTTATTTGTACACCAAAGTGTGTTTGTGTTTGTAGTTGAGTTTGAAACTTGGGCTTTGCTTTCTGAACTGAAATGGAAGATGTCTTTCTCAACCTTCCGTCCACGATTCACAAATATAGAATGTGGCTGTGAAAGTCAAGTTGATTTTGTAGATTATTTACAAGCAAAAAGCACTTCAATGTATTGTTCTGGGTCTTTTTTTTTTTTTTTTGTAGCCAAGGGTTCAACTCTAATTATTCAACAGTCACTGATTCTTTACTCCATGCTTGCAGTTATGTTTTGCATGCATCAAGAATTAGTTTAGCGCTGTTTAGAGACATGAAAATAGTTCCATATTTTGGCTACTCTCCTGAAAATAATGAAAGTAATTATATTGGATACCCTACACAACACATTAGTAGTTTAAGGAAATTAAATATAACGTATCTTTGTCTCATATTTTGTCTGTCAGGAAAGTTATAAAGCAATTTTTTAAATGTTGTATTAACATTTGTTAGTCAAGATTTTAAAAGGAAGGAAAAGCATTTACATTCCTGTCTGTAAATCCCTATAGATTATACTTTTTCTTCCATTTTGCCAAGATCAAACCTCTCCTTTGGGTTGATCTCATAGGAGACTTTGAGGCCCTAGGCCACTCCTTGAGAGAAAAATGCCAATATAGATAGGAAAACCCAAGACACTTTCTCAAAATCCCCAAGTTTTCATGCTAAGATATTATTATCCAAGGACAAGACACAGCTACATGCAGCAAACAAAAGAAGAAATAATGTCAGAAGAAATAATGCCAGAACTGGTTTATTTTAAGAACCAGAGGATGTTTCTAATGTTAAAGATTTTTGCTTAGAGCTTGCCCTGGAAAAGGGCAAATTAAAGATTCTTGTTTCATTTTTAGAAAACAAATCTTAAGGATGTAGTTTGTTTTCAAATGGATGTTTGAACTCCTTATATTACTCTTCCTCATTTGTTTTAATGTTTTGATTATAAATTACTATTTTCAGGGTGAGCTGGTGAGGTATTACCTGTATTCTGGGCAGCAGGTGGACAAATTCAAAAAGAAAATTTTTATTATCCTGCAAATGCCTTGTTTATTGGGGACAAGGGCAGAGTCTGTAGGAAAACAGGGAGGTGGAAATGATGGTCAGAGGGGGAACCCATCATTGTTCTGGTGGGTAATCCCACTTTTTGTGTTTCCTGAGCAGCCCAGCAGTGGGATGATACCGTTCTGCTGAACAGCCTGCTGCTACTTTCCTCCCTGATGCAGCACAGGGATGCTATTCTTAGGAGTGGATATCCTTGGGTCCCCACGCCTCCAAAGCAGATTGCAGGAGTTCTGGGAAGGACAGACACTTCTTGGCACATACAGACAGTCCCAGACCCTGCTACGAGGGCTCAATGCCCCAGAGTAGCTTGGGGTGGGAAGTGTTTGTGAGACCGAGAAGCAGGGAAGAGCACACACCTGGGGAGCAGAATGGCTGCTGTGGCTGCAAGTGCTGCTAGAGCCATGAATTTTGGTGTGCCACTACCTCCAGCCTCTCTTCATGTGTGTTATTAACTGTGCTTTTAATGCTGCCACTAACCTGGGAAATACATACATACATATATTTTTTAGGTTAGTTTGTGTGTAAAACTCTCTGTAAAGTTGTTCCTAAAATAGTGACTGCTGTGTCTAAAGTCCAAGTAACGTTGAACCCAAACTTGTATTTAATCATGCTGTGTCTGGGAAGAGAACTGTTAAATATTACTGACTTTTTTCCTCATTAAGCAGGTGTTGAGTTTATTAGCATATGTCTTATTAGCTGTTTAATAAATGCAGGTCACACTGATTATTTAATGAGACGCTTCACCTCTACCAAGATTTTTAAGTATTCATTTAAAGCGTTCAGTTTTAGCGATCAGTTCTGAAAATAAAAAATACTAAAGTTGAGCTATAATGAGCTACACCATAGTTCCTGGCTTTGGAGATTCAGTGAGGTTCACCCTGTTGATAGAGCTGGAAGACCGAAATGTATCATAAATATTCTTGTTCAAAAGTAAATCTTCAGAATTTTTTGAAGTCCTGACCTTACTTTGGAGGATTCTGCAACTCATCACATTTAAAAGTTAAGTGGAAATACTTAAGTTTATCAGCCAAACACTTCAGAAAGCTCTTGCAAGGCTGCTTTGATCCAATTTAAGATGTACTGAATCTTTTAAAAGTAAAGAATCAGTAAATAGTTGATTATCCTTCTTCTGGATTGACCTGAGTGACAAATAAGGCAGCATGTAAAAGCTACCATCAGATCTGCTCCGAATAAAAAGATATTAAGAATTTTCCTTGAAAAACACTATCCAGTTTCTTAGGTTGTACTATATGGAAACAATACTGATGAAGTGTTTCATGTGTCATTAGGCACTTGTAATTTTGGGATTCTCCCGGTGTTTTCCAGTACAGCTATAAACAAGGATAAATGTCAAGTTGTTGTGTCCTTTATGAAGGATAAGCTTGAAAAAGCACCCAGTATTCTAAGACGTTGGTAGAATAGAAGGAAAATAGTTGGAAGCAGGATCATAGGTATTGTCATGCACAAAGGAACAGGATCTTTTGTGAGATTCACCTCAACAAGGATTTTCCCTTAATAATCCTTCTGTTTCAGATAGCTCAAACAGATTACTCTGGCACTGAAATGGGGAGGCTTAAAATACCACTTAGCCCTGATTGCTGGAATCTTGTTCTGGGAAGCATTTGGGAGAACAGGGGTTGTTTTGGGTTTTAAACCAGAACTTGCAGCTCAACTCTGAAAAACCCTTTTATAGTGCAGGCTCTGGAGGATGCAACCTGTCACTAAGTGGCAGATACATGGTTTGACTTTCAGCTCTCATTTCAAAGCACAGAGAAACCACACTAACCACTGCAACAGATAGTTTTGAATGGAAATCCATCAGCTTGAAGTGATTGTTGCCTGAATATTACTTAATCCCCAGTCTGGCGTGCCCACACCCAGCCCTGTCATCTGCTCATATTTGGCAGACACAGACTGGGATAACCAAGAGTCACTAAAAGGTTGTGAGTGGCTTGAAAAGTAGTTTGAACTGCGGGTGTGAATTTAAATTGCCACAATCCCTGTCATTCTGATTTAATTTTATTTTAATCCATTCTAACTTCATAGCTTTAGATTAAATTTGCCCAGGTAGTCTCTTATAGTCAAGATTTAAGGTAATGGTTGCAAATTTGTGTCCTGGTATGCAAGCATCATAAAGTCACCCTAGGACAATATGTCACTTGAAGGAGCATGAAAATAAGAAACCCATTTCACCCCACCCCCAAAAACATGTAAGAGCGGCTTTAATGTTTTCTCAAACATATATGAAGAACTATGATTTAACATTATTGTGATTCATAAATGTAAGATGCCGATGAATTCCTGGAAGCTGGTTGTTTTTCTGGAGCTAAACTGCTTTTTTCTTGAAATGTGGCTGATACAAAGCATTAGGACACTTAAAAATGGCATCATTGCTAATAAAAGATACTTTTGCAGCCTTAATTTTTTAATGTATACTGTTTTTAGAGGAGTTTTTGGGGTTTTGTTAGTTTTTTTGAGGAAAGTCTTTATCTTGCAAAGATGCATTTAAAATGTTTTTTTTCTGAAACCTGCACTATAAAACATTTTGTTTTTCCTCCTGTGACACATGTACATGCCATGTATATTTCAAGCATTTATTTTTGATGTCCTAAATCAAGTCTTACCTGATTCTGCAATACCCATTTTTCTTACATGGTCAGACTTTCATGTGAATATGAAAACACTAATGATTTGTATTGATTTTTCTCTTCCTTGTTGGTTTTTCCCCTGATTTTTTTATTGAGCTATTCTAAAGTAAAAAACGAAATGATACCCTATAGGCCATCTTCCAAATGTGCTTAATACATGACCTGGTGCTTAAGGTTTTTCAGTGTCTCAGAAGGAAGAACATATTCTGAATTGTTAGTATATGCATTTGATGAGCTGTCTAATGGTTTGATGACAATATTTAAGTTATGGTTTCTTGAAGTTAATATATTGTGTTACATGAATCAATTCACCCATCAGTATCCTAAAATCTGAAGCATCTCTTTGGGAGGTCAATAAATCGGACTGTTCTGGTATCTTTATCTGGGCTATCAATATTCAAAAGCCTTCCTACATCCTGAACGTGCTGGTTGCACCTTTTTCCGTACAGAAAATCAATTACCCTGCCCTACAGTAGCAGAATTCTTAAAAGGTACAATCCAAATTTGAATTTCACTCTCTGATTTGACTGCTGGATGCTCTATGTGTATACAGCTCTTCTGTGGCCCATGTATAGATTCAGGATAAGTTCACCAGTGTGCACCTGATACTGTGCAAAAAGCTTTCCCTTATATTTCCTAGCAGCCAATGTCATCAAGGGTGGGAGGGTTTTGAATGAGTTTCTCTTGGCTGTCAGACTGGACCCAAGTTTTCCAAAGAGCCAACCCTAGTGAGGTTTTTCTTTTACAGGTCCCACATTCCTGGCTCACCAAAATTTGGGATTAGCATCCTTCTCTCCCAGCCCGTGTACTGAGTGCTACCAGAGGCAGTGCTCTGATCCTGTCAGCTGCCATCCAAAAATCACTTTTTTCCAAGTCAAGTCAATATTAATATGTGTGGGTAGCAAGAGCAGATAGGACCTTTCCTGGCTAGGAAATGGTGGGGAACAGTGGATGCTCAGTGTTCTGCTGTTTGTAGTTGCACATGGACACGAGTCTGCCAGAAATGTTCCCTGAGACAGAAGCCCCGTTCCGGATGGAGTGATTGGAGCACGGAAGGAGAGATAGATGTGCCAAGGGATGTCCTTGAATAAAAACACCCTGGCTAAGGACTTAACCCTTCTGCTTCTCACACACACGCACAGAGTGATGGAGATGCCCCTCACTTCGATGTGTAACGTGCTTTGAGCTGCATTTTCGGGAGCAGTCCCTGCATTCGTTAGGCGGTCACTAGATGGCATCTTTGGGTACCGAATTTAGGGGAAAATCTGCTCTAACGTGTCATTTACACACAGCTTCGTTTCGGTTCGCTCTTATTTCTGTTTGGATATAAAAACTTAAGAAAGGACCTGCCAAGGCAGCAGGAGACAGGGAGGAAGGAAACATTTTGCTGTATTTTTTGTACTTTCTGAGCAGTGGGGTTTATCTTGAATTCTAATAATTATGTGTAAACATTTTGAAATACTTTTCTAGGTAGTATCTGTGGAATTTTTTTAGATTATGTGTGAATGCAGATCTAGGAATTAGTCACTTGTGGTTTTTTTTCCACATTCCTTACAGATGATAGTCAACCCTAGGAAATATTCCAGATAAAATCACATCTTCAAAGCACGTAAAACTGAAAGCAACCAGTCAGCAGTTACCAGCAAGGATTTCCAGGTTAATACCAAAACTTCTGCAGCAAAAAGAATATGTCCAGCACTCTAATCCTTACAAATAAAGATATAGCTTACAAAAAAAGATAGCTTTTTATATTATTATATAGATATCCATAAAGCTGTTGTCCAAATTCTCTTAATTTGAAGGTAATGTTGATCTCTTTCCTAAAACCAGCTGAAGGTGAAGGTAACTCAGTAGGTGGCAGTCCTCTTAAACCAAAGAAGAAACAGTGTGACTATCAGACAGTGGAATTTAAATGCAGTAAAGTGTTTATTAAACATTTCCATGTCATCCAAAGTCAGTCTGGCTTGCATCTTTTATTTAGAATCCTCCAAGCTACTGACACTTACTTTTTCCTATCTGGAGGTATTCTGTAAAATCGTGATAATAACCCTGTAAATGTATTTGAGAAAAGTTCTTGCAGACTTCTCCCAAATGCTTGTCTGGATGTCTAGATCTTCTACAGCTTTTTCTGTGTTTTTTTTTCTGTTGTCGTGGTGGGCTTTTTTCATTGTTGTTTGTTTGGTTTGGTTTTTTGTTTTGATTTTTTTTTCCTTCTCACACAACTAGAAGGATCTGTCACTCACACATTACCCAGTGTTTTGTTTTCATCTGAATTTCTTATAGGATGATCCTTAGAACAGGAATCACTGTTCTCTCTCAATAAAGGGTCTATGCTGTAAAAAATCTCTTGCACACTTCCCAAAGAAGCTGAATCCTTTGGGAATGGTGTCAGCTGTCTGTTTCCATTTCACCCTGTGGCAAAGGTGGTCGCCATGGATTTGTATCCATGATGCTGTAGGATCCATCACCCACATTGTTCCATTGTTGTCAGCATCATGAGGGACCTCTCTTTGATTCAGTCTTCTTGGTTGCCATGGCAGGGAACAGATGATAGTTTTTTATCTTACGTACACGACAGATTTGTTACCCCAGCAGTATGCAAACTATTTGAAAAGTAATAGCACAAAAATACATTCATTTAAAATATATTAAGCCAGAGCTTTAGTGGTGTAGAACAGTGAGAGTTCTAAACCTGTTAAATATAACTCCTGTTGCCTTCATCCCTCTGTGTGTTTGTTTCACTCCCAGCCCCTTTCAAGGAGCCTACAATCACTCCCCCTTGTGTGAAAGGAGTGCACTCAGAGATACTTTAAAATAAAGCCAAGGGAGTAGCTTGTTTTTGTGAAACACAGAAGGTGTGGGTGTCAGAGGCAAAAAACTCTGATCACCTGCTTAAGCTGCTTTAACAGTGTTAGTGGGCACATGGGGGGCTCAGGTATGAGGAGGTTGAAGGGAGATTTTGGTAACATTCAGGAATTTTTGACAGTGACTGTGTCTTGTCCTTCTCCTACATGTTTGGCCAGATGTAGAGTGTGGGGAGAAAATGTGGCAAAAATACAAATAATGCCAAGGAGATCATTGAAGCTGAGGCCAAAGGATGTCTTAGAGAAATGAATAAATGTTGAATAAATGTCTCATACCATGGGATGGTGTAAAAGTGAAAATTCACTTGAACTTTGCTGCTGCAGTTGTTTCCAACAGCTTCTGTGTGTGAAGGTGTGAATGGATGACTTCTTTGGGTTTTACCCAGGTATAAATAGTATATGTGTGATAAATCATGGAAGAAATAGTTAAAATGATTGTGTCCTGGGAAGTGCTCGGAGCAAATCTGTATTGTAGTGGTCTAAAATAAACGGTTGTGTGTTATTTAGCAATAAATTTTTAAATATAGTAGGATTCCATCACTTTGCATAATGTACTGGAAGTACAGTCGGTGGAGTAGAAATGATTAAATGAAAAGAGAGTGGTTGATGGTCGTTTAATCTTTTTATGTGCAACAGAAATGCCAAAGTAAAGTACACAACCTAATAGCTGCTTAATGGCCATGCAGGCCATTGTGCAGTGGGCAAATAACTCTGCAAATGAAGAACTGCTGCAGAAATCCTTAAAAAAAGTGTGGAAGAAAGCGACACAAGCTTTGACTGGGTGAAACTATGAAACAGATTGGAATGTTTCATAGTTTCCTGTATAACTGCTGGGCTTGACAGGGCAGAAATAACACAAAATCACCTTCTATTGTCTTGGGAATGTCTGAGATCTCTGGTGATCAAAGGCATCATTTGGGACTTCCCAGTGTCTGTAACCTCGCTTGTGATAAGGGGAGGAATCACATTCTGAGGTTGAGTCCCTGGCTGCAGCTGCAAACTGCAGAGCTGAATAAATCTTGAGCTAAATTCTGTTTCCAGCTTGATGTGTGGATATGACAGGAGATCTCATCATCTCTAATTGCTGTTGCTTATTCCAAGTGGTTCTTGCTGCTTCAGGATGTTGAAAATGCCAAAAGTTGGGTCTGCTTGGTGGTTTTCGAAAATGTTTCTGGTAAGTGCCACTTACAGAGGAGGGCAGCTTGAAATATTGATTTATGCAGTGGAGCAAAAATTCCAGTGAGCAAAATTTCAATCAAAGTTTAGTTTGGAAATGTATTTATTAGCTCTGCTAATGGAGGGAAAGAAAATAGATCCATAAGTATAGTTTCTAAAATAGAACCAAAATAAAGCAGGAGAGACTTTGGCCTGGGAAATGTCCTCTGGGATTTTTCATCAATCAAAAATATACATTTAAATGACACTAAATTTATAAAATTTAGAGGGTGTTTTTCTCCTCTCTATATTTTGTACTTTCTACAAAGCTGATGAGGCTTTTTGTTTTCTTACTCTGATATCTAATCTCCTGTTGTTTTGGGTAAAGAAGTCCATTTCATTAGATCTCCAATTATGTATTCAGGAAACTCCTCATTTCTCTGTTTTTCTGACTAATGACCAATCTGCTTCACTTTATCTCGAAGCAAAATGTATGATGGCTTTTATTCCTTCAGGAATAAAGCAGATGGCATTCAGCACAACATCTGGGAGAAAAAAAACTACTCAGATCTTTGAAGTGTTTTTAGTAAACACTTAAAATGAAATGATGGATTGCTGGCTTTACTTAGAATATCCCTGGATGGAAGTCAGGTTGTTTTAGTTCCTACTTATTTTAAGTGTTTTGTACCTGGAGACAGGATTAGAAATTGGTATGTGCCAGCAGTATTTCACTTTATGACATTATGTAAAAATAATCTTCAAAAAATCAGTGTTATTCCTACTTCAGTTCTGGGACGAGCACCCTGGTTCCCAGTCCTGAAAACCCATCAGTGGAGCTGGGCTGCTGCTGTCAACACACAATATTGCAATTGATTTTTGTGATTATATGCCAAAAAAACAAATCAAAATGCATCTAAAGCTGGCAGAACTGCAGTTAGCTCTAAATCCCACACTGTGAATAGCAAATCTGCCTTTATCTGTCTCATTCCCATTATCCATTTCTAGAGAAGGCTTCTTCTTTGAAACAATATTATCTTAAAATTTTGACATCATAACGTTCTTCAGGTGACAAGATGTCAACTTCAGGTTATGTGATAGGAAGGAGATTATCTAAAAGCAGTTATTTGTCCATTTTCTCTTGAAATGCTGGTGATGTTGAGGTGCTCTAGTAGTCCTGTGAAGACTAATTAGACAGTGATGCATGAAAGAGTGATTGTTTAACCACTTGGATCTTTCTGAGTGTCAAAAAGAACTCTTCAAGCTGTGCAGATCATTGTCACTGTGAGATGATTATGTCTTGTGCTGTCTGTGTGCAGGATTAGGGTAAATAATGAAATTGGATTTTTTAATGATATATTTGGAGGATTAGATTTGCATAGCCTCTTTGTGGATTAAGTTTGGATATGCTGAGATGCAATTTATATGTGAGAAGGAGATAAAGGAGAGGGAGCAGGACGAGAAGGTGGGAGTGTGATTATCAAGCACAGAGAGATGGCTAATTGAGGTGGGCTTAACACACTCAATTACATTTTTAGAAAGGAATAAACCTACTAAGTAGAGATCTCAATTAAGTGCATCCCATCTTTGAGACACCACTGCAAAACAAAAATTCACAAATTCAAAATCTCTCCCACTTCTCTTTATTTGCCTTTTTCCATTCAAATCGGAGAGGTCCAAAGTCCACAATATAAAACCTTCTAACAGGTTAAGGCTGTATTTTCACATTTTTGCATTGCAGGATTGAGAGTGGTTTTGGGAGGTTTTGTAAGTCATTTGAGAGGTTCAAGCTTTTTACATCATTGCTCTTTAAGAAATACCCAGGCTATTTGATTTCTTCAGTTATAGCATTTTGCAAATCTCATAACTAAAAATCCTCATTAAGTACAAAGATGCAGCATAATTTCTTTTTTCTTATTAGTTTATAGGCATTATGTAGAATACAAAATGGAGTTTCAGGAATATGTCAGTCTTAGGAGAATCCATTTCCATATCAGTGCTTGCTTCCAAGAATTAGTAATTTAGCCTTGCAGAATACATCTGGAAATTACACGTTGGCCATTCCTGCTTTTGTAACCTTTGGGCACCTTGGAAATGGGTTTTGACATTTCTGTAACAATCAAACAAATGTACATTTTTATCATTAAATTTACAAGCTTAGTGCTCAGGTGCTTTTTCAGCTGCACAACTTTAAACCAGGTTTATTGCCTGCCTTTGGTGTTTGCTGTTTGCACTCCCTGTGCCTCAGGAACCTCGTTCTCTAAATTGAAAAGCTTTTCTGAGGAGAAACTTCATGAATGTTGACCCACAGCAACAAGCTGGTCTTTTATGTGATCCATTTCAGGGGTGATTTTTATTTCTATTTAGGCAACTTCATCCTAATTGCATTATTTGAATTATGTTACTTTTTATTTTTGTAATACCTGTATTACAAGTATTTATCCTACAATTGCATGTTCAGGTATAATTCGAAATTTGTGTAAAATCATACACTCTTTTAAACCTTCACTGGATTTTGGGGAAGACTGGACAAACCACTCTTCAATTTAACCAGTGCACAATTAAAAGCCATCTAATTTTCCAGTGATCCATTCATGAGGGTTTCAAAGTGTGTTATAAATAAAACTTCAGTTTCTGTCACAGAAGAACTCAAAAATCTTAACTTCAAAAACAATTTTACTGTCACATTTAAAATAAGTCCTTAATCTAGATTCAACTAAGTGGAGAAAAATGAAATTTGAAAGGGTCTGGCTTGAGGTGTAGATAAAAGATTGTCAGATTTGAAAAGGAAGACCTACTTTCTGCTCCTTTTTGTGAAGACTTCAGCAGATTAAGAAAAGGCATTAAGTGAAATTGTAACAACTAAAAGACCAAAAGCTAACAGAAAGGATAATATATCTATTTCAACCTGATTTTTAGTATGATTTTTTAGTGTTCTTGATGTATACTTATGCTTCCCCTCCCTTTTTTCCCTCTCGTTGTGGTTTTTACATCCTATGAATTTGAATCTAATGAATTAGACTTTATTCCCAGTGGTGGCTTGCTGTCAGCAAGGAGAAGCCCAAGCAGGTAAAAACCCCAGTTCTCTGTCTCCTGAGTGCTTCCTTCAGTAGATGTTCCCACTATAGATGGCGAGTGCTCAGCTGCAGTTTAGAAATACCGCATTAATCATTTGTGAGGCCTTTTCCTGCCCAAGTGTGTTTCCTCCTCCTCAGTTCCTCCTGTTTGAGGTCTAATTGCAGTGTTTATTGGCAGAAATTGCATTAATTTCAAGTCAATTTGGCATGGGGACTGCACATTGCAGGTGTACACACAGGTAGCACACACTGGAGACAGCCCATCTCCAATTTGTGCTCTTGACTTTGGAGCAGCACTGTTTATTCACTCATCTCACTTTTTATATAGAATGACAACCACTTGGGAGACATTTTCTGCAAAATGTGACACAGACAAGCAGAACTTGACAAAATTGTCATTAGAATTTGAAAGCTGTGGTTATTTCAGTGTTTTGTCAGCTCATTCTTCAAAAGTAAGGGGAATTGGAAAAATAACAGGGTAGTAACCCTAAGTTCAGATAATCTGAAATAACTCTCAAAACATTTGTTCAGGATTTTCAGAATCACCAGCACAGTCCCTGTTCCATAGCTTTTGAAATATTCCTGTGGGACATGAAGCAGGAACAGGTTGAGTCCAAACAGTGGAAATGGGGCTTGGGAAGGGTCTGTAGTATCAGAAGTGTCTGAGGGAGCTGGGGAGGGTTGGTTCAAACTGGGGTAAAGAAGGCTCCAGGGAGGTCTTCTGGCTCTCCACAATTCCTTGACAGGAGGGGCAGCCAAGTGGGATCTCAGGACTCTGCTCCCAGTGAATGAGGGACAGGACAAGAGGAAATGGCCTCAAGTAGTGCCAGGGGAGGTTCAGACTGGATATTAGGGAGAATTCCTTCATGGAAAGAGTTGCCAGGCATTGGAACATTGGTACTGGAACCCGAGATATTTAAAAGCCATGTGGATGTGGCACTTGGGGAACATGGGTTAGTGGTGGCCTGGACAGGGCTAGGAGAACATTTGGACTCAGCGATCTCACAGGGCTTTTCCAACCTTAATGATTTTATGATCCTATACCTCTGTGATCAGTAGAGACCCAGGTGTGCCTGAGCTATGTGCTGTGGTTGCACATGGATGCTTACTATTGTATTGATCAGAAATTATATTTACATAAATTGTTTTAAGGCTCATTAGCCCTTTAATGCAGATCAAAGCTTTCACTGTCTTATTACTCATTGAAATGACTCCAGTGAAGTATTTTTGATCAGAGAAGTTTTGAGGTCCTGTGGATTTTCATGGCAAAACAATTGTGTGGCATCAACTCCATTTAAGTTTTGCAACAGATACTGTCTGACTTCACTGAGTGCTCCTTATATGAGAAGTATTTTTATTGCATTTTCCTTTTTTTCTCCCTCTTATAAGCAGCAAAAGAGTGGGTTTAAAAAAAATAAAGCAGTATTGTTTTTAGAATACTGCAACAAAATATAGAAGTGATAGCTGTGGCACATTTCTAATAGCTGGGCTGAATCATATTCTGTTCCTCTAATGGCATGCGTAATTGCTCCAGGTTTTCAGGCGTCCTTCAGCCACACTTAGATTAGTGACTGATGCATTTCCATGGAAACCTGCAGCAGGGAAAAAAATACCTCTCGGTACGGCATGGAACTGAAGGGATATGGACTTTGAGTCTTATGTAAAATAAGACTTCTCAGTTGTGGTCAGCTTGGTTTGGGGTTTTTGTTGCAGCTGCTCTCTGCAGAGGAAAAGGAGTTGCCAGCAGCATTTTGTGTAGCAATTTGGAACACTTGTCAAATCCTATATTCCTTGATAAGCTTCAACTTTTTGAGTGTAGTTGAAGGAGTACATTTTGAAACGAAATGTCTGGGGTGTCTTTCTCTGTGAGGATGCAGAAGCAACCAAACCCTAGGTAAGCTGGTGAGAAAGTGGCTGAAAAGTCAAGATCCAAGAATGGAGTATATTTTAGAGGTGTGTAGAGCTTTAATGAAGGATCACTAAGTTTTAAAGTGCTAATTGCAAGAATGGAAAGGTTTTATATGACCTCCATCACTAAAATGCCTGGAAAATATAATTACTTTAAAAACTTTGCACAGTATTGTTGCTTTTCTCAATATCTGGTACAATCTTTATATGCATTGCCTAACATATACTATCTGATTTTTAGCGCTTAGAAAACTCAATTCTCAGCATTCTCAGCAATTTTGTTCTAATTTCCAGGAGTGTTTAAGGTTGCAACATGGATTTTCAAATGCATTTATTTAAAGTAATTGCCCTTATGTTTCTGCACAATGCTGTAAGGGCAAGTACCTTCCATACTTTTTAAAAAATAGAAATATTTTTGGATTTTGCTCCTTTCCTGCTACAATCATCCTAATCATTTGGAATACTGGTGTAGGTTCTCTAGGAGTAAGCTCTCAAACCAATGGTGATAGTTTCTCTTATTTGAAAATAAATTATCATGTGGCCTGACTCTGAATCTTGTGTTACTTAGCAATCATCAATGCAAAGTATCCCTAACCATACGTGTAAATGATTTTGATATTTTATGTATGTCATTGATTTTGTTATATCTTTACATAGCCATATCTGTATATTTTGGTACAGCATCACAAGTTCAGTTGTTAAAGTCTGGTAGTCCCGTTGAAAGTGATGTGGTGTTTCTAAGAAATTTTTCTTTTGTACTTTTGAATTTGTAGTTGAATATTGTATTTTAGACATGTGCAACAGTGTGGCAAGGCAGGACTTCCTTCTGGTGAGCAGAGAACTTCTGCATCCACATCCACATCCCCAGCTCCTTGTTCCACCCTCATCTTCCCCACTCAGGTCCTGTGTATACCTGGCTACCACATTGCTTAGCAACATCCTGCTCTGAGCTATTTGTTGGCTCTGACTGGAGTTATAACTTTAAATCAGAAGTTATTCTGAGGCTCTTATGGTGGAAGTTGCAAAGTGTTCCTCTTTTTGTTGGGTTTCAGTCATGTTTTATCCACAGTGAAAATCAGACTGAGAAGTCCACGTGCACAATCAAGGCAAAAGGAAAAAAAAAAAAGAGTGCTGTGGTGAAAAAGATTGTGAGGTTATAGGAACTTCCCACGTATCTCACATGCTCAGCAGCTTCTTATGTATTCAAAATTTTATCTATTATTGAAGGCAGAGAATTTGACAGGTCATTGATCCTGAGTACAGCTGGCAAAGATTTAGACTTGAATGAAGCTTCTTATAAGGGAGGAAATTGAGGGGAAACATTTGTATCACCATTGATGATAAAAGTCCCCAATAACTCTTGTTGAAACTTGCTGTATGTGAAAATTAACGATTTTTGAAATTGAATAGAAGAATGGCTTTCCAGGGCCTGTTTTTCCTTACTCAGCCCAAAGTAATTCTCCATCTGTTCTTTCCAACTCAGAGTGCTCAATGACCTTCTCCCAAGCAGTTGGTTGCCTTTGTGGGGCTGTAAACATGTCTCAGGTAGGAACAATCACTGTCATGCCAAGAAGACCACATCTCCTGCCACACAAGCAAATGCAGAGTTCCTTCACAAACTTCTAGTGGAATTTCCCTAAATTTAATGCAAAGTCACTACATCAAGGCAAATTCATTAAGCCAGGTTTCACATGGCACCTGCCCTTTTCTACAGACCATCATTTTGGGTTATGCTGCTGCCATCAGTTAGAACACTGATATTTGCAGGAAATATTTGAATTGTTTTCTGGGAGGATGAAAAATGTGAAATAAGGTGTTACGATTAAAAACATTCGTACCCTGAGTCAATTCTTAAGAGCTGGAACATTATGCCACCCGAGCTTTGTAAGTGAACAAACCATCCTGACCTTCAGGATAAATAACATTTGCAACTGATGATAGTGCCAGCAGGCAGCTCATCAAGACTTCTTTGTCCTCCCTGAATTTGAAAACCAAGATGCCTTTATTTATGTGTGCAGGAGCACTTTGGGATTGACATGGAGAGCTGGTTTTTATGAGGCAGATGTACATATTGTCAGGCCAAAATTAAAGGTTAGGCAAAGTGCACTGAAATTGGTTTGTTTTGGCCTGGCTTTGTAAAAGCTGGGTATTTCAGCAAGTATCAAACTAGGTGCACATGGACCAAGGCCATGTTCAGCTGCTAGAAACTCTGAGGTTAACATCCAGCTTTTTACAAGCTCTTCACTCTTTTGCTTTAAGATGCATTTTACTCTGTAAAGCAAAGAGGAGAAAAATAATCTTTCCTCTCCCAATGAATTTCCTTTGATGAGATCACCGAGAGGTGTGTCTATGCCTGTCCCAGACACTGAGCAGCTTAATCTTCTGCATCAGCTGAGACCAGGGGCACAGAGCTGCCATGGATGGGTTAGAAATGAGGGGCAGAGGGAATGGAGACCCTCAAAAACCCAGCAGGAGAACTTTGGGAAAGATCAAGTTACCGTTACCACATTTTGAAAATATTCTGTAAGTGAGGGGAGAGCTGCAGAATTCCAGAACTGTACAAAGAGCGGGTAAAGTTATTAGGACAGTAAGATGCAACTACTTGCTGGGGTTTTATTTTTTAGGTATAAGTAAGCTTTTTGTTAAATTAAAGGGAAAACTGATGACATGGGAAACACTGCTCTTCCATAACTGCCTCTCCGAGGTCCAAGTTGTGTATTTCAGTTATTAAGGTTTCTCTTGGAAACAAACTTGCTGATTCACTCCATTGATCAGCCATTTCAGCATCCTTTGTGGGTAAATGAATTCACTGTATTCCAGCTAATCTTCCTCTAAGGATGAAGGAGAGAATCAAAACTCAGTCTTCTTTTCTTTTTCTGAAAATAAGATTTAGTAAGGGAAAAGTAAAAAGGAAAGGAAAGGCAGGAGCACATCCAAGGATTTTCTATTCCAGTCAGGTTGTCCTTGAGACATTTTTATGCTTGTTCTCAAATCTGAAAAACTTCAAAAACCACATAAGATTAGCTATTTCTCAGCTTTAACGGAAAGAAACAGTGGTTGAGAGCATCACATCGACTGAACACTGAGACTTAAAAAAAAAAAAAATCATCCACAAACTGAAACAGAAGAAAGTGAACAGGATTCAAAGGTTTTCATTAATTTACCATTTACAATGCCTCCATCATATGATTCTTTTCTCTTGATCCTCACAGTTTATCCTTTCAAATGAAATATCAATATTTTTACCTCAGATTTGCAAAGATATGAGAAAGATAATTGTAGTTTCTTCTGAATTCTTGGGTGCTACATACCTGCAGATTTCACTTCCATGAGTTTTTGTAGCCCTTTATCAGAATCAATGATCAAACAGTTAATAGAGAAAATTTCCATTTCTATGTCTACATCCCATTGTTTTACATTTTTTAGAATTTGTAGTCCTACTCCATGTGATTTGGAGGAGGATCCCTGAACTTCATCTCTCCTATGGCTCAAATGAAATGCTCAAAGAAAGCAATAAGAAATGTCATGTTAAACAATTGTATCATAGGTCTGAAAAAACTTCTCACTTATCACCATTTTTAATGTACCATATTTAATAGAAAATCCAGTTTTGATGAATCTCCATTTTCTAAGGGGAAAAGGGAATAAGTAAAATAAGTTACTAGGAGTTCACAGTTTGTGGTATGAAGAATATTTTTGTCTTTTAATGTGATTGTTTTCTGGAGCATCATTTGGTATGGCATATTTTGGATATACTGGGGTAGAAAAATGCATGATCTTCTTAGTGATGTTTTCAATCCCATGAACCTTTTCTCCACTTTTTTCTCATGGCCAGATTTGGATCAATTTAAGGAAAAACTCTGAAGATAAGAGCCCTGTCTTGCTGCAAACCAGCAGAAGTGTCCTTGAATTGTGAATTTCTGGTGACTTATTATTAGACTGCTTTCCTCAGCTTTGAATAACTTCTGGTCTAACCCTCAACATAAATGTTTGGGAAAGGGTTTTTCCCCCAGGAAGGGGAAGGTGCAGAGGGAAGGCCTTAACCTCTGCCACTGTTTTGGGTGAGAGCTGTACTGGAACCGCTCTGACAAAGAACATTTATAAATCTCTCTTGGGAGTGGAACCTCTCCCAGGGCTGTCACTGGGGAGGAGGGAAGGAAGAAGGAGAAGCTGCATGTTTTGGGGTGGGGATAAAACCCACCTTTACCCACCTGTGGTATCTGGGGGTCGGTTGCCTCCTGGCATCACAGCACAAATTCTGCTGTTCCACTCCTGTTTCCTCTGTTCATCCTGGACATGCTGGTGACTCTGAACCTTTCTTAGAGCGCTGGCAGGCCTCTGACAACATTCCCGCTGGCAGAGAATTCCCATGCAGTTTCCTTGGAAACACTGTGCTGAAAAGCCCTGTGAGGAACAGCAGGGAAGAGAGAAGGAATGGAGACAGTTGCTTTGGGATTTTTCCCCCTCCTAGTTCTTTCCTCTTCCAAAGCAATATCAAATATGTAAGCAACTTACTCCAAGCAGGAGCATCAGGGTGGGAATTGGGCTGGCTGCTGGAACAGGCCCATGATTGTTACGTGGGCTGAAACAGGGCACGAGTGGCCCAATCTGTGTGGTTTGGAGTACAAAATTTAATTCTTGCTTTTTGTGGCAGCAATCTTTCAGCTTTTGATAATGTCTGCAAGGTCTGTTGGAGTCCTGTGGTCACTTAAGAAACTGAGACAGAGAATCTGGAGGAAGTCCTATGTTTATTTGGAGGAAAGCCCTCACCACTCCTGAGGTGGAGTGAGAAGGGAGGAAATGTTTTCCACCTACACTTCCTCAGTGCTCACCCCTCTTTGAACCCAATAAATTACATTCTGGAAGGACAGGGTTTGAGCCTGTTGCTCTGAGATGTCTGCAACAATGAATGATTCTAATAAAGAAACGGCTAGGCCTTTATTATTTGGATTGCCACTATTGCCCAGGGCACACAGCTTATTTCTGCTGCAGTTCCACTGGCTTCAGTGGAAAACGGACCAGGAAAAATTGTTGTGTTCTTATGGTATTTGCTCAGGTAAAATATGGGCTTCTCAAGAGATCTAGAAATTTCAAGTGATATCCTATCCCAATGTTTCTCTCTTCTGTCAATGTAAAGGGAACTGGACCATTTTTGTAAACCCTGGTGTTTTTTTCTACCTCTTAGAAAAACTTACTGTACTGATCCAACATGATGTAGTGACTCTTCATTTGTGGTGACAGATGTTCCACTCAGTAAGGATGCAGTATTATAAAAATAATTATCTTTATTAAAATAAAACTGCTAAATAATATTTTTCTAGACCTTCTTGTCCATATCTTCTTGCTGGTCTTTCTAATCTGTCTGCAACCAAGTTTAAGAAGAAATCCACAAAAATTCTGTGAGTAAAATCTTAAATGTTGATGGGGTTGTTAGGTGGTCCTAACTTGCTACAAAGCATTTTGATGAAGAGTGCTGGTCTTAAGAAAACCTGGGACATAAGAATGAGTACAAATCCAGGGAAACCTGGAGCTAACCCCTTGGTGCTAATATACCTATAACAGTGTTACTGTGCTGTACTTGGCTTGAATTCAGAACAGCATTTGTTAGGCATTTGCCTATGGGTTCTTTGTGTTCTTTTGTCAAGCCAGAGAACGGAATCCTTTTCTTTTTTCAGTCCCCAGTTCATTGTGATGGCAGGTTCCTGGTGCTCCCCCCTGCTCCTGGGTGTCTGTACTTACGCTGTGTAATAGGGCAGCCTGGAGTCTGAGTCGGAGGTGAGGAAAAAAGGGTAATTAGACAACTTAACACAGCAGCCTGGGAAACTGCCACTTAGGCTCGAGTTCAGTGCCTTGCAAGGCTTCTGTTTTCCCAAATAATTCCTGACTCCACGCAGAGGAGTGGGGGGAAGCAGAGGGGTGGCAGATCCGGGGAGCAGGTCCAAGCTGCAGCTGAAGAGTGCTGGCTGTGCAATCCTGAGGAGCTGAACAAAGCTCTCTGTCTTGCTGTGCCTTCCCATCCCTCCCACCCACTTTATATTCCTTATAGCACTGAAATATCATGCTACAGAAAACACATTCTGCAGGCGGAACATCTGGCTCCTTCAGGCTCAAGCAGTTGCTTTAACATTTCAAAATATTCTTCATCATAATTTATTTCTTGTAATCATTGCTGAGGGACTTCTGAGAACAGGCCAGGAGGAAACTCAAAGTGGACTCCTGGTTTATGATTTTTTTGTATTTCTTCTCTTTATGTCTCTTGGTATGAACCTGATTTTTAGAATGGCCTGAAAAAAGAATGTTGCTTGATGGGGAACAGACTGCAAATTGTGCAGTAGGAGCAGGATTTTTGGGTAAAGGAAAAGTCTTTTAGGCAGAAAATACAGATTGTAGGTGAGTGACAAAGGGACAACATAAACTAAATTATCAAGTAGAATTCATATTATAATAGGGATTTTCTCCCTTTCTGGCCATCCTGTAGGATGGAGGCTGGCTGGTCTCCACAAAACATACGTATCTAAATGTAAATATTTCTATTTTTTCCTAGTACTGCTTTTCTTGGACCTTGCCAATTGGTGCACAGCTCTGAAGAAATAACTTTCTTACTCTTTCAGCCAGCTGCAACCTGCATGTACATTTCCAGCTGGAATTTCTCTGTATTATGGATATATTTGGATTTGTGCTTCCAGCTGGGGGCATGATCCAGTGATATGTCAGCTGCACTGGTTAAAGCAAGGAAATATGCATTTTTCCCACTCTTCTTCCCAAAGTCTGCCTCCCAGGACTTTCTCTTGCTCCTTGGCTGTGTTCAAAGCCCTTCCATCCTGCTCTTTTTCTCTCTGTTGTTCTTTTTCTCTCTGAAGGCTTGCCTTTGGTCATTTAACAGCACCAATCTCTCAGATATTTGTACCATCCTTAAAAGCTGTGCCGCAGAGGTGCTATGCCTTGAAGGCTCTGTCTGGCTTGGAGAATTAATAAAATCTGTTGGGATTGGGTCAGGTTGTCCTTCCATGGAGAGTCCCTCAGCTGTGCAGATGAGACTTTCATGGTCATAGTCTAAACCAGAAACTTTTTCTTCTGGTTTGATGTCTTTTAGACAAACCAAAGGTGATTTCATTGGAGGACCAACCTACAGTTAGGCAAAAAAAATATTGATTTGCATATTCTGGCTATTTTGCCAACCTTTCTGACATCTATTGCAGATTTTTCTTCTTTCTTTCTTCTTCTGTTTTGCCTCTTAGCTATAAAAGAACCAAATATTGGACACAAAAGTTCTTGCCACTGAGAATGTGACTGAAACTTTAAAACTTGTGAATGATGTGATTCATGATCTCCAAGAAGTTCTCCTTATTCACTTGATGTATCTAATGTGATAAAAGAATATCTCCAAAGCTAACATTTTTTTCCAAAATGCCTTGAAACTCTGTTCATTCATTGCGAGGGAATATAAAAAAATACTTCAGCACTTGATTAAGAAATACAGAAGTATTGAAAATTCTTTTTTCTCTGTGCAGAAACACGAACAGATAGAACAAAGAAGCTGTTTAGACACTACACAGTTGGATACTATGACAGTTTTGATGCTTCAAGGTAAGAATTTTTCTTTTTGGTTGCAATCTGTTTACAAAACCTTCCTGGGTTTTATTTAATTGTTACTTTTGGTTTAGGCTTTGGCACTAAACAGAGCTTCTGAGGGTACCATTTAACTTCTAAACTGGTTTTTATTGCAGTTTACTTTGTTTGTATGGGATGGGTGTAAAAAATTTGGGAGCAATGAAGTAATGAGTTTGACTGTTTTGTTTTGGGAGTGGTGAAAGAGATTTGTTGTTCTGAACAGTAACTTTGGAACCTGAGTAGAACTGAAGCTACTGGAAATGAGAAATTAGATTATTTATTTCTGGAGAATTCATGATTTTTAAGCATGTTTTTCTCCCCCATGGATATACGTTGAACATACAGCTGACTGCTGCTAGAAAGGATGACCTTTAAAACACAGAAACTCAGTTAGCTTTTGGTGTCTTCTTGAAGAAATTTTGGTGGTATATTGGAATTATTATGCTTTTCTCCTGAATGTCCTATTACAGCTTGAGTTTGTTTTTTCTTTTTGTTTTCAAGGAAATCACATTTATTGTGGGAGAAAAATTCTGAAATGTGTAGAGCAGTGGCAGCGTTTCATGTAGCACAATACTAAAGGAAAAAATGTGGTAACTGTTGGTTTTGTTCTTTGATCTCAGGCTTTGTTCTGAGGTTCAGGCAGAATTTTTATGTTAATTGTACAATTTGGGAAGGGAGTTCCCTGTTGGACATGATGTGGTTGACTGGGGGAATCTGATGATGGTAAAATTGTCAAGAGAAGCTATGAGCCCATTCTCTGAGACAAGGTCTGCAGAGCAGACTTGCTCGTTACTGGAGATATTTGCAGAGAAGAGAGCTGGCTTTTTGCAAGGTTCTTTGAGTGATCATTAGCCTACAAAATCCATATCCTTGAATCTATATTTCAGTGTGAATGAATAGGATTGTTTCTGTAAAAGAGAGAAGCTGTGTCTGCTGCATGTTGCCGCAGAGATATCAAATAATTCCACTTGGAAACTTCCTGCTACTTTCCAACAACAGATTTTTTAATTAGAAAATGTCAGTTCCATCAAACCTTCCTTTCCATCCCTCTTATTTTTCTTCTTTTTTTTTTTGTTCGTTCGTTTGTTTTGTTTTTGTTTTTATTTTTGTTTTTAGGTTGTTGGTTTGTTTCTCTATTGTTTTGAGGTTTTCTCCTAAAGGTATTGGGTTTGTGCAGTGCAACAGTAAAGCTCTCAAAAGATACCTTATATATAGATAAGATACCTATACCTTACCTGATTCAGGACTGAGCAGGAGAGATAACCAGGAAAAAATGAACTTTTGCATAGCCTTATATAAATTATTTATGAAGTGTGTCTGCAGTTGATATCTATTAATTGTTGGAGTAGACAGAGGGAAAGCAATAGAGTTCTTCTGGCAAGCTTTGGAAGAAAACTCTCTTTGAGTTTCCACAGAGAATCTGAGACCCAGTGGATCCATTTGGAAGGGGAATAGTGGAAATTGAGAGGAAAAGGTAGGAGGAGAATTAATGTGAAATTCCAAGAAATACAATGGAAAGGTAGACTTGCTTAACACATTTTTTCAGCAAAGTATGGTAAATTTAGAGTTTTTGTAAAGTAACACCAGGAAAACTAAAAAACCAATTACACATCAAGTTGTGTTTCAGGTACTTGACTGAGGCTGCAAATCAGCTTTTTGTACCCCTGAGCAGTGATTTCACTGGTGCTTGCATATTGCTGCTCAAGAAAAAAGAATTTGCATTTCAGAATCTCCTGGCTGGAGATTAATGTCTCTTGGTGGTACACCCAGATTTAATTCCTCACAAGGGCTTCTTCAGGGAGGAAAATTATTCAAAGGGGCAAACAAGGTGTGAAAGTGAGAGCTATTTTTGATATTGCCAGATTTGTATTGCTGTGATTACTTTCTCTGTTATCATTTCATATCAAAGTCGGGGAAGAATATATTAGAACAGATTTAACCCTGGCAGCAAAGGTTTCATAAACATTTGTCAGAAGGCGATTGTGCCTCTGTGCTAAGAACAGCTCTGAATCCAAAGTATTAACAAAGCTGATGCAGCTCCTTTCTGGAGATGATGTGGGGGAGTGAGGGGAAGTGTCTGCTCCCTTCACTCTTTCCTTCTCCCTCCCAAAGGGCAAAAATTGCTGAGTAGAAACACTCTGTTCAGAAATCTATATTACTGGGCTTATTCCCATGCAGGAAAATACATTGTACATGGATGGCATTTTTCATCTTGAGGAAAATGTGCTGCCTGAGTAATGGAGGTTCATTAAATCCTATTTCAGCTTTGCATAAGAGATCAGTTATCCATACATTAATTTCGGGAGAGTGGGGAGGATGCTTACTAATGTGAGGAAAGGCACTGAGACTTGCTTGCCTATGCAAATAGCCACTAAATATCATACTAATATAGTATAATATTTGAAACTACCACGTCTGATGTATTATCTGCTTTAAATGCTGATGACATGCCCTCAGCAGGGAAGAATTTCTTCTTAATGTCTATGCTTTTTCAATTTAAATCCACACTCCTTGTCCTAAAGAGCAGATAGACCACTAAAACTGCAAGGAGATAATGCAAGTCTGCTCTGCCACATGTCTGAAGTCTTCTGTCTTCCCTGGATTTGTCAACAGTTAATTCAAATGAAATTATTTGGAGGGTGTAAATGAATTAATTCACCAAGGTTGAATTCCTGTTTAATAACAGAAAATATTGCTAAGGCACAGAATGGATGTTCAAATTTAAAAAAAAAAAGTCTTTAGTTTTAAAAAACTTAAAGCTAAGGTAAACCTTTAGAAATTATCAATTTTTATCTGCTTTTTAACTGAAGTGAGGGAATTGATTAATTCTTTCAAGATGGGACAGTGGATGTTCAGTCAGGAAAATATGGGGAATTAATTAGTTGTTCAATTTCAAATGTTAAATGTTATCACCCTTTTAAATGGAATGGGACTGATAATACAGTGATAATTTTATACTCTGGAGACATAAATTATATGACACAGTGTGGTGCTATGTAAAAATGAGAAACTTGGTGTGGTGGAAAACATGATCCATTGCCTCCATGAATTTGGGAACTTTAGGACACGACAGTGGGAACTTTTCCTAATGCATTCATTACCTCATCTCCCACCCCCAGCAGAACAGGGCAGCAGCAAAAGTTAATAGCACAATTGAATGCCAACCTCAGTGCAATCAAATATGCACAGAAATGCGAAGTCTTCTGCCTATTCTGTGTCTTTCTTCACAGAAATACCGACTTTCATATGGGAGTTTTTCTCCAGACACTTTTAACTGGTTCCAATCCCTGCATGGGAGATTTCCTGGTGCCTTTCCTTAACGTCCCATGGCTCCAGCAGTATTAAGGAGCTCGCAGGAGAGGATGTGATGACAAATAACCTTTTCCAAAGGCTGGGGGCCACCACATTAATGACAGGACTAAATTGATTTGCCTTATGGTTTTTGTTCTGTTTTTCTGGAGGAAGACAAAGACGAAAATAGGATGGTGTAATCTGTAAGAAAACTTACTTAAAAGCTTAATTCATTAACCCTACTGACCCTACTTGGAGTCAGGTGGCAACATTCGTGTCCCACGAGTGTAGAAGCTGACAGGAGCAACTCTTCAAAAGCCAATTTACATACAAACACCTAATCAAAAATGGAGAAATTCTTGTCATATGTTCTTTCCAGGCTGTTCTCTGTTACTGTTGTCATCTGCACTGTTGGATAGAGCAGCCTAAGCTTTAATCCCGAGCAGTTTAGAGAGGCTCCTTGGCACAGCTGAAGCTGTCTGCCCGTATAACTCAGCATGCAGTGGAGAGCTGGGTTATATTTTTAATTTTTTTTAGCCCACAGAATGGGCCGGTTGGATACCTTTGACCTAAAGTTGTGACCTAAGTGGTGCTGTCTTGGTAGTTTCAGCATTAGGTGTGTTCCACACCTATTTTTAGTAGAAGCTCTCAGTCTGATGCAGAAATACTTTCTTCTGGTTTGAGATCTGGTTTCATGTGGATATTTCACATACATAATCCTCCCTCTGGAGAAATGCAGTTGCTCATCTCTTTAAATATAGATTTTAAGCTAATAAAATATGGATTTAAAACAGATGGGAGGTTTTGGTGGAATTCTGGCTGTTGCAAATGGTGAGGAATGTAAAACTGATGGGGAGCAAAGGGATTTTCTCCTGGTTATGGTGGCCCTGTGTCCCTGGGGTGGGAAATTTGGCATATGTGCTTGCTGAGTGCTGCTTGCCTGGCAGCAATTCACTAAATCCTGGCAAATGGATCCTTGCAAAAATTGAGAGAAGGTATAAGAGCTGTTGTTATATTTTATATCCTGCTTCCCACATTTTCCTGTTGGTTCTGCTCGGGCAGAACAGTGAGAAAAGTGTTGTTACACAGAGAATAAATTGGATTTTCTGAACTGGGATAAGACCTAGATGATATGGGATTGGAACTGGATGATCTTTAAGGTCTCCTTCAACCCAAACCATTCTAGGATTCTGTGAACTGCTCTTTTGTTTGTTTGTTTTCTGTTGGATATCACCAGTTCCACTGTACTAATGTTTCCTGGGAAGTCTGTATTGTTCAGGTGATCTCTTGAAGGAAATGGGAGTAAGGAGATTAAAAATAGTGCTTTTCAGTCTTAACAATAAATAAAAAATCTGGGATTGACACACTGATAATAAATGTAAAGCGATTTTACAGCTGTTTTTACCTGCAGGCATTTATTTTAAAGATAATCCTTGGTTTCCACTGGTGGAAACAACTAAAACCAGCAGCGTTTTTACTTTTCTACCTATAGACATAGCTCAGTTTTTGTCTAGAAGATGGTAACAAAAATAGCTGAGTATGCTCTTCATTGTAATTGAATCTAACCCTGTGAGACAGTGATGTGGTTACATCTGAAAGCTCTCAGAGATTTTAATGATTTTAAATCTTTGCAGATATGATATCATGATTCTTTTGGGCACAGAGAACAGTCAGCACCCACCAAATTGTAAAAAAATAAATGATGTAAATGTTTTGTGTGCATGTAATCTCACCTGATGTCTAACGTTATTTTGTTGGACTTGTCTGTCATCTGTTCTGAATTAATTAATTAACTGTGAGTGTAACAGTCTGATGGCACTGAGCTGCTCTTCATGTCAGGCAGAAAGGCAAGGGTATCTCAGTTTTAATACCTTGCGCCTCATTAACTTGAAGAGCATAATTTGATGCAATTTGAAGGATTGCACATGTATTTAAGCAATAATTAACACATTGTAGCCACCGTGGAGCAGGTGGAGATGTAAAATGTGAAGTTGCTAATTTACAGTTATTCAATTTCTAATGGAAATTCCTTTGGTTGCTAATAAATAACTTTGCACTTTGCCTCCCCTGCTGTTGTGTGATGCCACAATGGAGCTTTCTGTGCTGGTGACTACAGCAAATACTGAAAGGAATTGTTGAAATTGGAGGAAAAAAGGATGTGTGTGTATGTGCATCTGAATTGTGGCGTCTCTCCATCTAAACCTGTACTATAATTGCACTATTAAGGTCTAATACAATTACAGGAAGATGCAAAACTCTATCGAGAGTGTTAAGAGTTTCCATGAGCTTGTAGGTGCATTTTAAAGTTGTTTACTGCCTTGATAGTGAAGTTTGCTCAACCCACTTCAGTTAGAGATCAGCTTTTAGCAGCTACTGATTTGGTAACTAATGACTAAAATGTGTCTGGCATTTTCTGGGCTAGATGTTTGCCTAAATTTTTAGTGATAAGTTAGCAAAGAGATAGTTAGCAAAGAGAGATCAAGACCTGAAAAAAAAATATACAGCCTTTCCCAAATTTAGAATTACAATGCTCCTTCTGAAAAACTTTTAAGATCTACTTCTAGTGCTAGTCCAGACTTAACTGTGTGCTTGGGGTAGAGAAACTGCTGCTTGCAAGGGCTGAGATTTGGGGGCTGTGCCACTTCCTGCACAGCAATTGGTACTCCCAGGCTCAGCAGGATTTCCTCTGCAACTCTTCTGGCCGGATGCTGGAGGACAGCATGGATTTAAATGTCACCACTGAAAGCAGCAGCCTGTGTCCTGTGCATGGGGGGGAATAAAATGGGTTTTTTTCTTTAAATTAGAATAGAGGAAACTAAAAAAGAGAAGAAAAAGGAGTTGAGATGCAGAAAGAAGTTGGTGAGGGCATGACACCAGGTTGGTTAGAAACAAGAGCCACATTATTAGAGCAGAGAAAAACAGGAGATTCAAATAAGATTTTTTGGGGGGAGGGAGGAGAAAGGAGAATGATTAGGTTTCTAATAATTAGTGTTTTCCATCCCTGTGTCCCAGCCCCTGTGATGATTTAATTCTCTGCCCCAGGGCGACTTTGGCTGTCACCTCATCACCAGATGAGCAAAGCCTCCATATTGTGCCTCCAGTTGGGAGTGATGTAGTTGGAAGTTTTGGCAGCCCCAAATGGAACAAATTGCTGGTGAGCTCACACTGTGGGCTTGTCTCCAGTGGGAGTGATTTAAACCACTCTTTTCCCCCTCCTCACCTCTTTGCAGGCAGATTTTCACAAATATTTGTTGCATTTGGAGAATTTGATTTATGAGGCAAAATTCTCAGGGTGGCTGGCAGGCAATGTATGTGTTTTGTTCCTCTTAAAAGCTGAAATGATCCAAAATTGGATAGGGGTGGATTTTCATGCTCGATCTCTTCTGTTGTGCAAAAGGAAGGTAGTGGGAAGAGGGTGCCTTTTTTGTCCTGGGACAAACCAGATGTGATGGAGCTGTGTTTCTTTAGGAAATGGAGTTGAACCCAACAAAGAGGGAGCAGCTAAAGAGCAAACAATCACTGGTGGTGGAGCATTCACCTGGACTAAAGGAGGTCTGGGCTTGAGTCCCGTGTGTGTCAGACTTAAATCCACAGCCTGAGCTGCTGCTGAATGCCAGGAACCTGCTGGACAGAGCAGGGCTTTATCTGAGCCCTTTGAAAGTGTGACTCTTTCCCCAAGCCAAGAGGCAGATGCTCTCTCCATCCTTGTGGATGTTGCGGAGTGCTCCATGGGAATGATTGGCAGATGCACCTATTGAGTAGCTGGTGATGCTGCTCTCTCTGACACAAAATGTCAGCCTGTTTTCGAAAGATGAAGTCTGACAAGCACTAAAACATATCAATAAAAGACTGGCTTTAAGGGCTAAGTGTTACACAAAAACCGAGTTCATGGCGAGGTTCTGAGCAGAGGAATAGCGAGTTAAATATGTGCACTAAGAAAAAGTGGCAATTGCATTTTTAGGGAAAAAAGAAGACCAATACCCACGTGTCTTCTAATTTCTCTAATTTTTTATAGGGCCCAGAAAACAGAATTTGGAGTTTGGTGCTCCAGTTGAAAACCAGGGCTGATACTGAGTAGATTGTGGGATCCTTTAGACTAGCACATCCAAACCTGGAGCAGCTGCACCTATGGCAGAGGTGGTTTATACCTCTACTGCCAACACTTCCAGCACCATAAATTCTGAAATACATTAAAATCTATGCATCTGAACTGACTAAAAATGATAAACCAACATTTTCACTCTGTCTCCAGTACACAGAAAATGAAAGCTTCATAGTCCCAGAAATTCCACATCAGTGCAATCAAAAAGCTGAATGGGAAAGGCAAGGGGGCACTAAAGACAGGTTCCAGTTCAACATTCACATAATTAAAAGAAATCATGGCCAATTTAAATTAAATTTTAATGTCAGTGATTTTTTCTCTGCTACCAACATTATGGACTAAATTGGCCCTGCTTTGACAGAATTGCTGAAAATGATGATGCTGGTAGGCAGGAGAGCTCTTAAGATGGACATTTTGTCTTGCAGGTAGGCAAAATTTGGAGTAGACTTAAAATAACTCAAGGGCTTAGTGCAACTAGAGAAATGGAGAGGGAGAATATATTTTAGAAAAGAAGGTAGAGTTGCCACCTCCTTTCTGATGTTAATGAGACTGTGAAATAACATGATTAATCCGGATTTTTAAAGGGATATGTGAAAATTTAACCTTAATTCACATCACCTCTTTTGTGCAAAATCCTAGAAAATCAAAGTTTCTCACTGTACACTGTATTTTTAAAGTTCTTGGATGAAAAATAAATATGTTTTCAGAAAAACTTTATGCCTTTGGTGAGGTCTCATTTGTTTTGAGACAGAACTTCTAACTTACTTGTAAGTTATATACTAAAGGCGTAAAAATTTGCAGTGTGTTTAACACTGATTTAAGCACTGCACTCTTCTGTACAATGCAGACTTGTAAGTGAAATACTTCTTTCTGTAAAGCTGAAATGAACAACCAGGGCTACTCACTCTCCTTGTGGTCAGGGCTGTATTTATTTTCCAAGGAATGCAGGGCAGTTAGAGGATAATTCCTCCTGCTCATTATAGCAAACAAGGTGTGATGGAAAACCTCAGGGATCCCTTAAAACTAATCTGAAACTCATTTTATCACCTGTCCTGAAATCACTTGTTTCTTTCCCATATTTCATAGTTTATTTTTGCTTAGGCTCTCTTGGAGCAAGTGGAGTTATGATAGCAAAATGTACTGCGAGTTTAATAATTGTTCTAAAGACTTGTAAGGTCAAACTGCTACATTAAAGGGTCTGTAACACATATAAAAAGTGTTAATAAAACACTTTCTGTTTGTTTTCTTTTAAACCCAAGGTGTGACTGAAGTTACTTCCCTTGTTCTGCCTTTGTTACTTGTCCTGTTTGATAACCCTGAACATGTTCCTCTCTTAGGTACTGAGCTTGTCTGTGATAAAAATGACCAATTTTAGCAAAAACAGCAGGCAAGTTATTAATTAAAAACAAACAAACAAACAACCTGTATATAAAACCAGTGGGTTTAACATCTATAATTATTATTCCTTTTATGTAAATACTTTATATGTTATGATGATTAGGGAGAAAATTCCTATTTCTCAGTGGTTTGGTGGCAACATCAGAGGCTGGAACTGCAGCTGGTTTGAGATAGAAAATACAAACCTAACAGTAAAGTGTTTATTAGATAAATATTCTAGTTTCCTAAGCATATGTGAGTGTTTGGACAGCCTGTTTGCTCAAGGCTCATCATATTAGCAATGAATATTAATATTTTCACAGTCCAGGCTCACACTGCTCAAGTGCTTGATAATTAAAACTGAAAATTGCTGGTAAGTATCAGGTGCAAGTGGAGTGTGCTGGAGCCCAAAATATTCCTGTGCTGGATGGAACATCCATGTGAAGGGGTTGGAAGACTCTGGGCTATAAAACTCTCTGTTCCATAGCAGAAGGACTCCTGCTTGTATGTCTGGTTTGCACTTTGTCATGTGTGGTGTTTGAAATGAGTGTTCATTTTTAAAAGACAAACAAAATTAATACAGAGGAATTAAGCTTTTATTTTTAAGCTCATTTTGCCACTCTTCTCACCCCCAATGATTTTTTGTTTTCTCTCTACCAGTGCAGATGTGAAAGAATAATAACATTTCTCTTAAAAAAGGCTCATTTTTTTATGTGTGTATAAATATATTCATACATGAGTGTCAATACATCCATACATATGATGCGTATATACCCTATATATTTGCTTAGGATTATGAACTTACCACTGACCTTTTTATTGCCTTCATATAATATCCTATCCTGAGATTCCTACATAATATAGAATCAGATTTTTACTGGATGATTTCGCTTACCAGGAAGTTGCCTTCCTGGTTTGCTATTTCAATATTTTTACTTTTGTTGTTGCAGTTTCAGCAACATAAGGTGAAAACAGAAAAACTTCTTGGGGTGTCACCACGAGTACCAATAGCCAAATCAATTTATTTGAAAAGTATTACTTTAGATTGGCTACTCCGTTCTCCTACACACACACACAAAAAAGTGATATTAAGTGTAATTGAAAGCTGAATAAAGGAATGTGGACTGAACTGGAGAGAGAAAGACAAAGTTTCTCCTTCGTTCTGCATAAAGAAATTGAGCTTTGCACTTCTGTTGTGAAATTTAGTATTTCTCTTTCAAACCTGTATTTTTTGGTTAAGTTTTATAACATAAACCCATTGAAGTGTACAGCATTGTTACTCTCCTTAAGATAGGTTGCTTCTTTGTAATGATGTTTGATTTTTTGGGCACATCTGCTGTTCACAGGCTGGAAAAAGCAGCACCATCTTTCTGACTTCTTAATTCTTACTGAATCATTTCACATCTGATATTAGTGTGGGTTTGGGGACTTAGTGAAGAACTGCTCTTTTTTCACCCAGGGTATCAAGTATTCAAAATCTAATAAAGATGGCTTGATTCCTTATTCAGAGGTGTGAATGAAACACCTTTTTCAGGTGGAAGATGTGATGTGCCCTGTCAGGTTTTACTAGAGCCTGTGATTCCCACACTGTGGAGTACAGATCCAGAACTGGAGAATATCTCCATGTCTTTTAAAACAGCCACAGTTTGACATATCCCTCTTTCATCAGCAGATTTCAAAGAAAAATCTGCAGCCTTGCTGTTCTTGTGATCAAAGAGCTCCACGAGATGTTTACTAACTCTGGAGAAACAACTCTGGTACAGGAGATTGGAAGGACAATTACATGAATATGGGGAGGCTCCAGGAGTATTGCTGGAGCATCCTTTCTTATTTTCCTGCTCCTTTATCCGGCTTGAACATAGCCAGCTGAGGAAGACACAGCTATGCCAAGTTTACCAAGGAGAAATTAGACCATATCATTTCTGTGGCAATTTGAAATTGTTTGCCACAGATTATAAAGCCAGAGAGGAAAAGAGTGCAAGCAGGGGTAATGGTGATCTTGCCTGTCTTCTCTGGGTTTTTTGTTTGAGTGCCAGCTGTGCCAGTCAGAGCACTGACACACAACCAATTGTCTGTGCCCGTAAAGATCCTGATCTTGGATTTCTTTGAGAGCACCTGTGAAGCTGAGATCCATAGGTAGTACTAAGCCTTTGATTCCATGCTGCACTTTCATATACAGCCCTGATTTTCTAATTTTTTTTAATGAAATAGCAGAACGACTTGTAGAATTTTTTTTTTTCGTTCTATGTGGTTCTTTTCATCCCTTCTCTGTCATATTTTAATTATTGTACCATGATCATTCTCCTTGGACCTCTATCTTCAGCTGCTTTCTAAGGAATTTGTCAATTTAAAGTTTACTGCTCTGCAGTATTCCTATTCTAATGCTGGGTTCTATCTGCCCTGAGGAAAGTGCTGAGGTACTGACTTCTCAATTTGGAAATATTTTCTTCCTCCCTACACAGTTTGCTATAAACTTGCAGATAAAACATATGTTCTAAAGGAAAATCATTTAGACTTGTCATATATGACATTAGGATCCCTCAGCTGTACAGAGTGAGCCAACCCCACCCATTCTGGGATCCTAGGATTCTGTGAAGGGAGATGTCACTGTCAGTTGGAATATATGGTTGTCTACATCCCACTGTTTCTGTTTGGGTTGCCAGTGGGTTTTTTAGGGACAGCCTGTGTATTTTCCTATCTGCTGTGCCCAGAACCCACTCACTGCTGTAGCTGCTGCCTCTTGAGCAAGTGATTGCTGTTGTGCCTGACACAGGAGAGCTGTGAGAGCTCTTCTGTGAGACCTGAAAGTGGATGATCGATGCCTGGGAAATTTGAGCAATCACAGAAGGAGTCTTCATTAATCTTGAAGGCCTTAATTAGTAGGATTAGCCAATTTTCCTGAAGCCATTAGAGTAGTTGACCATAAATTGTAAGGTTGACACCTTCCAGCAGTAACAGGAAATTTTTCCCACTGAAAGTTTACTATATCCTATAGTAAGTTTTGCTGTAGACATAATTTCCATTTTATGTGATATCAGGACAGGTTACTTCCCAAAAAAAGGGCGAGAATATTTTTGATGTGCCTTTAACAGGGATTGACTGTTGGATAATGCACAAAGGGCTCCTCCTCTTGAAGAGATTTCCCAAATGCCCTTCTCTGGCTTGAGTATAACCACCATAAATGGCCATCTTATCCTGAAAGGAATTAGTGTGACTGCTTCCAGACATTGCATATAAATTTATGGAATTATTTAGATACCATTTTATTGCACCTGGCAGAGCACTTGATTCTTCTAGGATGTATATCTAGCTGTGATCTTTCCAAAAGATGGCAATTGCAAGAGTGCTGAGGAGAGGAAAAATGGCTAATGAAGAGATTTAGATTTACTTGGCCAACTGAAAGAAGTGAACCTGGAGAGAACCAGGTTCACTTCTCACTCAAGGAGAGAGCCAATCCTGACTGAAGGGCTTGTGAACTCAGGGGCTACTGAAGCTGAAAAGATTAGGTTATACTTCTAGGGCATGCATGACTGCAGAGAATCAGGAAAATAATTCCTTTTTGCTTTCATTTATTCCTCTGCCTTGGAGGGAGACTGACAATATACCAAATAGCCACTTTTGTTTTGAGATAATGCTGATAATTTTCAGTGGCGTGTCCTCTATGTGCTGTTTTTCAGATCTAAGTCAGCAGTGAAACATTTGATACAAACTTGCCTAAACACATCCTGTAGTCCTGATAGTTTCCACCTCTGTAATTTAGTATTTTAACTTGTGGAATAAGTCATGCCTTAAGATAAGGTGTAGTTATCCTTGATGAGAACAGGTTTTGTGGGCCTGCCTCCAGCAGGAACCTGCACTCCAACCTTTATTTTCTTCATACAGGTCTTTATGAAAGACTTGACATTTCTCATTCCTTCCTTAAATATTATCCTAATGGGCTGTTAACAAAGCAGAAATTCCTGCTGTTTTGAAAAGCTCACATAAATGACGGTTATTATGTGGAACAGTGCAGAGCTCAAAACTCACATATCTGTCTGACTGTGGGCAAATCCTTGTATTTCCCTTTCTCCATTGGTCAGTCTGTAAAACTGTGGAAATTGTAACAGCTCCACACAGTTCTTGAGCCTTAAGTTGTTTAGGAAACTACATGAGCTGATGAACAAGTATGTTTTCTAATATCTACTGATTGAGTAAAACAGAGATTTACATTGACTGTTATTTTGGCCTGAAGATTTTATGATTGTGCTCCACACAGAAATATCTTGCACTTGATAGGATGCCTTTTGCATTTAACTTTGCCTGCAAGGATTCTTGGCCTTACCCAGCCCAAAGTCAAAGCATTGTGTGCCCTATTTAAGTAATGAGCTATTGATTTTAGAATTACTCATTTTTTTACCATCATATGGAACTGGTCATATTCTGAGGACTCGTCTCTGAAATGGAAGCTGTTTAATTTCGGTTTGGGATGGGACAAAAATGGACTTCAGGAATTTTACCTATTGAAATTTGGCATATCACAGACAACAAGGACTGTCTGACTTCACATGGAGCTGTGCATTGCACTGAAAGAGCCTGCGAAGAAATTCTTCTTCTTGCTTGAGCTCAGGCCTCTGAGCAGGCTCCGAATGTAATGCCACCTTTATTTGTCACTGGTTGCAGTACCCTGTGTTCTGCTGCTAAGTATTTACAACACCTCCAGGATCAAAGAGACACTGCTAAGAAGGCTCATGGGGAGAAATTTTGACCTACTTTTACATTTGGCACCACTTTGCCTGCTAGGAGCAGGTGGACTGTGACCAGATCTTATGTGGAGGGTCCACCCTGACTGGAACAGAGAGCCCTGGTGTGGCAAAGCAAACAAAAAGCAGCACTGCAAACAGTCAGAGGTTAAAATTTGCCCCTCTTCTGTCCCCTTTTCTTGGGAATGCAAACTTTTCTGGGAGAAAGGGTGTGGAGGTTGCAAGTTCAGTTCATTTTTTTGTGTACCTGTTTGTGTTCCCCCTTTTTCCTGCTGCTGGTTCTTCACTCTGCAGCACTGGGGTGTGTGTGGAAAATCAATTTGCTTTCTGTGGTTGCTTGAACAAGTTTAAGCTACTCAAGCCGTAGGATTTTTGCGGGTTCCCTATTCCTAGGGAACATAAATGAGAAGAAATGCTACATATCTGATTTTTTCAAGCCTACATTTTTACTTTCCAGGCTGTTTTCTTTTATGACTGCAACTATATATTAGAAAGCTGTATTTGTCAAATAATAGAGATCAGTTTGTGTGTTTTCTCACCAAAAATCATGTTGTGCTTCTCCCTCCCTTTTCTTTCACCTCCCCCTTGCACATAACTTTGTAAAATGCTGGCAGTTTAGTATCTCCACTTGCAGTACATGAACTGAAGTGTAAAACTGCGTAGTTTATGGAATAGATCTGCTGTACATGAGAAGAAAATCAGAGATGTTTTTTTTACCTTTAATCTGTACATTGAGATGAAGTGAGCCTGACTTGACAATGTCCATCCATTTCATTAGCTGGCTCTGGAAGGACCTTGGATGTCTATTATTTTTTTTTTTTTTGGATGTAGACCAGGTGAATTGATCCTGAGTTTGCTGAGCTGATAAACTTCTGAATTCTGTATGGAAATGAACTGACACAAGAGTGGGATTTGGGGAGGGCACACGAGGAGGTTCTTTGATCCAAACTCTTGCTAGAATTAGGATCTCAGAAGTTGCCTTCTAACCTCTCAGAAGTTGCCTTCTAACCTCTCAGAAGCTGCCTTCTAAGCTCTGTTAAGCTCTTAATTTACAAGGAAACTTGAAGGGAATGGGTTTTATTAATTTGACCAAGTATTAAGAAAAATAACTCTTCAGTGGATAAGCCCAGGGACCCACCTTGAGAACGTGGTGGTAAAATGAAGGAAATAAGCCAACACACTGGCAGGAGCAGTCGGCTTCTAGAACATCAGGATGTTGCTGGAGAGCTTCAGTGGGCTCTGAGAGTTGCATATTCCATCCCACCCTGATATCCCTGAGCAGGAGGGTGTTTGGCTTTCTCAAGAAGCAGAAGTTTTTTAACTGTAAGAACAGGAAATGTCTGAATGACAAAGTAAATAACAACAAGTTGAGAGATACAAAAGCTGTTGGTGCTGATGGAGACCATCTCTTGCCCACAAAGTCACACAAAGTCACAAAGTCACCGCAGTGGCAGTTTGAATTCATGTGTGATGTTAAACACTCTGCAATTTGGAAGACAACCTTACATCATTGCTTCAGCAACCATCGGAAGTTTCATCCTGCAGAGTTGGAAAGGCACCAAATGGATGGTCTGTGATGCATGAAAAATCTGGAGTTTGGAGGCTGTCCATTGGTATCCTGATATCATCATTCCTCTCTTTGTTTAGAGCTTTAAATGAAAAGGTCACAACAATTTCTCTTTATTTAGTTTCCTCCTCCCCCTGGGATTATTAATGGCCCCGAGGCAAATCCAGTCTCTCCTTGCATTCACAGCTTTGGGGACTGGATTCTGTATGAGACCAGTGGGAACAGAAGTTGACGAGTAAAAAATTAAGGAAAGCAAACTTGCTCATAGTCCTTTCTATCTGAACTAGTTCTGTAGGTATTTTAAAGCAGCATAGTTTGCAGTGCTGGCAATTCATGAACTTAACCCCTGCAACTCGTGCTATGCAATGCTTTGGTACCTAAAAGAGCATTCAAAATTTTTTTCTTTTTTTACTTTGAACTTATTTTTAGTAACTTCATGTTTAAAGAGAGGTATTAAACACCTTAAGGCTTTTATAGATAATTCCCTGTATCTGAAAGGTCCCATTTTAATGTGTATTTTGTGCATTTTCTTCATCTACCTTCTACTTTTATCTTAGCCAATGACAGTGAGATTCCTAAGGCTACTTTCTCTTTAAGGGAATACTGCTTACATAAATAGTCCTTTACACCATCTCCTTGTTTTATAATATTAATTGTTTATCAGGAGATAGGAAATATTCCTTAGAAAATGTGTTCTCTTGCTTGTGCATGCCTTGTTACTATTTCAATTATGCAGATTCTTGATGCTGTGGAAATTTGTGCTTGATGACGCCAAGGCAGCTGCACGTTGTTAGCATTGTAGGCTGTCAGATGATCATGTGGGATTCTTGCAGCATGCAACATTCAATAGGATTGAAAAAGGGCTTTTGATGCAAGGCATAGCTATTAGAATATATTCGTGCCTTTTAGTTAGCTAATAGAAAATCATAATTTATTATCTTTAAATTTAAAATGCTGCCTCATTTTTCTTCTGGTTGGTTTCATTTTGGCTTCACTAGAAGATGCATCTGGTACATCCACGATTGAGGAGTTTATTAATGATACTGTCGTTCAGTTCACTTACTTTTTTTTCTTTTTGAGTCCTAGCCCACAGATTACATGATCACATGTTCATCCAGTCATTCATATAGAACACAAACCACCATGCATGATTTCTTCTTCTTTCTTTTTCCTCTCTGCCTTTTTTATTCCTTTTAAGTTGCTTTGTCATGTTCTCTTTTACCATCCAGCTTAGTCTTTGTCTTCCCCTTGCTGCTATTTGTTCTATATTTTCCCATGCTTGGTTACTGCAATATTATTTGATTAACGGGCTGTGATGATGATGAACCTGCACACTGGAGGAGCAGCTACTACAGTGGTGATGAAGGGATGTAATAATGGTCGCTATCCTCGGAATTCTCTCTACAGTGACTGCATAATAGAAGAAAAGGCAGTGGTCCTGCAGAAAAAAGACAATGAAGGATTTGGATTTGTGCTCAGAGGGGCAAAAGGTATGTGCTTCTGTGTGTGTGTGTGTGAGTGAGTGTGTGTGTGTGTGTGATGTGCAGTGGCATGAAGAAATTTATACATCTCAGAATATAAGCAGGAATTATTCTTGGTGCACTTGGTTGCTAGACAACAGGATTCTCTGTATGCTATACTACTCTGATGGATTTCTGTGCCTTCTCTCCAAAGCAGTTTGCATTTTTACATAGGAGAGGCACTGCATAATCGTTTTGGGGGGAGAAAGTTTTGGCTGTATTTTTCTCTTGCCAGTGGATGTAGTATTAATCTGTTCTGTTGTGCAGTTTGCATTTGCTTAACTATGAGAAACCTGCTTTCCTCGTAAAAACTGCTGCTTTATTTCAAATGCCAGCCTGATTAAATCGGGCTATGAATAGGAATAGACAAGAGAGGGATGTTTTGCTTAAAATAGGTGTGGATCTTCTGCAAGGTGACATTGGTGCAGTTTTAGTATGAAAATATGATCTTTTTTTATATCTTGAGGAGCTGCATGTATGTTGCATGGCCTGTAGTGTGCTCGTTTTTAAAGCTGTTCATATGTTAAGCTGCACGGTGCTTCTCTGTAGGCTAAAATCTATCGTGGTGGCATTCCTATGAGTTAAAAAAGGCATTCTATTTAATGCTTTGCTTTTTAACTTTCAGTGTAGTTTGCTCCCTTTGTATTTAAAAAAAAAGAATATATATATATGTGATGGTATGTCCCATCTCTTGCTCCCCTTCATTTCACATGGGTTCTCCCTTGCCTTGCTTGAGCATGAAAATTATTCCATGTCTTCATTCCTGAGACATGGCTTTTGCTCTCCCTGTTCCCCACCCCTAAACTTAAACTGGTGCCAGTGTGGATTTGCAGGGCTGGAAAAGCTTTGCCAGTTTTAGTCAAATGAAATGTTTGCAGGAAAGCCCAAGACACTGCCTTATCTCTGAGCATTGGTGTGGGTTATCAGTGCTTTGAGCAGGGCTCACTCCCTTGAGGTGAGCCCAACAGTTTCTCGCAGATTTTTCTCTGTAGCAGCAGGGGCACCTCAGGTGAAAGACCCAAGGACTTTTCTGCCCCTGTGTGTACATGACACAGAGGGGTAGGCAGGGCTGTCACAGGGGCAGCTGTGCCTCCTGTCCTAAAAAGTGTTTTCTTCTGGTCTCTTCTTTGCTATGCACATCTAAATTTAGGAGGGGAAAAAGATCTAGTTGAACTTTTTCATCCTTTGCCACCCACCCCACCCCCTAGTTTGGCCAGATTCTCTCTCCTGGCTCCAGCACATAATTCATTTTTAGGTGGATGTTGCCAGAGTTACAGCATTCTGCCAGGCACACAAAAGGGTTACTTGAGCCAATACTAAATATCCTGGCATATCAGAATCCAGCTCTTGCCTGGTGCAGCTTGATTTGATTTGTATCAGGAAGGGAACAGGTATTTCCCCCTTTGGAAGGAAGACCTGTGGATTGCTATTGCAGAGGGGTTGCACTCTGTCCCCAGCATCCTGATCTCCCCTGAGGCACATCCCTCTCACTTTCAGCATCCACCATTTTTTAACCCTAAATTGGAATGGCCAATGATAGGCTTGTAGTCAAGTGGTATTTGTAAGCACTCTGTAACTTTATTTTTTTAATGTGGTATTTATTTTTAAAGCTGACACACCAATTGAAGAATTCACCCCAACTCCAGCCTTTCCTGCTTTGCAGTACTTGGAATCTGTGGATGAAGGAGGAGTAGCATGGCAAGCTGGCCTGAGAACTGGAGACTTTTTGATCGAGGTAGGAGATCCTGAAATTTGATTCTCAGTGCTCTGTTGGGGAAAGAGTGATGTTCCCATTGGAGAACTGACTCTGGAAAAAAGTGTGGGATGCCTCTGAGCAGCAGCTTCTGTGGGCTAACACTAGTAATGTGCTTCCCTTGATCAATTTAAAACCTCAGGCACCATTCAGGAAAGCAGTGACAGAGTGCAGTGGTCAGGCTGGCTGGGAATTTTCTAGTTGTTCTTTTTGTCCTTTGGGAATACATTCTCAGAGATATTTGGGAGGTTGTAGTCTTCTTTCAGTTATTGAAATTTAGATGAATTTCAATATTTATTGTGGGCTATCAGTTCTGGTTTCTTCTAAATATTTTCAGGGTGTAACCAAAATTAATGACTTTTTATGCAACTATTTCTGCACTCAGAAATATCCATGATCTAGTGGTGTTTAGTAACCATGGAGAATAAAGCAAATTACTTTGGCTTGAAATTGAATTTTTCCAACACTCACTGTAAATACAAAAAATAAGCAATGGATGTTATTGAAGTATAATTTACTTCATAAAAAGGGCATATTTAAATACTCTGTTCATTCATGCCAAAAATATCTTCATGTTTAATATTTTGGAGGATTTTTTGTCGGTATTTTAGGTATTGTTTAAATAGTTGGTTCTCCTTTTGAGTGTTGCTGGGCAGTTTGCAGCAAAATCATGATTCGGGATTTTTCTTCCTCTTCCCCCCACAACCTTTTCATGACCAACAAAGGGATGCTGTGGTTCTGTGAAACCGAGTATTGAAAATAGGTCTTTTGGGATGGATTTATCAAGCCTTGTCTGTAAGATCTATTGATTTTACATTATTTGATGTGTTCTTCTTCAGACTTATGTATGGTTTAGTAAAATATTTGCTGGTGTTACAACGTTTATTTCTGCCGAGCTGGCTTTTGCATGCAGGAGAAGGTAAAACATGCAGCTTTTTTTGGAGTGTGCATTTAACTCCCATGGTGATTGAATTTAAATAATTGCACCACTTCCTCACACTGTAGCCGTGAAAGAACAGCTTTGCAGGCTTCTAAAGTAAATAGATGTGCATTTTTATCTGTGTCTTCAAGCACATTTCCCTTGCTGTTTGTTTACTTAAGAAGGAGCATTTAGCGTTAAAGACCAGCTTACAAATGGAACTGCTGTGTTCCCTGGGCAGGGATCCTTCCAAAGCTCTCCCTATTCCTGTTAGGTGTGGTTTTGAAACAAGACTGTATTTTTAGAGGTTGGCTTCTTGTTAGGCTTTTAATCCATGGGAAGTATGAAGAGTCTGTACTGTCAGATTGCACAGATAGAATTGATAGTGAACAGTGTGCAATTTAATTCATTATGGAATGACAAATATGCCCATGGATTTTTTTAAGATCTCTGAAGGGGTGGAAGAAGACTGGGTAACTGATTGTGCACAAAGCTTTACTGTTTTTTTTTTTTGCAAATGAGAGAGGAATTCTAGTTAATCGTCAAGACAATTTACTTCTAGCCTTAGCTTAGAAGAGCAACTAAACATGCACAGACAGTGCTGAATCATGAGGACGTTAATCCATACTCCAGCATATTTGTAATTCTGAAAGAAGCCATTATTACATGCAAATCAAATCCATTTATGTGTAATTTATGTTCATTGGGGTTATTCTGTTCTGAATTTTGCAACTTAATTAAGAGGATATGATAATCCTGAGAAATGACAACTTGGCTGTTACAGGAGATGTTTCTGTTGGAGAAAGGCAGGGGTTTTTTTGCTTTATGGCCAACATGCAGTGCACAGCCCTGGCTGGCTGGAGAAAGCCATCTTTAGAGATATTTACAGTGGTGCAAAAGGCTGTTGAAATAGAAGTTCACTTGTTCTTCTAGGAATGCCAAACTACTTTATCTTTTGTGTTGAACAAGATTTAAATTTACATACCAGCAAGTGGTTGCCAGCCCTGGTACATGTAATCAGCCTGCCTTACTACTAGATAATTTCTCCCATGACTCTGAAGTTTCTCCCTCTGTGCGTAAGTGCCACCTCAACCATTTGTAAATAATATCATTTATCATAAATGTCACATGAATAATAAAAGAGTTAATGGGCAACCAGGATCCTAATTAGTGCTATTTATAACACTTGTGGCAGGCGCCTAGCATTAGGGAGGGGAGAGTCCAGTTTGGCAGGGGGCAAAATGAGAAGCAGAGCAGATGTTTCATTCTAACTTGAGGAGGTTTGGTGGCTTCGGGTCATGGAGATGAGGGAAAGACCCGCTGGACAGGGAGATAGATCCTTTCTTTGGAGTGCACAAGGGTAGGAGAAGACAGAGCATAATTTCTTCATGTACAATTATGGCCTGGAATCTTCTGAAGGAGGTAAAACTTCAATATCAGCTATGAGGCATTATAATAATTCATGTTTGGAGTTGATATATGTGGAGCAGAACAAATAAAAGATCAGTACAAATAGGAAGGTGCTGTCTTGCTCCAGCAGATAAATGGAGTAGGGATTACGTGGGACAGCTGGCATTGTGTCATATGACTGAGTTTTTATCAAATGTGCAGTTCCTAATTTGTTCAACCTGCACAACTAATTTTAACACGAGATGAACATTACACTCACCCTTGGAAACAGTGCTCACAGAGTCTCCATGGAAATTTCTGACAGTGTGTCGTTTGTCTCCTCCTTGCTTCAAACCCAGCCATGCTTTTTGTGATAAAAATTGTAAGTGTGTAGTGGCTTTCCAGGATAGAACACAGGGCAAATGTACTGGAAAAGTGCAGGAGTAGTTTTAGAGCTGAAGGAGTAATTTATAGAGACAGCTAACAATAGATTTTCATAAGCAATTCAAGAGATGCCAATTCAACGTGATTTTTTTTCTTAGCTTTGATGAACAATCAGAAAACAAGGATGGTTATGATTTGGTTGTTATAACTGAGATTTTACAGCTTACCTCATGTGTTATTTTTCACTATTCTAATTGATGTTTTCTTGCATTTTGATATCAGCCTGATTAAAAAGATAGATGAAAGTAAAGCAACATATTAGGCCAAAAGCTAAAAATTGCAGTCTCCATTAGAAAGGAGTTAAAAAATTACAACCATCACTAATTCCTTTGTAGGTCATTGATAACTTATCAGTGACTGGATTTCTATACTCTAACTGCTCAAGTTTGGAAAAATTGAGAGTGTTTTGCCTTGAAACATGACCTCAAGAATTCTTGAAGTTGAGGTTGTGTTGGAGATTTTCTTTGATGACATAAACAAGTCTAACCATCTTTGAGTGAAGAAATCCATTAAACTGGGAGGCGTATTTTAACTCAGGATAGAGTTTTTTGAGGGTTTTGATCTGATGTGATACAGATTGTCTTTTGAAATTAACCCCCAGTGGATTATTAACTATTTGTTCTTGTTGTCCTTATGAGTGTGCAGCTGTCCTGCAGGTGTTGCCTGATGTGGCTAGTGGGGATTTTCCCTGTCACACAAACAATAATGTTACAGTATCAATATTCAGAAAGCCAAGTCAATTCTGCAATATTTAAACAGAACAACGCATTTATTCTCTAAATGAGGCATTGCAGTTTGCGTTACTGTGCCATAAAATCTCTTATTTTTCCAGATAAATTGAAGTGTTATTGTCTTCGGAATAGCGTGGCTGCTTATTTGCATTTCAGTTAATATGTAAACTAGATAAACCTGGTGAATTATTCATTTAAAAAACAAAAACAAAAGGGCAAAATTCAAGGTTTAATTTGAGGATCAAAACCAGAGGTGGTAATAGAAGAAATGTCATCATTTTGCTGCAGAACTGTTCAGCTGGTACTTGTACTAAAACATGCAAAACATCTGTAGTATAACTCCCTGTATTTCTTCATCCTCGAAAGCTTATACAATTTACTAGTACAAACTTTTCTTTAACAGCTTTTGGGTGGAAAATAAACATTTTATTGCAGACAGCATTATTTTATCATTGTATTAAAGATATCTGTCCTCTGACTTCATGTAAGAAGTAGCAATAAGCATTTAGGGAGATATTTTAAAAATCTGAAATATTTAAAAATACCCAAAAAATCCCCCACCTTCATACACAAATGAAGGTTTATATTTAGCAATAGGCTACTGGTTTTATTCCAGTAAGCACTTTATACAAACTTGAAAACTGCTGTGGGAAGCAAACTTTGAACTTTATTGTTGTAGCTTAGACTCCAGTAATTACGAATATTGTTAGCAATGTTATGCCTTAAATTAGTGTTCAATAGCAGGATGAACTAGTAGTTTTACAAAGCCAGCTATTACTGATTCCAGTCCTTTTAGCAATAGAAAAACCTTTCCATCCTTTTATAATCTTCTTTACTTACCCTGTGGCTGCGTTTTCTCTTATTTCTAGTGTGAACACTGCTCGCTTCTACCACCAGATAGAAATCTAAATTTATTTCTTTTCTCGGGCAGGCTCATGGGAACCATGATGCTTTTTTCTCTCTTGGAAATAAGTGGAGGCTTTGTTAATGGCTTTGTATGAGCAGGGATTCTCACGTTGCAGCTGAAAGTTTGCTCCTCTCCTCCCAGCAGCGTGTACACCAGCTCCATGCAGTGCTTAGTAAGAGCGCTGTGTGTAGGAGGAAGAAAGCAAACACAACATTCTCTGTACATTTCTGAAGGCTGGATTTAGCTCTCACACTTAGGCCTTTCTAGGGGACCAGCAGAGTCAGGTCCACATTATTTCAGTGTCTTGCTGGAGGGTTTTTTGTTGCCAGCTTGGCTGCTGCTCCTGCCCAGCCAGGGAGCCTCACGTTTGGCAAGAGAACAGCCAGACAGGGAGCTGCTCTGTTCCTAGACAGCACCTCTTTGGTTTTGGATCAACTCTACAAACATCTTTTTAATGATGAGCAGTTTGCCAAAGCTGCAGCAGCACTGCAGTGTTTGAGCTTCTGGAGAGGGAGTTCCTGGCCAGGGCAGGAGCTTGGAATGGGATGGTCTTTGGTTCCTTCCAACAAAAACCATTTTGGGATTTTTTATATATGTACACAGCACCAGTCTGGGCACCACTATTTTTACATCTGTACATTTAATTGACATATGGTTTGATTTAACCACCATTAGAGGAAAAAGCTTATTTCTATTAACCAGTTACTCGTCATCTTCTTGGTGACATCTGTAAATTATGTCTGTTAAGCATCAGCAAACCCCTGACACTGCTTAAAATTCAAGCTCTCAGAGTCCAAAGAAAACTTTATTTCTGTTTTGCTTTTGGAGTTCTCCTGCTGAAGTGTAGCTACAGATATACTGGAGGGTTGGGACAATGGCCTCTTGGAAAAAGAGCAGCTGTTGTACAAGTGTGGAACAGCCTGGTGTATCTGTGCAGCATCTGACCAAGGGAATTAATTTTGCACTTGATGGAGAAGTGTTTTCCTTCCTCTCCACTTAAACTTGGTGACTGAGGGTTTGGGTTTGTTTAGGGTGTTTTTCTTAATTTATGTTTTTAGTGGATCGTGGCAGCTGAGTGAAATTACAGTGCCCTCAAGAGTGCTTTGGATGTGCACAGACCCACTGTATATAACTGTTTCTGATTGTTCTTTTTATCTGTTTTTCACACGTATCCTCTAACCCTTAGGAAGTGATGGTGTTCCAAATGTGCCAATGTGATCATAAAAAAGAGGAACAAATCTTGGTTAATTTTTAAAATACATTATTAAGACTGTTTCCTCTTTGACATAGATGGAAATGAGCAGACAAAAAATAATTTGGTTCTTGGAGGAGCTCAGTTATTCACACATAAGCAAGTAATATGCTTTAAAATAAGAATGAAGACAAGAATGAAAGCCCTTTGCTTTCCAGTCTGTGAGCAGAACTGGGAAATATTTTCCTTTAGCCTTGGCTTTCCATGAGGTGTATACTGGGCTTCTGGTTCCTTGAAATTTAACAAGTAGCTCTTTGAAACTCAGAGCTGTTTTTTATGCTTCTTTGAGAGGAGGATTTGCAAGGAATTGTGATGATAATGGCAGCAACAGCCTGAATTAGCTCTGTGTCCATTTAGTTCTCCATTTTCAGTTTTAAGCATTTGGGCCTGAATGCCACAGTATTTTAGGAGAATTTCCTGACCTTCCTATCCTGAGGAATTCTGCCAAAGCTCGTGGGACTGCGCGTGGAGTGTTGAGATATCCACAGGGAGCTTTCTGACTCCTAGTGAGTATGAAGACCACTGTTACCCTGAATTCCTACTACAAAATCCTCTAAAATAGCAAATTTGTATAAAGTTAAGCTGCTTAGTATAAATAGCCAGTTCTTGGCCACCTAGAAGCCATCCAGTGGCATCCAGCCACCTTGGCCATCCTGTGATTCACATAAAGCCCAGCTCTGGATGGTCTTCACTCGTGCAGAAATCTGCCCAGCCTCTTTTCAAATAACGCAGGAATAATGCATCTCTTCCATTTGCAGCTCTCAGGTGTTGAGGTTAAGTAATAAAACTAACACCAAATAAATAAATGCCATTTTTGTGGTGTGGTTGGGCAATTATCACAAGGCATTCTATTATAATTAATTTCCCTGAAGCCCGTTGGCTTTTTTTAGTCTCTGGATACTATGGAAACCTTGTTGCTGGATTGGAGCTATATGAAAAACACTACTTGTGCCTGGTATTTAAGGGGAGAAAATACCATTTTTTTTAATTGCGGGATGTTGCTGCAAAGCTACAGGTGAGGGAAAGCAGATAGTTGTTTCAAATGGTGGAGAATGAACTGGCAAAGTCCTATTGCTGAGGACAGAACTAATCTAAAAATCTGGAATTTTTCCTTCTGTATTTTCTTCCTTATTCGTTTTTCTGGAGGAGGTGCAAGCATCTTACAAGCAGGAGAAATACTATCATGGGGAGTTACATGTGTGTGTCATGGTTTCTTCATTTTTTTATGGACAGTTTTCTTTTTCCTATTCTGAGACTGCCAATCAATTTGTGTAACACTGAAATGCTCAGTTCACCTGCTGGTTGTGTTTCATGAACCACAAGTCTGTGCAGAGGTTAAAAAGAAGATTAGGAACATCTGATCATCAAATGCTTCATGAGCAGTAACCTTCCCCTCTCTACCTATCCCAAAAATCCAAGTTTTCTGAAAAAATAGCTTCACTCATGGACCCCTACTAGGCAAATACATCTTCGCTATTATGTCCAAATCTGAAAGTGCAAATGAGAACTCTGTAGATGGACATGTACTGCATTCATTTAGGGGTTTTTGGTAGGATTTCCCCAGTGTCATTCCCTTTTAACATTTACTGTAGAATGAGGTTCCTAAACTGTTCTTGAGATTTCAGAGGGGTTAAATAAATCCCTCCACGTTGGTACATACAGCCAGCTCCCCACTGCTCCTGTGTGGGTGCTAAGAACTGCAGAAACACTTGATTTGAAGATATTCTGAACTTTTGAGTCTGATCTAACAGAAGCTCTGCATTCCTTTGATTAATATTCCTTTTATATCCAATCTCTAGCATGTGTCCTCTACAGAAGAGCAGGTTCAGATTTAATCCATTAATTGCTTAAAAAAAAGCAGGTAAAGGCTTCCTTCCCCACTGCTATTCTCCTGCTGAGATGGCTGATGGTAAATACATGGAATATTCGGTGTTGGAGTTATCCCAATAAATGGTCGCCATCCCACTCAGAGCTGCTGTGCTCCTCTGAAATTACTCTGCAACTCTGCAGGACACCAGTGCGGGAGAAGGCCGTTTTCCGAGGAATCTCGGCCTAGTTTTTTTTCTCTACCTTCAAAGCATTTCCCTTGGCTTGTGGCTGTGGGACTCAGCAAATTCATCTAATAAGCAAATTGAAATGTACTTTAAATCAATCAGATTAGAAATAACATTTTACATCCTGTTGTGCTGCTGATAGGATGCTTCAGAGACTCTTGTATACAACAATGAAGGATAATAATCCTTTATCACTACCTCATTTTTGCCTTATATATTCTGGCAGATGTTTGGGGAGCTGGATTTCTTGTTCTCTTTATCTTGTGTTGCAAAGTTTTCACTTGTTAGAAAAACATCATTTCTCCACGGTTAAAATGGGATCTCCTGTGTTGTCTTCATGGTCATGTGGTGACTCCTCTGTTTTAGTTCTGGATGTGGCTGGACTTGAAGGTCTCTGAGGGCTTTGCTGATCAGAGTACTGGAAATTGTCCTAGCAAATACATGGAAGTTTCTCAAGAATGAGTATATAGGATGATAGGATAAGAGTAGGTAGCCAAGTGTTCCTTTATTTGTTGATGAAGAGAAAATTTAGAAAAGCATAGAAGCATAGAAAATTTAGAAAGCATAGAGGTACATAAAAAGAAGTCATGGAAGAGTTTATTTACAGCCTGTTACAAAAAGGGTTGGTTCTGGACAAGTATCATACAAAAAACTAGAGAGCAGATACTGAAGTCTTGTGTTGATTACGTTGTATTTTATTTGAAAAAAATACAAGCAGCAAAATCAAAGAATCCATTTTTAATTTCACCACATCAGTCTCCCTGGTATTTTTTATTGCAATTCCTTCTTCCAGAACTGTTCTCCAAACAACTGCTATTGTTTTTAATGGACTTAACCTGTGACTTTTTCAGCACCAGATAGATTTATGAGAAACCGTGGTCATTGCTGACAGGCTTGTGAGTTGTTAACTGCATCTGGTGTATTTATTTACAACTGGGGGTGATTATGGCTCACTTAACTCCTAAATTGAAGAGTAAATAGTTTTTAAATGACCAGCAAAATACCCATTGTAATAATTTTGTAAAAGTTTCTTGGGCTTTTTGTGTCTAAATATGCCTTACTGATTGTGCCTATTTTGGAGTTGGCTTGTACAAAAAACAGATAAATTTGGAATGGAATTGAAAATGGGTTTTGTCTGGGAGTAGCTCTTCTCTGTGCATTTTTAGAATAGTTTGGGAGATGTAATAGAAATTATGTGCACACCTAAAAAAGTGATGGTTCTTTAGAGCTAGAAATGACGTAGGCAGCTGTTATCCAAGACTCAAAGATTAGGAATATTCATCGCCAACTCTCCTTTTCCTGCAATTTTTTTTCCTGTTTCTTTTTATCCCAAGCAAACCTCTGCAGAAGTGCTGTTCAGAACTTTGGTCCTTTTGCTCCTTTCTTATTGTGTGAGCCCAGATTTGTGTGCTTGAACTTGTTCCTATTGGGACTCCCCGAGGGATTGATTGAGGTGGTTTTCTCTGGAGGAGTCTCATTCCGTGTGTAAAGGTGTGAAGACCTCAGGCCTGAGACCTGATGTTTCTCTTTGGCAGCTCTGAAGGTAAAAAAACTTGCCCATACCTTTACTGGTAGCAAATAATGCAAAATTGGGCAACTGCTGCCATTTTAAGGTGGTGATGGCCACTGCCTCTTCTCCCAAGGAACAGGACAAGAGAATATGGCCACAAGTTAGACCAGGGGAGGTTTAGATTGGATATTAGGCAAAATATCTTCCCAGAAAGAAGGGCCTGGAACAGACTGCCCAGGGCAGTGGTGGAGTCACCATTGCTGGAGGGATTTAAAAGCCATGTGGAGGTGGCACTTGGGGGCATGGGTCAGTGGTGGCCTTGGCAATGCTATATTAGTGGTTGGACTCAGTGATCTTTGAGGGTTTTTCCAGCCTAAACCATTCTCTGGTTCTATCCTTGCAAGGAAGTTGGGATAACTTGCAGGGTTTTAGGATTCTGTGAAGCAGTTCCAGCTTTCTGGAGTTGCCCTATCCAAGTGCTCATGTTTCAGCTGCTTCACTGGAACTGGAAACATGGGATACCGAACATTCCCATGGTGGATAAATCCTCCAATGGCTTCATGTGGTGGCTGGATCCTCTCTGAACTCTTCAAATGCTGCTAAAGCGGATACATTAAATCTTGTAATTCAGGCACTGACTTTTTTCAAGGCAGATTGAATGCAAGTTAGATTCATTTTGGGTAGATTAGGATCTGTTAATGTTAATATTAACTGTCACTGGAATAGAAATATTGTTTGGGTAGGTTTTTCCATCTCTGAAGGGATTATGTAGTAAATTCTTGTCTTCAACCTTAGAAAACAGGGAAGGGTTTGGAACATAGAAATGGAACTGGTACAATATTTGACAGTGTTGTAAAAATCACCAGGAATACGTTTTCCACACAGCAATACTACCACCTTCCTGACATTAAAGAGGAATTTTTAATGAGTGAAATTCCTACTTCATTTACATACTAACCCATATCTAATTACTGGATTACTATTGAAGCTTTGGCTTGGCTCTCTGAATATTAAAAACATTTGATATTTTAAGTAGTTTTATATTTTCTGTTTTGCTGATTTTAATGTACAAATGAATGTCATTAATCCAATTTACGTATTTCTAAAGACCTTTTGATGTCGTAAGATGTAAAAGTTGTTTATTTTCAAATTTCTTTTTTTAAGTGATAATCTTGTATGCAAAAATGCTGTTGCCAGGCAATTATCCTTCCAGATAGTTTTAACACAGTTACCCATAATCGGCACAGATCAGTGACGTGACAGCAGTTTCTGGGAGATGTATGACCCATTCTAAGCATTAACTTTCAAGCTGACATGAATATACAAATCCACATTTTGGAAAACTCTAATTCTTATTTATTAGTCTCCATGGGAGATAATCAGGGGTTTGTTGTTTTTTTCGCTTTTAGTCCTTGTTTTATTGGTTTTGTTGTTTTTTTTTTTCCCTTCTAATATCTCAATTTTATCATGTTCTATAGACAAGGAACATTTTTTTTCCTGACTTTGGATTTTGGTTTCCAGTCCATAGGGATCCAAATAAAGAAATGCTGCCTTCAATAAAATATGCCATGTTTGCACAGCAATTTCTTTATTGTTCTGCAGTATTGTCTTTGGGAGAAGTGTCTCTTTTGAATTATTATTTTAATTAGTTTTGATTCACATTGGTTCCTGTTCTCTCCTGTGCACTCTGAGAACTCTCTCACCACAAAGTTTCCTCTGAAAACTGCCCTGTTACAATGACAAACACTAAAAAATCACTTGGTCTGTACTTGTGGGAAGGTTCCTGCCCTGTCTGGTCCTTCATGTACTAAATATAAAATGAGATCTTAGTCTGCAGACTTGAGAATTTGCTTAATGTGGAGTTTGGAGTGATGTTTGCAGGCTTAGGCTCAATAACACATTCCCAAAGGATGCTCCTGCTCGCTGCAAGCCCCGTCTGCTTCTAGCACAAGAAGGGGTTGATTTTATTTCATGCTTTCAGTACAGATAGTCTGCATTTACAAGGTTTTCTAAGATCTGGTCGTGCTGCCCTCTGCTCACCTTTGATAAGTAAAACTTTGAGTGTTTCACTCTGATTTGGAGTAAGATCCTCCAGGTAGTGGATGAGCTGCTTTCAGACAGGCAGAGAGACAAAAATAGATAAAATATAACCCCAGCATACTTCTTTTCATTTGTCAATCTTCTTACTAATGAGGAAAAATAAATCAGGAAGGAAAACTCTTACAATTGTAATCTCAAAATTTGAAAGAGATGTGGAGAAAACAAGAAAATGGGAAAAAAATTATTACAAACTGTTTTTCTTCTGTCAGCCTGCTGAGACATTTTGATCCACTGATTTAACAGACTGTGAGGTGTTTTCTGATGCAGAATAAAGCTTTAAGATATCAACCTGAGAATCAACTTTGTGTCTGCAAGTTAACACTGTTGCTGAATAGTTCTGTTGGGATTTTAGAATATATTAGGAGTGGTTGAAGAAAGGTTATACTTAGACTTGGAATTACAGAACCTCATTTAAAATGTAATATTTACTAAATTTACTGTGCAAGGTAGAAAATGCACGGTACTTATTTCCAGAAGGAATAAAGACTAAGAACTATGCAAATCAAAATAAAATAGTAATTTTTTTTCTTCAAAAATTCTGTAGAAATTATTTCTTTCTTAAGGACTTCAGACCATAGCTGGGCACTAAACAAGGTTAGGGACACAAATGCTTAGGAGACATTTTGGGCAGAAATGCAAGTTGAGCTGGATAAATCCAGTCCATGTGTTTCCACATAAATACCAGTAGGAAGACAATGGCAATACATGTTTTAAAAAATTAAACATTTGAAAATTGTCAAATTTATGGCTTTGTATCAAGGCACTGAATCCCTCAAAGATTATCAACAGTAAAATATGGGAGTTAAACTGGCAACATATTGTTTATATGTGGAAAAAACCATAAATCCAGCACTTTCTAACATCTGGGAATCCTGGCCAATCTTTAAAAAATTATTTTGGTTACCTAAATTTCTCACTTTTGGAGGAATTCTTAAAAAGGTGAAACCATTGATTGCATTTGTAGCACTCTCTTTGCTCCATGTCTTGTCATCCTGATGTCCCCTCAGATTCTTGTCAGGGACTGGAGATTACCCCATGGTTCAAGCAGAGATGTCCAAATTGTGCACCTCATTTCAATCCCAAAATAAACTTCAGAACCCTATAACGCTGAGAGAGCTGGAATGGAACAATGCCAGTCCAGCTCCCTGAAGGGCTGTCACGTTTTCTAGGCATTCCCGGGGCCATGTGATCCGGAGAGATCCCTTTTCTCTGAGCATTCCTCATGGCAGTGGTAGCCTCCAGTGAGCTGGATGTAGCTGTCTCAGCCACCCTATGTATCCATCTCTTCAGGCTGCTCATGTTTTGTGGCAGCTTTGGCAGCCTGCTGGGATTTTTCTGAATAATGCAAGTGGTGGGGAATGATAATAATAATAATAATACTGTTAACCCTTTGGTTTCTCAGCCAGCAGGGAGGGGGATTTGGGGGAGCAGAGACTCCCCTATCCTGCTTCCCCTGTGCCACTCCAAAAATGCACCAATGAGTATGTGTTAGGAAGCCTAAACAGAGACAAGGATATGAATAAGGTTTCTAAGGAGGTGAGAGTATAAAAAAGAAAGATGATATGATTCTCCCTCTGACAGTTTTTTCCAGCATTTTGAAAAATATGGAATGATTCGTTGTTTTCCCCTGTTCCCCTTCACTCCCAAGGTCAGATAAGAATGGCAACTGTGGTGTTTAATGCTGACAACTTTTCTCCATGCTCGTCTGGCTTCTATAAAGGAGAGATTTGCAGTGGCAGTATAATACAGCACTGCAAGCTTTTTTCCTTGGCTGAGGCAAAAGCTTCCCAACCTCTGCATGGAGTGATTTCAAGAGGATGCTAATCCTGCACTGAGAGCTGGGAGCAGCTGAGTTATGGTAACATTATTAAAATATTGACAGCACATCACTGCCATAGGGATAGGACAACTGTGTTTTGATAAAGGCTGGGCAGAGGAAGGATGAATAAACTGTTCTAATATGGGGAAATGAACAAGAAAGGAGAAGCACATGGGACTGAATTTCCAGGGAAATGAACAGAAGACCATAGATGTTGATTATGAGAACCTTCATCAGATTCTTGGTCTAGTGGAAGTGTCTTCCTCATGGCAGGTCATGGCAGGGGAGTTGGAACTAAATGACCTGTAAGAGCCCTTCCAACCTAACCATTCTGTGATTCCATGATTCTTTGAGATCTCTACATAGACAAAGTTGCACAGACAGCTTTGCCTGATATCCTTTGGCTGGAAGATGCAGATTTCTTTTTCCGGGAAATGCAGATTTTGAGCTGAAGTGCTGCTAACTGTGCTCAGTGTGGGAAAGGAAAGTCCGTGCTGTTGCTATACTGCCACCTGCCACGGGCTGTAGAGGATCAGTCCCCCAGCCCTTCACGTCCTTGGACTGGTTAATGAGCTTCCCTGGGCTTCCTGCCTGGCAGCAAACAATGCCACTTCACCAGCTCTCGAGTCACCACTAATTGAAGCAGCACAATTATCAAATCCTTGGCCTCATTCCACATATGAAATAAAACAGCTGTGTTATAATGTTACAATAAAATTCTTTCTCTGTTATATGACCTAATAAATTAACGGTTGGGAATCATGCATTTGTGACTCAGTTTGTCACTAAAATATCCTAATTCCATCAATGGACTTTTGAATAAATTTCACTGAGTTTGCTTGGTCTGAAAAGAAATTTGGCTGCTCCAAGCCATCCATTCTAGGAGGACTAAGTTGGTGGTCTCTGGGATACAGAAAAGTAGCAAAAAAAAAAAAAAAAATTCTGCAAAGAATTGGCTTCACAGAGAAGTGCTGCCTCATCAGTTTAGTGAGAGACACAGGTCAGATCCTGAGTGCTCTCAAAATTGTCCTGAGTTGGTGTCCAAGGAGCTGTCTGGATACATTTTATGTGGACTGATTGCTCTGCAGAAAGCCTGATCGAGTATGTGGCAGGATAACCCTTGCTACAACAAGCTCAAGGGTGAAAAATTAAACAATTCCAGAACAATACCTGGTTTGCAAAATTAAAACATTCTTCTGAATTAAGCTAAACAGGATTTCTCTTCGGCTCTCCAAATATTTTGATTTGCTCTGAGACTGGAAATTTAGCATCCTTCTACACAGATTGGCCTGCCTTAGACACCTTTTAAAACAAAAGATATCTGAATGATTTTTTCTTTCATTCCTCATTTTTTTTGTCTATTAAAAGTGCAGCCCCCAAAAAAGACAGTGTTGTTAAATGACTTCTAAATAGTGTCACTAAGAATTAGGAGGCCCTAGTTTAAAACTGGAAATATGAACAAGGGAGAAAAGGCACTAAACCCTGCAGAGTTAAAATGCTGTCATATAGCTCACCAAAATAGATTTCAAGGAAGAAGTAGCCAAAGGCATAAAAATCTGATCATAGATGTTTTTCTTTCAAATGCGCCAGAAACAGGGAGATCTGCCAGAGGTCAGCAGACCTGAAGGATGATGGTCCTTTAAAAGGCAGCACTGTTGAAAGAGAATGTTATTGATGGAAACCTCAGAGAGTTCTTAGTCATAGTCAAACTGTGGAGGAGTTTGAGATATAGCTGCTTCCTCAGGCACCTAGAGTAACGACCTGAGAACTGAGTTAGAAATGTTCCCTCAGCTGGAGAGCTGGTGCTAATGTCAGAAAGATTAGAATTACTAGAAAAGGGATTTAAAAACCCACCAGCCCTCAGGAGCCAAAATTTAGCATTTCATTATATGGTTCAGGGGCATGGTGGTGTTCAGGCGAAGGTTGGAATTGATGATCTTGGAGGTCTTTTCCAACCTTAGTTGTTTCAAAATGGGAAATCATGTTTGTGGAAGAAATTGGTAGGTCATATGAATAACTGCCTTGGCAGTATCAGCTTTCATTTGGACATCGGGAAAGATATGTTTGAAAAGCAGCTTATTGTATAGTAAGAGAAGATGACCTCTTGGGATAAGGGATAAGGGGTAGAGATTATAATATGGTTTCAAAATACAGGGAAAAGGAGCACAGTTTTTGAGGGCTGTGCTCTGTGAGCTGTCCTGTTAAATTTGTACAACAATGATCAGGTATAGGATCTTAGGCATAATTCAAAACCAGTAAAGCATTTGGAACTTAACAAAAAGAGCAGTAGATGCCAATGTTGAGTATGTCAAGGGAAGTGTACCTGGGGAGGAATCCCCCTGGGCACCAGGACATGCTGAGGCTGACCAGCTGGAAAGCAGCTTTGCAGAAGGCTCAGGGATCCTGGTATTTCTGCTTTCTGCTCATTAAATGTATTTGTGCCTCTGTTTCATGATTGGCTCAAAATAGATGCATGTGAAGTGCAAAAGATGTCAGAAATATGAGCGAGGATAAGCTGTTAAGGGACAGAAAGAGTGGCAGTAAATTAAATTCTTCATGTTTCACGTCAGGTAGCTCTGACACATGGTATAGATTCATATGCATAGAGGGAAATGTATTTCATATATCCTAATACTGAGCAAGAATAAAATGCAGCTACTAATTTGTAAAATACATCTTTTATTTATTGAGCAAGTGTATTAAATGTTTCCCTCATCCTGTATGATGACAATCTCCACATTTTTTCGTGCAACTAAAAAAATACTGTGAGCAAAATTCAACACCAGGAAACGATCAGTGCAGTTTCAGAAGGTTTAATTTGGTACTAAACACAGATCACAAATGTATCAGTGAGGACAGAAACCTTCCTAAGACATTCCCTCCTAAATACCTAAATCTCTGCATCTTCAAGAGCAAGGAGAGAGCCCTGAGCAGTCATCTCAGGGCTGACAAGATCACCCTTGACAGAGTATCACCAATCTGTGCCTGTGGTGCTATTTTACAGCTCCAGTTGACTTGTAACACAGCAACTGTCTCCAAGCAACTGTGAGAAATACCAGCATGTACAAGCAGGGTGCAGAACCCGGTGGGGACAGGGATGGTCAGGCAGCCTTGGCTTCAGCCTCCAGCTGGAAAAGGCTCCAGCTGCCCTGGAGGTGGCCCTTGCCAGCAGGAAGCAGCCATCCCTGAGGGTGGGAGATGGGATTGGGCCGTCAGCTGCCCACGTCAGTCATTTTACCAAAATAACTCCTCACATATTAATCGATTCAGCTCCCTTGTCTGTGCCAGTGGAGCTTGGCAAAATGGTATTTTTGCAGCCAACTGCCTCCAAACAATCTCTCAAAACCAAAACAAAATAGCTGTAGATTTAATCTAATTCACTACAATCAATACACAACAAAGAAAGAAAATTTATATGTTTAAGATCATCTCTCCTCAGATGCTTTCTCAAATTGCAGAACTATCAATATATGTAGGAAATATCTTCTTTTAAAAGGTAATAATGTACATTTGCAGTCCTTGTCCTTCTGAGAAAGCTCATCATCTTGTTATTTGCTATATTATGTTTCATTTAGGACCCATGCCAACCCTTTAAAAGCTGCAGGAATGTAGCAATACACTTCCCCCAGTTTAATTCCAGCAGAATATTTGGAACCCTTTGTGGAAGGGAATTGTAATCTATGAAATACTTGCTACACAACCTAGTAACAAAAGAGGATTTTTTCTTTTTATGGTATAATTTGTGTAATCATTTGTGCGACTGTTGATTTGGGGTATTATAATTTTGAAGAAGTGTTTTGAGATTAAAAGCTTGAGCCTTCTCTTGGGGGGAATGGAGAGCAAGAAAGAGGATAGGGGAAAGGAAAGGAAAGGAAAGGAAAGGAAAGGAAAGGAAAGGAAAGGAAAGGAAAGGAAAGGAAAGGAAAGGAAAGGAAAGGAAAGGAAAGGAAAGGAAAGGAAAGGAAAGGAAAGGAGTGCAAACATGAGCTTGCTTTTTGGTTTTTAGTTTGCCATTGTTTCTTTTCCCTAGGCCTAAATTGTCAGGCTTGTGGATGATGCTGGGACAGGCACTGTAAGGTTTGCCTTGCTTTTCCTCATTTATTCCCATTTTGTTTTCCTTCCTAAATTCTAAAAAGTCTACAGTTAATGAGTTCTGTTAGTGACCATACATTAATAGCAGATGACTCTACTCCCATTTGACAGACATTTTCTGTACTGTCGCTCATCAGTGCTATTCAAACCAGAGGTACTGCTGTAGTGATCTGAATAACTCAACCCAACAACCTCACTGAAACACATTTATATCACAGATATCATTTCCTTCTCCAGCTGGAATTTTTTAAAAGGAAGTAAAAGCTTCTGGGTAGGAAAATGTGGCAGACTGTGCTGCAGAAACATCAATGTGCTGACAGCCCTTCTTGAGTATTAGCTCCTGTGATTAGCCTCTTTCAGACCATAATTAATATTATTATTCAGTACAAATTTTTATTATTATTATTATTACTATTTTCATTTTAATTTTCATTTTCATTGTAAAATAAATGGCACACAGTCAGCATTTGGTGCACACCCAATACATTGGAACTATCCATGTTTTCAAGATGGTCCCATCACATTTGAGAGGAAATGGCCTCAACTTATGCCAGGAGAAGTTTAGGTTGGATATTAGAAAAATTTTCTTCACTAAAAGGATGGTCCAGCCCTGGTCCAGGCTGCCCAAGGCAGAGGTGGAGTCCTCATGCCTGGAGGGATTTAAAGGCCGCCATGTGGATGTGACACCTGAGGACATGGGTTAGTGGTGGCCTTGCAGTGCTGGAGAATGGTTGGACATGGTGATCTTTTTCCAACCTGAATGGCTCTATAATTCTGTGATTATATATATACAGATATATATGTATATATATGTATGTATTTTACTTTCTGCTTGACAAAGAGATTTTAACTGCATCCCACCCATTCCATGATTAGATCTCCATCTTGACAATATGATATATATATATATTCTCTTTCTGTGAATACAGATGAAGTTTCTGGGTTTCTTTTTTTCTTCCTCTGGAATATTTTCTGTGTACTGAGAGAAAAAAGGCAGTTCATCTTCTCTAGCTCTGGGTAGCAGCAGGAGTGGGAAAGCTGCTGTCTCCTCAGGTGGCCTGTGGTGCCCCAAGGCTTGCAGTGAGGGATCAGAGAGCTTTTGGGCCCCTCCAGGGCTGGCGCTGCAGGGAGCAGCAAGGAAGCCCAAAGGTGCTCCTCTCCTGCCCTGCTGCTTCCCACAGGAAGAGATGGAAAGCGTGCTGCCAATCTGGAGCTCCTGGCACTGGGAATAAAGCTGTCACCAAATGGATGAGTGTCCTTTGAGTAACAGGCTTGGAGGGAGCTGCAGTTGTTCAGCCTGGAGAGGAGACAGCTCCAGGGAGACCCTGCTGTGGCCTTTCAGTGCTTGAAGGCAGCTTACGAGAAAAATGGGGACAGATTTTTGAGTGGGGGGACAAGGAGACTTGGTTTTAAACTAAAAGAGGGTCAATTCAGAGTAGATGTGAGGGAGAAAGTTTTTGCTGAGAGGGTAGTGAGGCCCTGGAATGGATTTCCCAGAGAAGCTGTGGCTGCCCCTGGATCCCTGAAAGTGTCCCAGACCAGGCTGGATGGGGCTTGGAGCAGCCTGGGATGGTGGGAGGTGTCCCTGCCCATGGCAGGGGTGGGACTGAATGAGCTCTAAAGATCTCTCCCAACCCAAATCATCCTGTGATTCTGTGATTTCATTTTGGACTCTCAGCTATTACCACCAGTTTCATAGAAAACACTGATTTTTTTCCACACAGCTCGCTTATTTTAGTGGTTCATGATGTAGTCAAATTCTGATTATTTTACTGTTCTATTGACTGAGTTTCTATTTATTAACACAAATTCCTCAGTTTTTCAGAGACTTTTGATTTCAAGGTACTTCCTGAATGTCTCCTCCTTTAATTAATCACTTATGAAATTAAATTTCAATATTCAAAAACACCCTCAAATACTAATATCTTAAAATGTAGGCTTATCTGTATAGCATCTATAATTATTTTCATGTATTTTTTCACAGAACAGATCTAGGTTAATGTCAAGTTCAGCTTACTGCTGTAATTTAAGTTTTCCTGGTGTGTTTCTTAAAGACTGCTGCTGATAGACATCTTTTATTGAAAGAGCACGGATTTTGCAATTGAGTGAAAACGTGAAATGCAGAGCAATTGTTATTACTGAGGTCATATTAGCTGTGAAGATACTATTTATCATTGAAGACATTTAAACGTAGTACTTTTTAGAAAATACTACTATGAATAAAAAAGGTGCGTATAAAAATTATTAAATTTAATCAATAAGCAATATCCTACTTCATAAGTGATAACTGCAAGACTCCACTTGAGTTCTGTGGCTGGCAAGAATACTTTATCAGAAGTTTAAATATCTGCTAAAATCATATTTTATCCAGATTTTTAATGTTAAATAGCATTTGTTTTGCAGTTTTAATGCAATTCACTGATGGCACAGTGTTTGCCTCAGTTTTTTCCTCCCTCATAGGTATTAGTGACTAGAAATAATCTAGAAATACCTGTACAGTGGCATTTGCTTTGTCTACTCCAATTACCATCTTTTTCCCACTTTTCTACATTCAGCTTTTTCTGTTTCAATGTCAGAAATTCAGAAGGCAAAGTTGTCCTATTAATTCAATTAAGCTCCTTGCGACAGTAACTTTATTGGCTTTAAGTAACCCATTTTGGAGTTTACGTGCATGTGTAAGATTTATCTGCTTAGATCTTTTAAAATGAATAACATGAGATCTATCTTGAACTCATAAGGCTTTTCTTTTATGGTTTTCCATGTAAAAAGAAATTGAAGAAGACAAAAAATGATTCATTTAACTGTGTAATTAGCTGGGCAAAGGGGCCAATATTGTTGTTTCAGAGCTCTGAGGTTTGTGTGTTGGTTGCTTTTGATCTGTGACAATAATAGGACAGATATTTCATTTGTATATGAGGTCATCAGCACAACTTTGGAGCGGAATAACCATTTTTAGATGAGCTATACAATGACAGGCAGAGTAGTAACAATTTGATTTATCCTGTTTTACCTCGCACAGCTTCTTGTGGGTGTCTTAGGTTGAAAAGACAGGTATCTGCTGGGGAAGGCAGGAGCCCCCCTTGGAAACCCCCTCCCTCCGAATTATTATAATTTTTAAATTAAACGGCTCTCAGGCGAGATATGGGGAAGGAATAACCGTCCTTTACTAGTGCGTACAACAAGATACAGAAAACAACAATAACTGCGATATTAACACCAGAGAAACAGAGTCAGGGACCCCGTGGCGGAGTCGGGAAAAGGATGGGGAAGGCTTTTGC
>VXBQ01013118.1:10833-49519 GCA_013400175.1 Phainopepla nitens | reverse complement strand
CACCTTCCCCCTAGGCCCGGCCAAACTCATTGTCTCCCAAAGCACCCATAAGCACCAGCCATCAGGTTCCCCCGCAACAAATGGGAGAAAAATTCCACAAGAGAGAATGCAAAGGAACAAAACGAATAACACCCAACCCCCGACAGTGGGATGAAATAGGAGTTTCTCATTAGAACCTACATTCTTGTATCTGCACATTGGAGGAGGCAAAGATCACAAAAATTCACAGAATATTTTCAAAATTTTGCTTTATCAAAGTACATTTGGATGATTTTACTCGCTCAGTGAACAGCAGTTGAAGTGGGAACTGCTGACAGCAAGGTGACAGGAGGCCCACAGTCACTGAAGAATTGAGAAGATGATTTTGGGGTAGCAAATGTGGGATCTTAAACCAAAATGTGGTTGTAGCCTGAAGTGAAAGACAAACGTCTCTAAGGTGTATGGCAAGTGCTGATAGCCATGCACAGCTGAAGAAATCAATCTGAAGTCCTTTATAAGTTCTTACGTACGTGACCTATCCAGAAGTCACTTACAAGATCTGAAATTAGCCTGTGCCTAATGAACAAGTGGGATTTACTGCTGGTTTTCTGAGTGCAGCATGTTATTTAGTATCTAGTGCCTTAATTTTTAGAAAGTTTGCCTTCCACATTTGTAACACCTCTGGGAAGGCTGCACCGTTCTCTTTGTGTTTCAGCTTGGCACTGGGAAAATGTGACAGCAACAAGGCTGTTTGTCTTGTTCTCCCTTCCACCTCCCAAGAGCACTGTCAGCTGCTGTGGGGAGGGTGCCCAGGACCCTGCCATGGATCTTTGCCATAATTCCCTCACAAACACAGGGCTTGTCATGTTGGCTGCTAAGAGAGTGAACAGGCCGTATTTTTAACATCCTCATTCCCATAATTTGGGTGTCTCTTAGCACAAAGATTTTTAAGGGATTATTGGCCATGCTTGGGATTATATGGGGTCTGATTTTTCCATGCTGATAAGCATTTTTATTTTTATTTTCTTCCTTAAAACTGAATGCAGTCCGGGAGCTGATGGATGCAGCCTTTATTCGACATCCATCATATCACAGTAGGAAGCAAACTCAGATAAATATTATTTGAATGAGCTTTGACTTTATTTTGGTTTGCTAATCTGATCAAATATCCATTCAAATATGCATTCTTCTGAGCAGTAATGCTAATATTTATTTTAGTTTTGTCATATTATTGGCCATTATCAAAAGAAGTCCATATGATTGTTGCGTTATGTATAGTTATTAGTGAGGTGGAGAAAGTAGTTAAGTTCAACGGAAACCTGATTTGATGGTATTTTTCCTCATACATATCAAATCATTTTTTTATTAGATTGAATGTGCACAAGGAAAAATAAAAACTCTAAAAAGAGTTAGATTTTGGGAAGATCAGAGGAAGCAGCCAGAAGTCTCAAACAATTAACTTCTGCTTCTCATGCGAAAGGATACTTGTTGGGAATAGTGTAAGGTATTATTTTTAATCTGTGATCAATACGTAGAGCTGCCAAGGGTCACAGTTAATTCAAATTCTATATGATTTGTTGTTGGGTATTTTTCCCAGATAAATATATGGCTGATATTTACACACCTTTAATTTTTTTCTGCTTGTGCTCTGTTAAATGCACAATGCAAGTTCCAGCCTCCTGGTTACTCTGAACAAGTTTTTTAAATAGTGATGAAATATTTCGCACAGGTGCCCTTGGTTTGATTTACTGCATCTCCTGGATTAAGCTTCTTTTGTAGACCAGATGTGCCCTCTTAAAATGCAGAGTTCCCAGTGTTCTGCTTGGGCTACCTGAGGAATTAGATTTTCCATGAGAACCTGGAGTGCAGAAGCATCCTGTATTTTCTTTCCAAAACAGAGCACCATCCTACCCAGCAGGATTATATTTTGTCTGTGGTCCAATGCCTGCTTTGTCTTAATGCATTTTGTGTTGAGATTCACTGAGGTGGAGGCAGGCAGCAAAAGCGGCTCTCTTAGAATATGTCTCAAGCCATATTTTTAACTGGATTAAGGTGAAAATTGGCTTTCCTTGGAGAATCCTCCCTTGGTCCTGTCTATGCCAAGAGTTGATGCTTACTTGGTGTTCAAGCCTAACTCCCCACGAGGGGAACAAAGCACAAAGTGTTTGCCACACTCTCCTCCTGAGCCCAGCCTGTCACTCAGGATAACTCCTCCTGAGCGTGAACTGGAGCAAGGATGGCATTTTGAGCTGTGTGTGCTTAAAATACTCCTGTGGTGGGTTTCCCTAGGAGAACCTGAAAATGTTCCATGAGGTTGGACACCACCATGGACCCAGGCTGGGGACTGGGATGCGTGACAGGCTCTTGGTCATCCATGCAACTGCTGCTCTGAGCTGCTCCAGCAGGCAGGGAGAGAAGGAGGAACAGAGCAGAGATGTGTCCCTCAGGCCCATCTCACATGATAGGTCTGAGTGTCAGGAGAGATCTGGGATCCCTCTTCTTCTCCTTGGAGGTTGGGTTGGGTTGGGTTGGGTTGGAGCATGTTCCTCGTGCTGCTCCAAGCCCAAGCCCTCCCCTGTCCCTGTGCCTGAGCTCTTTTTGCTTTCCTCAGTGATGTTTGCCACTAGGTAACCCAGTGCTTGCTGTCCATCGCAGTTGTAACTAGTTTTTGGTGATCCTGGTGCTTTTTAATATTTTTTTTTCATTTTTCCCTTACTGTAGTGACAACCCAGATTCTCCAGCTATTTTCCAGGTTAACTTACTGATAATACTTGGAATTGCAATAATGCAAGATCCTCCCTGTCATCTTTCAACAAGAGAGATTTTTTTAGTCATTAAATCTGCTAAATGGATGGTTATCTATTTAAATTTGTTGCCAAAGTAATTAACCCTGAAAAGTAATTCCCCTGCCAAATCAAATAAGAGTTGTTTTTCTGAGATTCTTTTTAAAAGACAGTAATTCCTGCCAATAAAGACCAGGCTTCTTAAGAGAATTCTGAAAGAGATTTTAGAGTTGTGCCAGTTTCGTTCTTTCAGGCTCAGTGAAAGAAGCATTTGAGTCTCTTTTCTCCCAGCAATCATGGCAAGAGACTGAGTAATGATAAAGGTGTAAATGGGAAAACAGCTCTTGTTGGGTAGAGAGCTTGTCCCACCCCACACCTCAGCAAGGCACTGATACAACATTTCTCAAACAAAAAATTAAATATGATGGGATTGGGTGGGTTTTTTTGTTGCTGCTTTTTTGTTTGTTTGTTTTTTCCTCCCCAAAGGTTCATAGCTCAGCTCTGAAGCAAAAGTAGCCGAGGGGTGGCACATTGCAACAGAAGATGAGGGGGCAAGATGGCAAGGCAGGAGGTCAGTGGGCCAGAATATCTGGAGACAGCTGTTGTTGGGCCCTGTTTAGGTTTTTCTCTGGTTATGCAGATTACAATATAATTTTTCAGAACTGTGGCACAGTCAGGGATTTTTTGAGTGTGGAAACTTCCTGCTGTTTGTTTCTGCTGTGTTCCCAGGAAATACAGCTTAACTCCTTGCTTTTGTAAATAGGCAAGATGATAGCAAATGATTATTCCAAATGGAATAGCTGATGAATTGCTGATACTTGAGCATAAATATCCTCTTAAAGCCCTCCGACTAACTGCTCACTCGAAGGAGAGTGCTCAGGCACTAATGGAAGGATGTCCTGAGCCTTCAGGACTATGTTGATGGCCTCAGTAGGCACATGTTTTTCTTTAGTCCTCAAGCGAGTCCTGGGCTCAGGAATGTAATAAAAATTTTAACACTAGAGCTGTGGTTTTTCATACTTAAAAAAATCCCAAACCACAAACCATTCTCTTTCCCTAGAACACAAATGTGGAGTCCTGCTGGCTAACTGGAGGATTTCTCTCTAAACTTTTGCCTTTTTTTTAATTAACATTTTTTAAATTATAGCAGCCAAAGTCTAACACTGCAGTAGTTTTCAGATCATTTTCAGACTTGGGGGAAAAAAATCTTCTCTGGTTTTCTTTTTTCCTCTCAATTTTTACATGGACAGGATGGCATTTCCAGGGGAATTTTGTGCTTATACTGCAATACACAGCACAACTACGAAAAGTGTCATGGCTTTAATCATGTGTGCCTTTGGAAGGACACCAGCACTGGATCATTGCCCTCCAAAAGAGACAAAAAAGGAGAAATAGCATGGGATTGCTCCGTTCCCTCTGGCTGCTCTCTGTGCTCTGACTTGGCTGGAGAATTTTCCCTCTCCCTGACTGTGTGTGGCTGGAGACCACTTAAAGAACAAGCAGCTGCAGTGTTAGCTTGTGCTGACTTTTGTACTTACAAGGAGCCTCATGCATTGATCTTGTGTTGATCTCACTCACAGTAACTAAGGCGAAGTGAAATCCTCAGGTTCAGTTCAGCTTCTCAAACCAGGCCTGAATTCTCTTCCCAGTTTTAATACTGCAAAAGCTTTGAGTCTTGTTGAACTTCAACCTTGTTCATCCTCAAAGGGCTGGGACTGGATGATCTTGAGGGTCCCTTCCAACCCCATCCATTCTGTGATTCTAAATGCTTTAACTGAAAAATTTGGAATTAAGAGAGTTGGTTTGGGTTTTTTTCTGGAATGCCAAAATCAGAGTCACTGAGTTCATCATGGTGCAGATAATTCAGGTTGGGGCCTTGCTGGAAGCAGCACAGGTGGCAGTGAGCAGGTGCCAGGACAATTCTGGGATGCGTTGGCTCTGTAACCTGAGAATGTGCTCAGCAGGGCAGATACTCTGCAGGCTCCACTTTTCCACATCATACGAGGCCTCAGACCACTGCAGAGGCTGGAATCACAAGCTTGGAAGACATAAAAGGGGACAGGTCGATGGGTGAATCTCAAGACTGGTTTAAATGCAACTCCTGGAGCAATCAGTGGCTCCAGACTGAGAGTGCACAAGGGGAAGACCATTGAAAAAGAAGTCCAGGGGAGATGGGATGTAGCTCTGGCTCCTCATGGTCACTTCTGCAAATCTTGCTAACTCATTGTTAGCTCAGGCACATAGCCCACAGTCTCCTGAGAGACAATGACTTACCTTCAGGCTTCTGAGCTCTTTCCCTTTTCTTCCCCCAAACTGAAATCCTTTGCCATTTATGCAGATGCTTTTCCTTATTCTGTTAAGTTATATAACAGAAGAGCTGGTTACATCTGCTACTGTTCAATTAAACTTTTAAGGTCATTTTCAGAGGACAGCAGTGCCTTTCCAGAGTATTGAATCCATCAGTATGGCATTGACTCAAACCTAAACAGGGGACTTCACCATTTTGTGTGGCTGTAATTACTATTCCATACAAAAGTATACAAAACTGATACTTTATTCTTTGCTATGCTGCCTGTTCTCCTAATCTTTGTGATTATGAATTTACAGTGCACAAGCACACAAAAATAAAGTTAAAAGAATATAAAGGCTGCCATTTGTTGCATTCAGCTATGAAGAGCTTAATTAAGTAGGTGGTTAAGGAAATACAAATTGTAACTTGTTTTTATAGATATTACTGTGAGCTGCCATCTATGCTTGGAATGAGATTTATTCATAATGATCTTGACCTCTACCAAATGTCTTCTACTGGCCTAAAACCACATTATATAACTTTGAGATTTAATGTGATTTCCTTTATCCACATCCAGCACAAAACACAAAGAGTAACTTCCCACCTTTGGTGTGAACACAGTTCCTTCCTTGAGTATTGACTCTGACCTTATCCCAGCCTAATAACACCAAAGAAACAGAAATGAAAGGTGTCACCCTTGGAAAACTACACATGTTATAACTTGTGATTTCGAAAGCTGTTAGCCCCTGGTTTTGACATTATTTTAGGATGTCTTTATTTAAGGAATAACAGCCCTTCAAAATATGTCACATTTAAAACATGGGTGACAAAAGAGCTTCTGTTTCCAGAAAAAGAAATGTTGGGTTTTTTAGGTTTCTCTGCACCAAGAAAATAATCATATAATGTTAAATCTTGCATGTCTCAAGCTGTGATTTGCGGGTAGCTCATTTGTTTTCACTGTCTTGTTTGGCCAGAAAAGGGAAAGTCTTCTGGATTCTATTTTAAACATTAGAATACTATTGTGATTCTTGCATTTAATTCACTACCTGGTGAGAAGAACATTCATTTTTTTTCCTGTCATTGTAGTATCTCAAGCTTTTAAATGCATTTCTTTGGTACTCTCCTGTGTAGAGATGTTTGATAAAATGTGGATGGGTTGATAGACAGATGGACCAAGGGATTGATTTATTTGGGTGTAAACATAATTTATATAGGTCTGTAGGTACACTCCTATCTCCATATGTTCATACATAAATATGAGAGAAAGCAACACATCTTGTAGATAATACAAATTGCAGGGTTTAAATTCTTCTAGAATTGTAGGAAGGCATTTTTGCTTTTTGATTGTGGTCTGACAGCATCCCAGTCTCCAGGATGTAAAGTTTTCAGGAGAGAACGTGCATGTTCGTTTAGACAGCTGCTGGGATCTAATAATGTTTGAGGGCTAAAAATCTGAGTCTACTTAACAGCCTTCCCAGTTGCTTCCATTCCCATTTCCAGAGTGTAAATACCATTTTAGCATTCTGATGCTGATGATCATTTGTTCTCATGTTACTATTTTACAGTTAAAAAGGTGATGATTATGTTCTTCTGCTCTATAGTTTCACCTATGCCTAAGGAGAAATGTCATTGAATGCTTCATTTTTGTCAAGGCTTTCTAGAGACGATGATGCATTGAAGCACAGCTTCAGCTGCATTTCTAAACCAGCCATATGTCCACTGAAGACTTGCATATGTTTAGCAAAGCCTGGTTGAATTAATCCTTAAACAAGCCTCAGCAGCAGTTCCTAGTAGAGTTTTAAATGGATTAAATGTGGGGAGATGCAGATAGTGGCTAAAATTGTTGATAGTAACTAGCTGGGGATGGAAGGAGTGGACCCCATAGACCTGCCTTTTAAGTCTTGCTGGGGATTGGAATGTGCAGCTTGACAGAGTGAGAAGACACTTTGAATTTTCCCAGTTTGGAGGAGTAGGATGGTACCTAGTGGAGGTGGTTCTAGACTGCACATATTTTAGCTATAGCAACGCAGATTTTTGTCTCTTTACTCCTACTTCTCGTATTTTCTGAATACTCTCTAAATGCCCGTGCAGCAGCACTGAACCTTGATTAAGTGATGGAACATAATTGAAGAAATTCATAGCAATTCAGTGTACAAATGCCTGACCTAAAGCTGAAGTTAACGGCAAATAAATTATTATTGTTTCCAGATTATATTTTCATTGTAGGTGTAGTATAAAGTGAATATTCTGGATGTGGATATTGAGAGGAGAAACCTTTGATCTGCCACACCTTTACCAAGGAAAAGGAAAGGGAAAGCTGTCTGCAAAGCTGGTAGAATTTATGGCTGCCATAGTTAACCTGAAGCTTGCTAGAGCTAGACATGACCTGCTCCATTTTAATACTAATTTTATGAGTACTGTGTTTCCTACTAATTACTACAGGAGCAAAACCACTTTTCTGAAAACCTAGACCTTTTCATGGGTGTCTGTAACTGACTAAGAGAATGCGGTGATAGGCTGCTTTCAGGGAAGGTTTTACATTCTGTTCATGCACAGGGTGTTTTGCATGTGGAGGTTTTAGAATGTTTCTATTGTCATTACTTATAAAAAACCCCTTGTTTTCCAAATGGAACGTGCAAAGGCCTTAATTTAGACTTCTAAATTCAAATAATTGAATACATCTTGAACATGAGAAAATAACTCTGGCAGCATCTACTCTTCCCTCACCTGCACTGCTGGTGATCATCTTGATACCTGGTTTATGTTACGACTCAACAGACAATTTGGATTGATATTTCTTAGATCCTCTCCAGGTCAGGGGTGTACTGTAGAGGCTGCAAAATTTTTTGGGGGAGGAAGATTTTTGTTACTCGTGGCTTAGAAACATCTCTTTCAGTGGGTGGGAAGATCAGCCTTTTCTTTGTAAGGAAACAAAAATTTCAGCAAGAATAGAATTTTTTAGGATTGGCATCTTCAGGTTCCAAGCATCACCTTACACAGTAGCAACAGAGAATGTCAGAACATTGGTGTGGAGCTGGACTTTGGGAAACTGTTCATTTATTTGCTGTATTGAAGCTGTGGGGATTTATTTCATTGCAGCTTTTGAGCCTCATATTTTTCTGTAGGGAAAGGAAATGTGTTGGAACCTTAAATTGGCAGCTTTTACTTTCAGCAGTCAGAGACAGGTTTGAATTTCACTGCTGGATTTTTTGGGTTGGTTTAACTGTTCCCTGAGGCAGGTGTGCTCTGCGTTCAGGGGTCTTGTCTTTTCTAACATTTTGCTGAGTGTTTAGAGAAAACAACTTATGTCTGCATCCTGGAGTGAGATATTTGCTGCAAAAAGGAAAGGATGGAGGAAAGAGAGGCATCTGGGACAAGTTTCTTCACTGCTGTATGAACTAAATCAGGCTTTTTCTTTCTTTGGGGATAGCTATTAAGCTGAAGGTAGGTTTTGTAGTGATTTTATTGATAAAAGTCAGGTAGGCATGGAGCCGCAGAAGAACATACAGACCATCCCTAAAGCAGGTTTCTAATCTAGGAAAAGAGATCAAACGTTCCTTCATGTGTCAAGTACTTCAGATTTCCCAAAGCTGAAACTGACAATGAAATGCTTACTTATCCATTTCTTGGAACCTGACTGCTACTGTGGCAGTAGTTCCACTCAGCTGCCTAATTTCTTGTGACTTCTCTGGAATATTAGAGCCTTGATTTTGAAGCTAAGAGCTCTGTTTCTCCTATTACCAAGCAGCCTGACTTAAATCATTTCACAGGAACAGAAAGCTTTTTCTCTAGAACTGAATATACAAGTCCAAGCACATTAGTACCCTGATAGAAAAAGGGGGAAAAAATTTAATCAGGTATTTCCAGAATAACCTTTGTTCTAGGAAAACACCTTACAGACATTTCCTTGAATTCCAGAGATGTCATTTAATATTGGTCTACATTTTAACATATTTTCTTGATCTTTTCATGAGGAACTTGATATTATTTTTGTTTCTCACAATTATTTGCCATTTTATGGGAAATGGAGCGGTAGGGGACATTAATGAAATGCACTTCTGTTAATGGATTATGGCATTTCTGCAGGTCAGTGGAAAAGCCTGGCTGGCTTTTTGCTTTAGTCCCATGACTACTCTGGTAGTTTAAAAGAAAGAAGTTAAAAACTTGGTTTTGGAATAAACAGCATTCCCAAGGGGCTGAGGTTTGCATTGTTCATGTAGTATTGTTAGACCCCCAGATTCTTCTTCCACACATCCAAGACATTTGTAAATTTGCTGTGTCATTAGACTGAGCTCCAAAACTTGTTTTTCAGTGAGTGTAGAATCGCCAGCAGTCATACTTGGGTGAGCCTCAAATTGGAATAAAAAACTCCTGCTGCTGGTGTGATGTTCCTGCTCCTGTGCCTGTTGTGATGTTAAAGGTGTTTCACAGAATAAATTCAGTATTTTCTCCTCTGTCCTGCAGCATCCTTGCACTGTGGCCACAGCAGCAGGACAGGGACAGTTCTGCCCCTCGCTTGACATTGATACAACAGCACATTTTGGGTGCAGTTGCCACTTTGCTGACTTGAAGGAGCTTTTGTTTGTTCAGTGAGTCTGAGTTGTTTGCTCAGAGATGATGCTCCAGAGCTAGCAGAAAAGCTCTTCTTATCAGCATTTCCCATCTCTCTGCTGAAAGGGCTCTGCTGGCATGGTGCTAGCGCTGTGAACCCTGTAATGGAACACACGCAAAATTAAACTGGAAATTAGAGGATAATGGAAGAATTTTTAGGGAAAGTGCAGCTCAGTGGTAAATAAGTGGTAGATTTGAATCTGCTCCATTCTGCTGTTCTGGTAGGTTTAACAGAGGTTCATGTTTCTATTTCTATGCAGGAAGTAATGGAGAGTGAACTGAGCATACAGGAAAGCAGGAAAGCCTTCCCTGAACTCAAAATGCTTTCATTTTTTGTGGGAAAGGATGAGGGCAGGAAAAGCTTAAAAGTGTAAGAAACAAGTGGTAAATTTGAAGGTAGTTTATATTTTCATAGCATTGAGTTTATAAATAAATGATGGAAATAATTATCTGAAGCTCTGCTGATATCTGAACAGTGATCATAGAGCTGTTGGTTTATATCTGCACTACTAAGGGTATGTAAAGTTCTTCGATGACTTATTGGCCGTATTATACTTTTTTGTATTTTTTCAGAACACAAATAGGCGGTAGAGATTCAAAATTGGAGATGCAAACAGGGATTTCACTATGAAAGCTCTATTTCTAGTCCCAGGGGATGGCAAAAATCCTCATTCATGGTGAATTCAACTCACCATGTGTGAGCTGGTTCTTCTCTGCTTGTGTGACATAATCAGGGGTATTTTGAATGCACTTGGCATGTGATCCATGTGAGTTTCAGATCATGCTGCTTTCCACAAAGACTATTTTCTTGGTATGAAATATTTACATATCATTCTACACAAAGATTTGTTAGTCATACATAATGCAGAGTGTTGAGTCTTTGGCTGTGTTAGCATCTGCCATCTTAGCTAGCAGTAAGCTTGCTAATTTAAATATTTTAATGAATGAGTCATAACCTTTGTGTAAGAGCACCAAAATTATAATTGCCATTTTTTGGGATCCACCAATGTATTTTTAGCAAAAAAAACCCCCCAATTTCAGCGATCAGTGTGAGGTATTCAGCATAGTTTCATATAGCACCCAGCTTGTAAACTGGTGGAATTCACTTTAATAAATGTGTAGGACAGATATATTAGATAATAAATATCCTATTACTGTATTTTCTCCAAATATATTAAATTTTCTGCTTTATTATTTGACCTTTGGATGAAGTTGCAAATTGGTGATGGGTGAGATTTTAATTTCTTCAGATCTAGATCTCAGATGGAGAGTGGCTTTTTATTCAGAGGACATTTTCCCCTCTGTCACACAGGAGTCCAGGAAAATGTTGCTTCCAAATGCACCTATCATCCTTTTAAGTCTCCTGAGCCTTAAAGGTGCCACCAGAAAATTTGCTGTGCTTGTAAATAGGTACAGAAAAGCCTTCACGGTGATTAGCATGGATTCAACTGGAAGAGATTTGTACAACTCTATTATTTAGGACTAGGGATGTAAGAAAAAATACTTGTCACAGTCATTGTCTTAGATCTTAATAGCAGAACAGCCAACAAGCAGCACTGGGAGATTAGCCAAAATTTTAGAAAACTGCCTTTTATGTTGAACATTTGGGTTTTACTGGCTTGAGCTGCATTATAGGCCATGGCATCTCAAAGATTTTTCCAAAGGATTGTTTGTCTCATTTGTGTTGCGCAAATATGGAAGAAGCCTGTTTGTCTGGGAGCATCAGGGGTTTGTTCTGAAGGATACTTGTGGCTTAATTGGTTTCTTTATATTCTGGTGCATAATTATTCCCTCATACCCCAATAGGTTTTGATTCCCCACTTACTTTAATTGTGAAGTACCACAGGCACTGCATAAATAAAAATAAATATCCAAAGGCAATTTATAAATACTGCCTTACCCTTAGTCTGCACAAGATTTAGGTGTCTTGGAATTCTCAGGCAAAATATGGTTAGAAATCCTGCTCATAGCTGAACAGTTGGGCTGTTTTATGATAAAATGATTCTGTGAATCAAAAAAGTATTATGTTGTTGCAATATTGAGAAATGCAACTAAGATTTGTTTCTGTCCTTTTTTATTTTTAATGGACAGGCAAAGTATAAGCAATGGCTCTACTTAGAGCCATAAATATAATTCCTCCTTTGCAAACACATGTCTAACAGGGAGATCAGACTTCAAGAACAATGTGGATGAGGTAAAGAAAAATTATATTTTTATTTATTTATTTCTTTTTATAATTGTTCCTTTTACCGTGTGGCAGCAGGTTTGATAGTAACAAGGCATATGTGTTCTGGAGAGCAAGCTTAATTATCTTCTGAAATTATGTCTGCCTGGTAGCTACTTTCTTTTTTCTTATTTTGATGCTGGGAAAAAAAAGGATTCTGGCCTTGTTGCCCACCAAAGAACACCAGCAGGAAAAGATAAGGTTTTTATTTGCAAGTGCTTTTTGTGGAAGATAACTGGCTCAGACTCCAGACATCTGCTCCAGAGTAAAGTGAAGAGGGGCTCATGCCCTGTGACTGAGCTCCCCCATTTCTGGAAGCAAAGCTTGCAAGTCCTCATGGATTTTATATCTGGGTAGGTTACTGGGTTAGAATTGTATGGGAAGGAGGAAAAAAAGTGTTTAAGGAGTAGGAAAGGACATGCTGAGGAGGATAAGGGGATGGTGGCCTTCACTTCTTCACTGGTTCCTCCTCTGTTTCCCTACCTGACCTGCTTTGGTTCAGGGGAGGGGGGCTTTGGTTGTTTACTTTTATGATGTGGAGCTCATTTCTGCAAGAATCTGAAAAGGTTCAGTGCTGAAGAAATGCCCAAAGTATGCTCAGAATGTGTGCACTGGATCTTACTGGCAATTAAATAAACCCAATGGTGGGACTGAGACACTCTGCCTATCTCTATCTTTGTCTTTTACTTAACATGAAATCTTGGTTCAAGTCCCATTTGTCTCTATCTCCCCTTTAAAGAATTGCTTTGCCACATCTGAGGGCTTTAACCATTTCTTATGAACAAACTCCCTAAATTTGTATGTTGGTGAAGTGATATTTTTGTTACAGGACATATCACTGTAGGAAATAAACCTCATTTGGGACTTATCACAGATATTCATAAATTGAACCTTGGGTTGAAGATTTTGTGAGAGTGATTGTTAATGAATGAGAAGATTATTATTAATCTAGCAGGTTTATTTAGCTGTGTGTAACATCTGTCCTGTTTCCTCTTATGCAAGCTTAATATTGTACATCTCATTGTAAAGATGAGTTTTCTACCCTCTATATTTACATCCCTTCATCAGTATGAATTTCACTGGACAGAAACAGTTTGTGGCACAGTACCAAACATGTATGAGGTGTGTGAGAGTGTGGCATTTCTTCTCCTGTTCCAAGTACATGCTTCCTGCAGCCCAGAATCTGTAATTTAGCAGAGGAAATTGCTGGCCAGTGAGATTATTGCTTCATATGCTTACAGGAGTGAAATGAAAGGATGAGAAAGAAGGGGCTGAAAATTTAAACTACCTTCCATTTGCTTGGAAATGAGAAGGAGGAAAAAGGGAGAAGTAAACCCTTAAGTTCATATTTTAAGTGATGCCTCCTTGCCACTCCTACATGGGTTTCTATGGAAACAGAAGCAGAAACTGGGCCATTGGCAGCCAAGAATCCATTTACACTTTAAATTTACTGCTTAAGTAGCCATGCAGGTTTCTTTCTTTCTTTCTTTCTTTCTTTCTTTCTTTCTTTCTTTCTTTCTTTCTTTCTTTCTTTCTTTCTTTCTTTCTTTCTTTTTTTCTTTCTTTCTTTCTTTCTTTCTTTCTTTCTTTCTTTCTTTCTTTCTTTCTTTCTTTCTTTCTCTTTCTTTCTTCTTTCTGTCCAAATTAAATCATAATGGAGTAACACATGCTAACTAAATTGTGGGTAAGTTGAAAAGAGCAAATATTAAATATCTTCCATGGATATGTCAAAAACCCCTCCACCTTTTTTTCTGAAAGACCATCAAGTGACAGGTCAGATTATATTTAGTAAAAAGCTACTTTCCTGTGGCTTTACAAATATGCATTGGAAGTATATTAAGCAGATAATCATATTCTCTCTGTTAATTAGGGATGTAGTTTACTCTCTTAGGCAATGTGGCTGTTTCAGTGCTTGGGATGCAGGAAATAAAAACAAGTTGCACTTTCCTTACTGCTCTTCCTCTAATAAATCCTCTGCCGAGATTCTCAGGCACTGACATGGCTTGTGGATGTTGTACAATCACAACTGATATTTATTTAAGCCTGATTAGAAGATAAGGCCAGCTTACATGGGGTCCTGAGCAACCTGCTCAGGTGGGTGACATCCCTGCCCATGGTGGGGGTTTGGGACTTGACGAGCTTGAAAGGCCTTTCCAACTTTAATAATTCTGTGATTCTATAGAGTCACATAAAAGTGCTTCTGCTGCTTGGGATAAAACTGTTTTCAGATACCTGCCACTATTAGAAACTTTGCTCAAGTTATTAAGCACTTGCTAAAGCTGAGTCAATGTTTTCTGTTTTAGTTGGTTTTCCTCTTTTTGTTGATTTTTTTTTAATTCTGGTGAGCTTTGATTAGAAAAAAGATAGTGCTCCTGTGCTTTTGACAAATAAGTTTTCTTTTGAGAACATACCCAAATTATGTGCTGTGTTTGGTTCTGTTTGTCAGACTCTAACTGCACTTGCTCCCTCAGCGGACTTTCCAAAATCTGGTGGAAATCCCAGACATTTTTCTCCAGTGCTAATGAAGCTGGATGGTGGATACACCTGGAGTCAGGGAGCAGGCTGGGCTGAACCATAGCCTTATGAACAACCATGGAAGAGAGACAAGAATTGGAGAGGAACAGGGATAACCCAGGAACCACTTCTGTATGGAAGGAAGAGTTAAGGAAGGAGAGAGCCTGAATGAGGGGAAGAAATAGGAAGAATGGATAAGGAGAAATGAGATGCATCATGAGGAGTAGAGCAGGTGAAATGCTCAAATAACAAAGAAAAGGAAGCAGGGATGAGTGTAGAAGATAAGTGGGACTGAGGATAAACTGGGAAGACTGGGACTGGCAGAAGATGGAGGCTAAGCCTATGCTAAAAAGTCTGAGGAATGGAGAATTGGCAAGGAATATGATTCTAGAATGAGAAACTGCCTGGGATAAAGTTTGGCATGAAGTATCTTCAGAGGCTGAAATGGCAGCTAAGAGAAATACCAGAGAGCAGTTTAGTCTGTATTTGGGATCTCCCTTGCCACATTTTCCCTGGGGGCTGGACCAAGAGAGAGCTGCAGTACCTGCAGGGCTCTTCCCTCAGCCCTCTGACAGGGCTTCTAAAAGGGTACCACCAGTGCCATGCATTTCCTGCACGGGCCTCAACATGATGGTTGGAAACACAAGAATTTATTTTGCCTTTGTGAACCTCATTTCCATTCATATTTAATTTTTTTTGTTTGGGTTTTTTTTTCCCTGAGCAGTTGATGGCTTTTGAGTCTCGCTGACACCAGCGAAATATGCCAGTCGCGAAGGTAATGAGTGCTGGCAGGCAGAGCAACTGTTTTGACAGACCAGGAAATGTGCAAAGAAAGTGTTCCTCCGTTTTCTCCTGTCACTGGTCAAGAATAAAGACTTGTATGGCACAGGGAGATTCCACTGGGTGGGAATTCCAGACCTGCTGCTGCTGCTGTGTTTGGTTGTGGAGCACACAGAACAGTCCTGCTCTTATAAAAATGGGAGGGAAAAGTCAGAAGCACCCAGTGTGTGGAAGGAAAGACCAATCCACAGAGATGAGAAGAGGGAACTCATTAAATATGTCCAGCATCAGAGTCACAGTGAGTTAGAAATGTTTTGAGGGATGAAAGGCGAGGATCATTTTACAGGCTTAGAGGCACCTGAGAGATCTGAGTCAGTGGGGGCTCATGGCAATGCTAGATAGATTTGTCAGGATAAAACCTATATAGCAGTCTTGACAGCTGAAGGAGGCAATACAAGCCTGTGTTTGAGGAATAGAAAAGAGGCAATTTATTGTTATTACTGCTGGAACAAGTGGTACAACCAGAGTCTTGTTGAAACAGGTATGACGTGGTGTGAAAAATGCTCCAAGCCATTACAGCTCAGGTGAACTTTAGTGGTATTCCTCTGGAGAAATAACTCAGAGTCATGAAATGGTTTTTAATGTAGTTTTTAAAGAATGATAGTACTAGGAGAAACTTGGGATATTTTATTTTCTTGAGGAAGAGACGGCAGCTTTCTGTGGGGACTGAATAATGCCCAGATACCTGCAGGACCATCAGCCATCAAAATTAAACGTGCAAAGCATATTTAAAATTAGAAAGTCAGCAAAGGAGGCTGTAGAGATTTGTAGGATTTGGGGAGAAATTTAAAAAAATGTTAATTCCTGTTTATATTTGGGGTACATATAACACATTCATACATCTCCCAACATGTAGGACCACTTGTTCTTTGAGTCTGGACAGAAAAAGGAATGCTTTGTGCCAGTGCTCTGTGGGGTTCACGTGGTGCATGTGGGTGATCAGATGCCTGCTGAAAATGAGCCTGGCAGTCAAGCACAGAGCTGGTAAACAGCATTTGTGGTGCTTGGATTTCACAGGAGTCACAGGAGTCAGAGGCCAGGAGGAAAGATGAGTGGTGAACATGACATCTGTGCTCAGAAAGAGAAAATGTGAGGCAGCTTCTGGTTTTCTAATGGTCAATTACGCGGGAAGCTCTAACCCAGAGTTTAAAAAATAATAGATGGGAACCTGAAAGTGAATGGGAAGCAAATGGGAACTGGTATAAATGGATTTTTTTTTTTCATGCTAATGGCAGAGATTAGCTGTTTTTTTAAACAAGATTAAAGCAGGAGAGTCAATCTGTTTGGTTTGAAACAAAACATTGCTTTAGCATTCCATGGGAAATGATGATTGAAGGGGGGAAAAAATGGATAGGAAGATGGCTAAGGGGTCAACTACAAGCAGCTGTGAACAAAATACAATTTTCAGGATGGATCGAGATTAATGATTTTATGCCATGATTAGAAGATATTATTAGATGTTTGTTCATTAAATTTTGGCCAATGTAAAATTGAGAGGGTTTTGCTCAGATGAAGAAAAAACTTATAATGCAGGGCAAATACAAAGGAATTGCCAGCTGGATAGGTGGATATGGAAAAGTTACAAAGCACTGGTCAAAGTTGTGCCCCAGTGATGAGAATTATAAACTGGGGGTGGTGGGGAGATTTTGGAGCTGGAGATACTGGGCTGTGAGGGGCGGGCTGCATCTGAAGAATATAGGGAGCAGCAATTCCTCATAAAAACAGCTCAATTTCTGCCCTGCCTACTGCCCTCTTTTTCTCAGTCTGGATTCTGAGAAAAGAGCTATAAGTTGCTTGGTCTGTACTACAAAGGAACTTTTTTTTTTCCTTTTTTTTTCCTATTTTTTTTTTTTTTGGAAAATATGCTTTCAGTTTAAGCAACTCTAAACCCACAAGTCCTCAGAGCACTGCTGTGCTCCTGAAAGAGCCTTTAGGTCCCACCTGCTGCCTGCCAGTGGGGGCCTCCCCATAGTCTGGAGCTCACTAATAGACATATTTCACTTCTGTGATCATCTGTTTACCTATCAGCAATAGAAGGAGAGATTTTCAGGTATGCTTCCTTTTCATTTAGAAGCTCAGCTGCCACGGAATGCAAAATGTGAGCAGAAGGACCTATGCAGTGAAGCCCAGGTCCCCTGTTCCCACAGATGAAAATTTCCCTGCTGTCAGACTGGGAATTCACTTTCCCTGCTTTTAGGCTCCTCTTGGAATTTCAGCAAGCTGAAGCTCTGACTAAGAGAGATTGTCTGCTCTGGTGGTTTGCCTCTCTCACTCAGGCTGTCTGATTCCCATTGGGAAGTGTGGGACATGGCACTTTCTCTCAAGGCTTGAAAAGGCTCGACTCATTCCTCCTCTGTCTGCTCCTTAACCAGGTTGTGCTGCACAGCTTCACCTTGTGCTTTCAGAGTCTTTTGCACAGAGCTTGTCAAAAGGGTTTTAAACTCTGAGTAAACTCTCAGGAAGGTTCAGCCATCTACATTTCACTCTCCTCATGTGCTCCAGGGTTTGAGTAGACACAAGCTGGAGTTTTGGGGGGGGGTTTTTTGGTTTTTTTTGGGTTTTTGTGGTTTTTTTTTTTTTTTTTTTTTTTTGTTTGGTTTGGTTTGTTTTTTTTTTTTCTGAGGATGCAGCCACACATCTAAACATGGATTTAGCCTTAATTATTTTAAGCAGTTTTCTGGTCCCAGGTGAAGCAGAGTGGACTGAATGCTTAGGGTTGAGACCAATACTTTAAGCTGCAAAAAACCCTGGAGTAAGGCAGGATTTTAATCCATGTATATCTTTATTGTCTTTATTCCTGCACATTTCAAAAGACTTTCACTTGTCACTTCCCTGGCTAGAAATGCATACATTGGAATTTATGAAATACAAACCATAAAAGTTTATTCCTTATATTCAAAACAACATATATATGGCACTTTTTGGGTTTTTTTTCAAGCAAAAAAAATAAAATGAACACAATTCTATAAACATGAGACACAGGAACACATTCATTTGTTTCCATCTGCTGAATAATTTTTGTGAATTTAATTACACCCCGATTCTTCACAACACATGAAGACATATGTTCATAAACTAATTGACTATAGCTGCTGGTCTTGGCAGGGGTCCTGTACACTGTTGAATCAACAACAATATTAAGAATTATTTCAGTTGTAGTATGTTAAAGGATCTCTTCACCATTTTCAATTTGGAAAATCCTGTGGCAAAATGAAATATAGGCTCATAAAAATCTGGCTAAATACCCCAAATTAGATACTAGCTGCCAAGAATCTTTCTGATTAAACTGGTATTTTTTTGCCATTTCTGTATTTTGGCTGTAAATTTATATTTCAGCTCCTTTCAGGTGCTTTTGCTAGGTTGATAAATGTGGCTGCTGTGGCCTTAAATTCTTCCCTGGCATTTCTAAATGAAAAGTATTTAAATGTCTAAAGATTTCTTATCTGTGAGATTATTAGCTGGTTATCAAAAAGTGCTGAAAATCTGCTTCCAAACCCAGATCTTGATAAAATGTACCACCTCAAGGATATCCTAGGCATATAGAATGCTTGCTTTTCCTTTTTTTCCTCTGGTGTTCACCTCCTCACTCCTTCAGGTCATCAGCTGAGTTTTGTGGCTGTTGACTCTTCCTGGACCTGTGCGGTCTGACAAGAACCAGGAGATGCAGAGTGGGAATTTGAAAGACCACTGATCTTTCACAGCAGGTTAATTATGGTCCCTGAGTAATTACAAGCATGTGGGATCAGCAGGAGAGGCTGAGCCCAAACTAGCCTGCGTGCTTGCTGCTGTGTCAAGGAATTTCAGTAATCTGTCCCAGAACTGCATTATGCAGATGCAAGTGTGTTATTGAAAGGGAAGAAATAGAAGTAATTGCTTCCTGCCTCTGAGAGGGGATGCACATCCGAGAGTCGAGACACATGTTCTGGCTTGTGTGGTGAAGTTGCAGGAATTTTATTCAGTCAGTGCTCTAAGTTGGAGAAGTGCTACCCAGTGCTTGGCATATCATGAAACTGAAAAATCATATAAATGCAGCTGAGTTTTTTTACTGTGTACTGACTCTCAGCCCAGTGTTAAGTTAGCTTGAATAAACATATAAAAAACTGCTATTAAATATTGGTATTTAAAGGCCAGGAGGTGCTTTTAGTGCTTGGTCACTTCACAGTACTGGTGAAGCTACAAAAATGCCCTGTGTTATATTTATCTGCCTAAATGCTTATGGACTGGGTTGTTTTCAGAACAGATTTAAATAATTCATCAGGTCTATTTTTTGCTTATGAGTTAATAATCCTTCCTTGCACAGAATCACAATGCATGTTAAAAGATTTCCTTCTGGAAGCAGGAAAAATGCCTTAAAATTTCTACACCCCTGAGAGGACATGCTGAAACTCATCTGTGCCTTTTTATTTATAGTTAATAGGCACAGAATTGTGGTTCAGCTGGGTTAATTGTTGGATTCCATGATCTTAGAGGGCTTCTCCAACCTAAATGATTCTGGGTTTCTGGTGAAACTTCTGTGAAACCCACTCCTGCTTCTCACTGATTTAATCACCTTGGTTGAGGAGTATTACTAATTCCCAATGTTACTCATTCCATGGTGACAGTTTCCAACCCAAAAGACAAGAAAGAATTGCAGACTAATTCCAAGCTTTTTTGTGGATAGCAGGGAGGTATCCAGTCGTGCTCTCTTGCCCTATGGAAGGATGAAACTGTACCTAATGAAACAACTTGGCATGAAAATTAACTGAAAGCCTTGAAGAAGGGCTTGAAGCTCAGGCTCTGAGGTGTGTGGATGTGTTCACGTACTAGAAATAATATGTAGAATATAACTTCAAAGTAGCATCTCTGAGGGAAGAGGGAGGGAGGAAGAGTAATACACTAATAATTCTCTTTATTTGGAGGTTAAAAGCATGCTGAAGCAGAAATTGCAGTGTTCAGTGCATCCTGTTAGATGACAAATAACCTCTTCCGTGTCCCAATTTTTCCTTCATAACCAGCCTTTCCTTTCTCCTCCTATCAAAAGTGTGGATGTAAGTCACATGTTATATGAGTAGAAGCAGAAGTATATGACAGGCAAAATATTGAATCCAGGGTCCCCTTTTTAATACAGCTTCAGGCTTATGGGAGTTTGCACTGATTTTTATTTTTCTTTAAGTCCAAGAAGAGGAAGATACAACAGCAGGGAACATAAGCACATTTATTCCCAGTTCTTTTAGTTGAGACCTTAAAAGAATCCTCTCTTAACTATCTGCGATACATTGGTCATCAAATCTCCCAAAAAATCAGGCTTGAAGGTGTCTACCTGCTCTATCTGGGATAAATTTGCAGAGGGAAGGTTGAGCAAGGAGCCTTTTCCTTCTCAGTGCTGTATGTTTAGGCCCAGCAGTGCTGTAGGCTTTGATGCTCTGCCTCAAAACAGAGAGTTTTGAAAGCTGATCAAAAGGTGCATTTTGAAAGGTGCGTTTTGCAGCACCAGCACAGCCAAATGGTTGAGTTCATGGGAGGCAATTGGCACAAGTGTTGTCTGTGTACAGATGCTGCCCCTGAGTGCTTTGAGCCAAGATAATTTCCAAATTAAAAGGGAAGTTTAGAATTTTAGTTAAAAAGCACCTACATGCTGCTTCTTGAATCAGCAGCAGCTGCATTCTCTTTGTATTATGTTTCCCTGCATCTGGCTTGGTCTGGTACTGCTCTACATGTTGATTCATTTAACCAATAATAATGTACAAATAACAATAACAAATATCAATAAATAATGTACATTTGAAGTGGTATGTGCATGTTTTTCCTTTCTATCTGGAGGAATGTGACCTTTCTCTGCCTCATTGATACCACCATTTATTTCTCTTGTCACGTTCTATGATAGCTGCCCACTGTTATGATTTAGAAATGCTTTATCTTAGTTTTCCAGCAGCTTAAAAACTGGCTTAGTTGTGCAAGAGGAGTGTTAAACCCAGTGTTAATTGTATCCTTTTTATTAAATATGGGATAAAACCAATCTAGCTCCAGAAGGTAGAGATCACTTTGATATTTTTCCTCTTTGGTGATTTTAAAACTCCTGTGTCTTATCAGTGCAACTGGATTATTCTGAGTGAAAGAGCATTGAGAAAACAACAACTTCCCTTTAAAATGTGATGCTGCAAAGCCATAATGGGAGTTCCAGGCTCAGATCCTGTGTGGTTGCTTCCCAAGCGGTGTCTGTTACCTGGCAATCCAGGGGGCAAAGTTTGCTGAGGACATTTATTTGGTTTCACCTAGTGCCTTGGGCTTCTTGTTTTTAAATCACAGTGCTTCAAATAGATTCACAAATTATTTATGTATCTCTAATTCACAAAAGAAATTGAGTCATATGATTGTTTTTTTGCCTAACTTGACTAAATAGATGAGAATTAGATAAACACAGAAAGAGGCCATTGTTACTATGCCACAGTTCCTTTACTACATGGAAACTATTTATTTTTGCTTTGCATTTAAAGAAAGGCAGTATTTAAAATCTTGTCTGCAGAATGTTTAATCAGCATCTAAAGGTTTCTGCCTTGAATATGCATTATTAAGTCACAAGAATTAATAATTTACAATAGAATACAGATAAAATTATTGGATTTCTACTCAGCTGCATGCAAATTAAACTTAATTCATCCACACAAGCAAAATAAAAAGGAAAGAGGCTACAAGACAAATCTAAGAACTACACAGGGATTGGCTCCATCCATTTTTACTCTTTGTGATTCTGGAGCAAAGAGATAAATGGGAAAAGCCACTAGGAAAAAAATATGAAATTCTCTTGGTTTTGGGGGAAAGAAAGACAGGACTTTTTTAGAAAACACTTTTAAATATATGTTGCCATTCGTTACAAGTGTACAGAGCATCTGATTGTCTGGGTACATTTTCCATGCCAGGAAGTTAATGGAATTAAATACATAACTAGATTTTGAACTGAACTAGATTTAATTTATGGCCATTAATATTAGAAAATTTAACTGTGCTAAAATGGCAACCTGAAAATCTAATCCTTTGAAGTATAAATTCAGTTCTGGAGACACCAGTTAATGGAAGGTCTACATAGATAGGGCCAAGTGCTTAATATGGTCTACAAATGTGCTATTTTTGGCCACTCTTCTGTAGGTACCTTTTGAATTTCTGGCCTTGAGACACTACTTAAATGCTTTTTCCGTGCCAAGAACAGACCATCTCACAGTTTTCTTTCTCGGTCTCAGGTAATCAGCAGGAGAAAAATTCAGCGAAGCCTCCCTTCCATCCTTCATCCAACCAATCTGAAATAATGTAGATTTTATCACTTACTTTTGGAGACAAGTTTCTTTAGTTTGATGACTCCTCTTTTAAATTTGGGGTCAAATAGCTGACTAAGGATTTTTTGGTGCTCAGAATTGCAAGTAATAATAATAATAATAATAATTTAAAAATTGACACTTCAGCTACATAATCCAAACTCAATTTTCAACCTGATTTTGAATATGTAAAAATAGATCTCAAATGTTTGTTTTACCAACCTCTTCAGAGGTAGAGATTGAGACAAAAAGTTGTGCTTCTGACTGGTGAAGAAATCCGGCAGATTACAGAACACTGAGTGTTTATATCATGGCATTTTGCTAAAAAATTTCATTGACACAAACTGTGTCTCAGAGATTCAGAAAAGTCTCCCTGAATCTTCACATAGTTCCTACTTGCAGGAAGTAGCATTTTTACTGCCTTGTCTCCTGTGAGGAAAACACTCATTAAAACTTATTTAATTTGGTTTTAATGATGCCATTAGCTCCTCCACATGTTTCATGTGAGTCCTCCCCCACATCTGCATTCTTTCACCCAGTTTTCCCCCATTCCTTTTGTCTGTCCCCGAAGTCTCTCCTAGTGTGTTAGTTAACGCCAGGCAAGACCATGGAGCGTCTTTTTTAGGTTCAGATGAAACTGTAAAATGTAGGCACTGAAAAGTGGTTTATTTGTGGCATTTGTCACATGGAGGCCTGGGAAAACAGCCTTCCATCGCAGGAGTGCTCTCATGACCAAATCACCTTGGAGAAAGAGACTCCAGTGTTCAGTTCTCTGCACAGAAAGTTCTCTTGCTGTGCTTCCTATCTACATTTTTAATGGCTGAGATTCCTCATGCAAGAAGAGAGTTTGCTTTTTATTCAGGCTTACAGAGGATGCCTACAGAGTATTTTTTTATCTATATGCTTCCACTTTTTTGTTTTGTTTTCGTTTAAGCATCAATATTGGAATTTACTTCATTTAGATAAAATTCTAGTTGAGTTTTGCATTAGAATTATAATTTCACAGGTAGAGACTCAGATATTCCAAATGACCAGTTTTGATTTGAGCTTAGAGCCCTTTTCCAACTTTCCCAATTCTGTGATTGTATGAACAAATAAAATGCAGGGTATGAGAGGTAAATGCATAGCCAGAGTTTGCTGGTAAGTGAAAAACATCTTTTCTTCATTACAAGCCCTGTGCCCTGCATCTCAAACATGTTTTTCCACCTCCAATAATCTCCACCTGCTCTCCAAAGTGCAATTCCACCGCAGCAGTTTCTTCAGCGGGGTACAGATTTCCCATTTCTGTCTGTGTCCTACTTCAGCGGAGAAAGGACTTGGGATGCACCGTGTAAGACACTCTGTACAATGAGGAAGAGTGGAAAGGCTCATAAATAACAAGTTGGCTTAATTCCTGCTGATCTGGAGCTGCTGTAAATTGAACTTTGTTTGTTCACGCGCTTCAGCTGGGGAGTTGTTGCCTGCTCTGGAGGGAAATGGTTGCCAGAGAAATTTACAATAAATTGATTGTTCACCTCATTGGTGGTTTGATTTTTTTATTTTTAGCCTGGCTTCCTGGGGGACAAATTTTGCAGTCTCTATGTCTGCCTGTTCAGCCATTAATCACTACCCAACCTCCTCCTCGGCTTTCAACACATTGGTTAATTTAATGCAAATGTGACAGAGCCAGAAGTCATTAGATCTAATCATTAGTCATAAGATCTAGTCATTATATTTAAGTCGTTAGTCATAAGATCATCATTCCTACAAATTTAATAAAAACTGGTGGTTGGTTTGGTAACAGAGACCCAAAGTACTCCATTCTCTTGGGGGAACGATAGGCAGTAGCCACTTGGCCTCTCTATGTGCATCATTTTTGGGGCTGACAAATACGGTAATATTTTACTGAACATTGTTTCCTGTAACAGCCAAGATCCTTATTTTTCTTAGTCTTCTTATTGGTAAGAGTGGCAGGCTTTTCAATTCTCTTTTGATACTTGTCCTCACTGTTCATAATTACTGTTCCTAACAGGTTCCTCAGGCAAGAAATTAACCCAAACTAACCAAGAAGTTCTTGCAAAATTTCAGTAGCAGCAACTGGCCTTTGAGTAAAATTTTCTTTCTCAGTCAGTCTGTTGGGTCTTAATCTTCCCCTGGCTAAAAAAAAAATAAAAAAAAAATATAAGAAAAGAAAGGGTAATCAAGTGAATATAGTTATGAAAAGAAAGCAAATTTTGGTTTTCTCAATGTAATGTAACGAGGTATTTCTAGGCAGACATGACAGTGAGGTTCATCACTGCCCTAATTATCTTTTCACCTGTCAGCTTCTGCTGGCTCTGACTGTCAATACTGTGAGGTAATCAATACAGTTTATGTTTGCCCTTCTGTGCCATAATAGTCTGTGATAAACCACAATGAGTGTATAAATTTAAATAGCTGAAGTACTAACCCAGCAAAAGAGACAATAGTAATTTCTGATGGGTTTGGCTTTTTTTATTGTGTATTGGCACACTCTCAGAGAGTATTTGGGATCATAAAATGTTAAATTCCCTATTTAGCTTCACTGAAGGTATACTTGAATATTATTTAGAAACTCTTAGAAGAAAGTTCAGAAAAAAATTGTTTTTTTTTCAGGCCAGATCTTTAAGTCTGTGTATCTCCTTTAGGATACATGGGGTTTTCTATCGAGAAATTCCTGGTGACTCCTGGATTTTTCAGATATGGCTTCTTTGTAGAATGCTTTCTGTCCACGTCTTTTTTCCCTGACTTTCCTTGTCTCTCTCTCAGTTTTTTCAGCAAAGTGAGTAAGTCTGTGGGCTGACTGTCACTGCTTCACAAGCACCCTGTGCTTATAAATGTAAATATCAGCCCTTTTTCGTTGTGCACATTGCTGTAAAGTTTTGTCCCAGGACAAATGACACAATCAGTGATGCCTTTTAAAAAGTTGTGATCCAACCTCCTTTTTGCATCCTCCTTCTGTCTTTTAGTGAATATATCCTAATTGTGCCGTGCTGATTACATGCATAGAGCAAAATTTTGCTAGAAATAAAATTATCTTTAAAATTCTGCATTCCTGACAGTGAATATAGGGTGATTAGTGACAAAAGTGGCTTTCTCCTCAGTTCATCCCTTTTAATGGTTCTTTACCCAACTAAATCCATGGATCCTGGGCTAATACCTGTCACTGAAAATGAAGAGATGGGATCCTGGCTCCACAGCAGTCAGGGTGTGACAGACAAAGTGAATTTTGCATGTTCATTAATTTTTGCATTTCGGGCATTGGATTTTTCGCTTGTTCTCAGGTATTTATTATGGTTATATTTAGATTATCAAACAAAGTCAATTCACAACTTGTTTATAACACATTGACCTCCTTATGCCCTTAGTCTGTCACAAATCCACTGAGTTATTAGCAGAAAATCAAACCCTGAATTGGCATTGAAGGAACTGGGATTGTTCCATGCATGGGCTGGGCCTGTCTTTCAGAGACCTCAGGCAGCTTGATTTATTATTTATTCTTTCAGTTCTTTTAGATTTTCTGTCAGATCACCCTATACATGAAAGAAAAGAAGTTTTTATTGCCCTCAAAATGGACTGACTTGTACTGGAGCTCTGAGGGGAAAGAGGGAGCTACATATGGAGAAATGAAGATCCCAGTTCTGTTACAAGGCTCTGGAATGTGAGCTGGAAACTATTTGTTCAGACCTCCTGCAGTGTTAAACAGTGAAATATATATGGCTATATATATGGCTCATTTAATTAGCTATTGATGTGTATCATATAACAACAATATCACACATATATCCTGCTTTTAGTGCAAAAATAAGTGCAAAAGAAGAGATTTTTTAAAGTTTGCCTTCTGGAAGGCAATGATTTGTCATAAACATGAACAAAGCTTATAAGTCATATAAAACACACGCTCTTGGGATCGGATTTATACAATTTTCAGTGTTGATCTGGCACAGCTCTTAAAGAAAGCTGTATCCACTTAACCTGGGGTTCAGCTTTGGAGGAAAGATGTGAGAAAGCATAATATTTGCAGCTTTTGTGAGCTTGGGAGACATAATGAATAGAAAACTGTAATTCTCCTATTTGGAATTTTTGAGAGTCCTTTCAGGATGCACCATGGTTTATCCCAGTTAAAGCCCATAAATGACCTAATAAAATGTTTTGGCTTTTTCGGTAAATAACAAAAAAAAGACAGCTCATGCCTTAATTCTTTCTTTCTGAGACAAAGAAGCCCTTTTGGATTTGTTGTGAATTTCTGTGGATTACAAGGAATTTTCAGGTTAAATATTAACTTCATCAGAGGAATTTGAATTACTCACGCTGTGCTATTCCTGGCACAACATGTTTCCCATGCAGGCATGGTCAAATAATGAGATAATCAAAGGTGCTTTGCTTGTACTGAAATCAGCTTTAGGCTCACATCATTCCTTCACTGAGCTGTGATAATCCGAATCCTATGTTTCATTTGTGCCTCTGTTTGGGGATCTTGACTAAACAAACCACAGGATATTTTCTCTTTTTGTGAGCCCTTTGAGATATCATGTGGCCCCGAGCTTGAAAGAAATCCCAGTGTCAGCCTGAAAGCCAGGCAGGCTGTTCAGTGACAGATGACAGGTCGGTGTTTGAGTCTGAGGAAGAGCTTCAGTCTTTCCATTGAAAGGGAGAATGAGGGGCAAAAAAAGCTGAATTCAAGTAAAACCTAGATTAATTTTTCTGAAGGTTGAACTGTCCGTGTTCTGTGTGGTATTTTTCTGAATTGGGAAGAGAGATTTCCCTCCTGTAAGGGCAATGCAGACCTAACAAGAAGAGCAGCAGGGTTTTTAATAGGACTGAACCCCCAAGGGATCATCAGGTGTGCATTCAACAGGTGCCAGTGAAGCAGCTGAGACATATCTGGAATTTCACAATGTAGTGTAGTGTGCAGGACTGTGACATGATTCACAGTTAACTTAAATTTCATGGGGACTATTCAGACTATTTTTTCAATCCCAATAAAAGATTTGTGGCATAAAAAGCATGGAAAAGAAGATCCCAATCTGTTCATCCAAGTAATTAAAGGGACAGTGGAAACTGGTGTTGGGACTCAAGGGATGAAATTAATTATTCATATTAGCAGAGCCTCAAAGCAGGAATGATTGCTGCTCTCCTAAGTGGATGTGATGGAGATAACAGGGATAAATTGTTAACTGCCTGTGTGTGCTGCAGAATGATGTGGTTTGTGTAGTGATTGTCATAGAGATGGAAGGCTGAGCTGGAGAAAGAGAGAGCAGCACAAGAGATGAAAAAGAACATTAAATATTTTCTTGCTGTTGAGCAACATTCAATTGTTCATTGTTGCTGGAGCTGTAAATAAGCAAGTTTATTGTTATACTCTGCTTTTGCATCAGGTTTTAGAGAACAGAATTGTGAGAAGGTCTTACCAGTGCTACGTAAAGTTTTTAGGAGCATGAAGTTGTCGCAGAGGTGGGGTTTTCTCCATCTCCTTGTCATGTAGGGTATTAGGCCTGAACTGCACTTCTTAAAACATTAACAGCAGCATACAAAAATAGAAACCTCTTTGATTTTTCTTGGAGTCTCAATATACTTATAAAAAATTGAATCCCATTCTTTTCCTCTGGGTGCTTAACTTGAATGGGCCTAAAATACATTTTGAGCTTGTAAGCAGGAGGTGCACTCTAATGAGTTTAATTCCAGTGATTACTTGCCTCTCCAAACTCATTTCTAATTGAGCCACTGATGGTGTTCATCTTTGATGGGTGCCTCTGGCTTGGTCCAGGCAAAAGTTCTGCAGCAGAGGAGTAACCCCTGGATAAGCCAGTCAGGGCAGCAGCTGGGGTATGAGGTGGCAGTACTTGTGCTGGAAAAAATCAGACCGCAACAGGAACTTTAACCAATAAATAGTGGGGGTGAAGGAATATTTTTATTGAATACTTCTAGAGAAGAAATTTTATCTCCTGGTATTGCTAGGAATTAGAAGGCTGAGTGCTCTCTGTTAAGAAAAATTCTGGCTGGAATGGATAGTGGGACTTTTCCACTTTTCCATATCTGACTAATTCACAGCTTCATTTTTGCAGGGCTTTTTTAATGGCTTGTATCTCTATGATTTTACTGACGCAAAATAAAATTTATTTTACTACAAATCCCAGAATTGTAGAATATACTAAATTGGAAGGGGCTCATCAGGATCGCAGCTGTGCAGGAGTGCAGCTGAAATGTATGCTGTACTGAAGAACTCACCTTTTCTGAGGTAAAAAATAGCTCTAAAAAAGACCACATGTTTGCCATGAGAGAGTGATTGCTGTCTCTCCCTTTCTTAAGTATATTTTAAGTGCTCTTCAGACAGTCTGGTGATTTCAGGAGTAATAAAGATAATGAAATTTATGTGAACTATTCTGTGATTATAGCAGAGGAGTTGAAGCGCTCACTGATGTTCTGTGGCGTTTTTATCTCTGATTTTAAGGAGTTCCCCATGATTCCCTCCAGCACTCCTGAATAAGAGCAAGCTCTGCAGATCGGGAGCTTTGGGAACCAGGGGGAAATGTTTAACCTGGTGGTGCTGTTGCCAGAGAGCTGGATTTCATTGCTTGGCAGGAAACAAGACCAGGATATTTTTTATTTGTTCCAGACATCAAATGGTTTTTCAAGCATTTGACATATTCTAGGGGATTAAAGAACCTTCAGTTATCAGACACAGTCATGTCAACACAAAATGAAATACTCTAAATTCTGTTTTACAGATACCGTGGTACCAGCAACAGGAATATCAATTGCTTTTAGTATAGAGGGAATTTGGGAAGGAAAATAGGACCCCAAGTATTTTATCATATTACCATGGTGCTTTCCAGCTCCAATGGGCAAGAGGATTCCATAAAAAATGTACTTATTATATATTTTCTTCTAACACAAATTGAGATGTAAGTTTTCATAGGTATAGATAACAATAGTAATAATGAAGAATCCACATGTCTAGAGTAAATATATCTGTATTTACTGATGGAAACTGGTTTTGTGCATCAGGCCGTTTGTTATTAGGCTGATCTCTGTTTAAGTGAATCTACTAGGCTCTAGGCATCAGATAAAATAATGTTATATGCAGCAGCTTTGGGAAAGGAAAAGGACAGTGATCTGTGGCACTTTGCATGGAATATTAAATTTAGACAGTTGGAGAGCTGACCTCAAAGGAGAAACTCTCCTTTAGAACTTGTGGATTTCTATATAAGCAAATTTTAAGTATAGACTCTTCTAGAACTATCCTGCTAAGATGATGAATAGAGGAATCATTAAATTTAGGGAAGTCACAGTCCTTAAAATGGATTTAGGAAAGTCACAGTCCTCAAAAACTAAAAGGGCTTTGGTCATTCTGTCTGGATTTGCCATTTTAGAGAGGTTCTTGTTTAAATCAGCTAAGGGAAAAGATGTCCATGGGTGATGGAGGGATTGACAGCATAGGCTGTTATAACCCATTTTGCAAATTTACCTGCAGTGATGCCGGTAGAAATTTATGGCACACTATTCCATATCCCAGATGTTTTTCTATAGATCTGGATTTTATAAGTTAATGCTGAGTTCCTGCCAAAATATCACTAAATGACTGCTTTGCAGCTCACTAGTATTTTACCTTGACCTTAATCTTGGCAAAAATCTAATTTATTCCTTTTAAAAAATTAATGCAGTTTGAAATGGATTCATTCCACCAGGGTTCAAGAAACCAGTGCTATGTGTCCCTCTGCTTCACGTGGACTTCAAATTTTTTTTGCTTTGATTCTAAAGATCAATGTCTTGTGACCAACAGTACTAATTCAATAATATTCAAGGGAAAAAAATCAATGTCAATAATGAAATATGTTATTGCTGCTTGAATCACCTCCATTTCAGTATATCATTTTTACACCCATGTTCTCTATTGATATTACTCTTTGCTATATTGACATCTCTAAAATAATTCACATTCTGCAGTTACAGAATAATATTCAATTTTGCCTTTGTCATTTGGATTGAATTCTCACTTGGGAAGATGCAATCAGCTTCCCACTGCAAACTGAATGTGTCCTTTGTCTTTTTCTTCAAGTAATTCTGTGTGTCGTCAATATTTTTGTCCTAATAACTCTGTTCTTTCTTTCACATCTGACCAACACCTTTGTTTTTCACCTCCAAATATTCAGAAATCTTCTCTCTTCTATCTTGACTTTAATATTTTCTAGCCCTTGATTCATATCTGAAATGAACAGTTCTGGCTTTACATTATTTGCAGAGGTTACCTGTCTCTTTGTCTTCGACCTCTGTGATAAATTCCTCTGGCCAGATCACTACTGACCCTTGAGCAGCTCTGCTGTTCAGGGCCTGCTGAACACAGCTGAATTCCTGGGTCACTTTAGAGCTTTCCTACCTCTGTCTACACATTTCTGCTTTGTTCTCTGAGCAACCTTCCGCTTTTATCGGTTCTCTGAGCAACCTTCCGCTTTTATCGGTTCTCTGAGTATTTTTCACTCATGAACATCTGTATTTTTGCATTCTGTCTCTTACACTGCCCTCTCCCTTGAGCTGAGTGCCCTCTCTTTTCTCTCTCAGATCTGCTGCTTTCAGCATTTTTGTGTTGTCATTGTCGGGTGGGCTCCTTCCTTGGACTTGCCTTGTCAGAAGTAGCTTTTAGCTGGAAACTTGAGTTTTTTCCTTGCCAGTGCATTGAAAAATGGCCTAGGGAGGTTCTCCTGGAGAAGCCAAAGCACCTAAAATGACTGAACTCCACATTTTGAGGAAAACAGAGAGCATATTTGTTCTAGGCTAACATTTGGACTTAATGAGCTTGAGGTCTTTTCCAGTCTAAATGATTCCATGATTCTCCAAGGCTTTTTATAACACTTTTTGGATAATGGCAGTTTTTAAAAATCTGTTTTATCAAAGAAACACTCTGGCTTATGTGAGGGGTAATTTCAGACCTTCACACAGGGTGCCAGAGGTCTATGCCATTAGCTATAAATGGATTTGGAAGGAAGCTTGGATGTGTTTATCCCTGTGGCCACGGAGCATAGTTTACCGGGATATAGTAGGGAATCATCGTGATTTGGGGAATCAGCTGCTGGATTTTCCAACTCTTCCTGGAAAATGCTAAATAGTGAGGCACTTCAGTGTCTGACCCAGATTCTGACCATTACTGAAGGAAACTGTGGCGTGTTGTGACCAAGATGAGCATTTCCATTTTTCCGTGGTTTTACTGCTTGGTCTATTTGCTCTAATTAACAGCATTCAGTAGGGGATTATTTTGCTGATAGCAGTAGCTAATAGCTGGTTGCTTAAGGCTTCACTCATGCAGTTGGCATTTGTTTTCAGTAGTAGTTTTAACTTCTTCCTGACTGCTAACAGAGAAAAGAATATTACTGATTATTGCCATCATCCTCTTGGAATGCTAATATATATTAGAAATATAGCTGGGAATTAGTTGAGCTTTAAGGTCCCTTCCAACTCAAGCCATTCCACAATTCTGTGATGCAGACATGAAATCTGTAGATTTACATCATATAAAAATGGACAAAATTTGGTTTTTTTTTTAATAGAGGTACACAGTTATCAAAGAAATGACAAGCAAGCCAAGCTTGTTCTCTGTTTCTGAATTAAAATGAATAATCAAAATACAGCAGCTGGATTATTTGCTCTGCTGAAATACAATTAGTCTGCAAAATTCTATGCTGAAAGTGAACCCAGGGCTATTTGACTGGCCCCATACTGGTTTGGCTACTGACCCACAAAAATGCTGCTTTATTCAATGTTTTTCCACACACCTGCATCAGCATGAAGATAAATAAATCATTGCCTGACTAAGTTTTTGCTAGTAGATTGTTTTTAGCTCTTATTGACTCTTTCTTACTGTCACTCATTAATTTTAGATTAATTAAAGAGAGAGGATTAGCAAACTTCAGGTCACAAGAGAATGATCAGCTTCTAATGACTACCTAACATATTGATAACTATGTGAGTTTTCTTACTTAAAAAATCATTTTAATTCAGGTCAGTATGCTGAAATTATTGTGTGTTCAGTAAGCTTAAAATTCATATTTTGATGCTTGCACAGGAGGGTTCTCTTTGTTCAAATCCTGCTGTTATTTGCATTTCTGTCATTTATTCAGCAGAATATCTCTGACTTTATTTATCAGCATGGGAAAGTTCCAATTTTTTGTTCCTTCCCTAGCAGAGTTTGGTAAATGCAGCATTATTGTGTCGCTGTAGGCCAAGTAAATCTAGCTAGACCAGATTATGTTGTTGCTTTTATTTTTAAGAATTCATTATCTGTAAAAAAACTCAACAAAACCCTTTTGATTATAATTTTATTATATTTATTTTCAAAATGTTCATAATTTCAGACAAGCTAATCAATTATTTACTTAGTATACTGCAAGAAATTGTGAAATAAATTAATTCTCTGACTTGATTCTCTGAGTGAATTTGTCTCTAAAAACATTGGCCTGATGTTTTTACTGACCTTGCTCCTTGAATGCTGAACTGAAGTAGGTGTCAGATATTTGAAAACAGTAATAGGCACATACCTGTAAGTGGCTGTTTAGATAGGTCAGGGTTCTTCCCATCAAAAAAAGTTCTCACCTGGACGTTTTCTGGATTTCCATGAAGGTCTGGACTCGCTTGTGCCTTTTGGAAAATCAAAGTTGTTGTGGGCTGAGGCACATTTTGCATAATCCTGGTCTCAAAAGTTTCCTGCTTGGTAAATGGAGAATTATCTGCAAAGAGGATTAAGTCATATTCTGGAAGAAGATGAAACAAAGCTGGAAATTATTTCAGTTACTTTCTAAGTCAATACCACAGGGACTTCAATCTTCCTTTAATCTGTTGTAAATGACACCTTCACTTTCCTGTGGTGGAAGTTGATCTAGCCAAGTGGATGTGACATCTTTGCTGTAGCTGTTATTAATTTCTAATTAAAGTGAGATTTAACTGGTCAAACCTGCTGTACTGGGGAACAAAGACTAGAAAGACTAGCCTGTAATAATATTTAAGAAATGGGGTACAAATAAATACATGTTATTTTATTATCTGCAGTCTTGCTTTGACACACTTGAACAACTTTTTCTTATTCATATTTCCTCCTAATGTGATGGCAGTCAAAATCAGACCTCTGACACTTCTAGAAAATCTGTATTTCTATCCAGTTTTTTGTGTTACTGCACAGACACTAATTGGATTAACATACTTCATTTTTTTTCTTTAATGTGCTTTGCCCCTCAAAAACTTTCATTGCTCCTGTAGGAAGAGGTTGCTGTATTTTTGCCCTCCTGATCCTTTTTGTGTTTCTGGGAAATAAGTTGAGTTTTATGCCCACAATTTACAGATTAAATATATCTGTATATATATCTTATCTATCTTATCTATCTTATATATCTTATATCTTATCTGTATATTTTAAGGGCTGGATTTTCAAAAAATACACAGATTCTTGAAGTTCAACATCAACAATAACCCTCTAGCCTCTTCTGATTCAAAGTCTGGGGAACTGAAAGAGAAATAACTTTAAAGAATTTTCAGCCTTTTGCAGAAAATTTCTCAATTCGTTTTTTTTTTTTTTTCAAAAGTGGGGCCAGATTTAGAAGAAAAGTTAGATCACAAGGGTCTAAAAATGACATAGGCAGAGGGAATGTAGGGATGACATTATGGCTGAGTTATTCATGAAGTTATCTCAATGCTTCAGATGAAAGGAGCACTATCATTCACATTATTAGAGCAGGCAAGATCACCAAGTAAAATCAGGTCAGAAATAGCTGAAGGTTTTGATCAGATTATTCCGTGTGATTCCGGATAAGCAGGACAAGCATGAAAAGGCTGATAAATCCTTCTGGATCCACAACAGGCTTACATCAGTGAGGTCCAACCTGGCGTTGGACACTTCCTGGAATCCAGGGGCAGACACAGCTTCTCTGGGCAAACTGCGCCAGGGCCTTCCGACCTCACAGGGAAGGATTTCTTCTCAATATCCCGTCTAAACCTACCCAATGTCAGCTTGAAGCCATTCCCCCTTGAAAATCTTGAGATGTTCTTCTGGAGTGGATGATCTTTCATATGTTTTTCACCTTTTAGAACCACTGACTTTACAAAATTCCAGATAAATACTTCAGGGGATAGGTATTTTTATTATTTTGTCATGGATTATCGACATTCTGTTCATTCTTTGACTCCAGAGGCTTCTAATATGGATAATAATTGTCCAGATGCTGCAGAGATAGAGGTTAAAAATGGATTAGAGATCATCTGTGCCTTCCTCAATGTAAAATGTCACAGCCTTTTATCACTGGGTAAGTGATAAGGCAAAAAAATATTGAGAAAATTTAGGAAATCTTCTAATGGAAGCTATCTTCTTTGGTTTATCAGTTACAGGGGTTGTGGAGAAAAGGATGTATCTGAGGAAAGATCTATAAAAAAATCATCGCTAAGGAAAGAAAATATTTCAATTTCTACTACTTGTTTGTTGTTCTCAGAGGGGTATAAAACTTTGCTGTTCCTTTCCATGTTTTTCATTTGACTTCCATCTCTTCTTCCAGGGAGATGCTGGAAAAGAGGTCAAACAGCACCAGCAAAATTTTAGATGACAATAGAAGGAGGCAGAAATCTGCATTACAAATTTTGCTCTCTTTTTCTGCCATCTACCAATAGAATTTTTACTTACATTCCATCAAATTTGTAGTTTTTTTCTTGAAGTGCAGCTTTCACCTCATTTGCATGAGGAAGACTAGAGGTCCTTCTGTGCTCCTTGTGGGGCTGTACATCAGGGGAAGGTCTTGGCTGGATGGCTTATTCCTCCTAGATTTTCAAGCTATTGCTTGCACCTTTTGGACAACTTGCATTGTGATCTTCTCAAGCTCCGCCTCCAAATGCAGTAGGATTTGAGCCCAGTTCCTGAAAGAAGTGTTTCCAGGACCCCATTCATCTCTCCTTAGATGTTCTATGCAGCATTAATCTGACCCCACACCCAGGGAGGGAGTGAGTGAATATTATTCATCACAACTTTGTCTCATGGCAGTAGAAAAGCACCCAGGATGGCAAAGTAGACAGTGGTGCCTCAAAATGATGAAGCAAAGAAAGTAAGCTGGAGAGGCTTAGATGAATTATTCTGGCTGTTGGGATGTTATGAAATTTTTCCCTCCAAAAATGTTAACGGGCCATGGATTTGCTCCTTTAAAGGTTAAGGATCACTGTAGCTCATGCTACGACTCCAGCTCTGAGCAAAACCAAGCCTCCAAAGTTGTGCCTGGTGTCATAAAAGTGAAGCTCTGTTTAAAATGTCATTTGTGTACAGATAATTATTTCAATGGAATGAGACAGTCCTGGAGTGCTGGATCCAAAGGAAGGAATTCAGAGATGCTGCTGATTCCAAATGCTTGCCACCATCCCTGCACACATCTTAACTCCCTTTCCTTCAATTTTGTTTTTGGCTCTTACTTCTCCCTCCCTATTTTACAAAGGTCCAGACCCTCAGAAATCAGGGTTTGAGGAATTAATGAACCCTTTAAGCATCCATCTGGGATACTGTGTGTGAAACATATGGTGTGCTGGGAGAGCCATTTGGGACGGCCGGGCCAGGAAGACAATCCCCACTCCTTTCTGCCATGCAGGTGCCTTCCTGCCAGCAGACCTCCCTGAGAGCAGACCTGGGAGTGCTCTGCTGGAATATTGCCAATTGATCCAAGCTTCTATCCTGAAAAAGTTTCTAATAGCCTATTAATTCACTGCACTGACTTAATTCATTAATTTAGGAGAATAAAGTTTGAGAAACTTGGAATACTATCTATTCCAAGTCGGGGGGAGGGTGAGCATGGTTTAAAGGCTACAAAGAAACTGCTCCTGCTGCCAGGACTATTTACTTTCTAATCTCAATGGCTTCTCTTTGCCAGAAATAATTCAGAAGTGCCCAAGAAACAAGATTAAGTTCCTTTGGTGTCTGATAAAACACAAATGACATATGTTCCTAATGCAAGAGAACTGTGAGAGCCACGGAATAATCTGTTGTTGTTTGGCCTTTCTAAGTCTGGCTACATAATTAAAAGAACTTCACAGAGGAAATGAGAAGCTAAATGGGGTTTTTAAGTCTTGGAGAAGTCACTGACAATGTTTTTCTAATAGGAGCCAGTCTTGATTGTCAGTTTTGAAGGACAATATTCAGTGACCTGACAGTTTGAGGCTTGTTAATGAAAGATCAGTTGTGTTGAACCTGCAGGGCATTCTCTAGCTTTTCTAAAAATTGCTCTCCCCCATTGAACAATTATCAAATGTGCTTAAAAGAATTATCATTCTGACCATCTGGAAATAAAACAGCTCTGATGCAGAGGTGGGTTCCAACTGGGATAAGTCTTCTCTGTACAGAGGCCTGATCCAACCCAGAAAAAGATTCTTGTCCATAATGTCTCACAGGATAACCACCAATATATTAGGCTCATTGTTTAGCTACTGTTTTTACTGCTCAAATGAAAGAACAGGAGGCGATTGTTGTTATGGAGAGGTTGGAGGGCTTGACAGCGCCTGAAAACTGTTTAGTTCCAGAGAAACATAAATCCAATGCAGTTGTCTGAGGCACATTCAAGCAGGAAGAGCCTGTCTGTTGTGATAAGTGGGAAGAGTTCCTCATGGCCCAGCTGTAACTCAGGGAAGTTTTCCTTTCCTTGTGTTTATTGAGCGTTGCTGTGCTGTGGAAGAGTTTTTTCCTTGGCTGGTGTTCCCTGGGTAGTGTTCTGCACTTGACAAGTATCTACAATTTGAATTTTCTGTGTAAAAATACTAGAGATGGTTAAACTCCTTCTTACCCAATGACACCTGAAAGACATGTAATGGTTTAATAGTTTCCTCAAAGTGTCAAAATATAATTCATGTGTTTATTATGGGATGTGTAAGTTGAAAACATTTTATCTTTGTACAGAATAGTCCACAGGCATGATTTATGTTTTAGGAATAGAAAGTATTCCTGTTTTCTAGTCAGAAATTGAGCTTCCCTTTGGTATCTGTGGCATGCAGAGTTCATGAATGTACCAGTGTTTCAGGGAGAGAAAATACCCCAAAATGCTCCTGGGTTGAAATAAAGACAGGGAGAGATCACTCACCAGTTACTGTCACTGGTAAAACAGACGTGATTTGGAAAAAAATTAATTTAATTTATAACAGCTCAAGTCAGGATAATGAGAAATATAAAACAGACCTTAAAAGACCTTCCTCTCCACCTCTCCCCTTCTTGCTGGGCTCAACTTCCCTCCTGATTTTCTTCCACATTGGCACACTGGGATGGGAATTGGGGGCCCTGGTCAGTCCATCACCTGTGGTCATTGGTGCTCCTTTCTCTTCAGTGGCTGGACTCTTCACACACTTCTCCTGCTCCAGAGAGGGGAAAAAATCCTCCAGGAGTTTCTCCAGCATCAGTCCTTCCTGTGGGCTGCAGTTTTTCCCAAACTGCCCCAGCATGGGTCCCTTCAATGGGCTGAGTCCTTCAGGAACAGGTTAGTCCAGCATGGGTCTCCTGCAGGATCACAGGACCCTGCTCCAGCATAGGCTCCCTGTGGGATCACAGCCTCCCTTGAGCATCCCCCTGCTCCAGCGTAGGCTCCTCCACGGGCTGCAAGTGGATCTCTGCTTCCCTATGGACCTCCGTGGGCTGCTGAAACACAGTGCCTCTGCCATCCTGCCTCTCTTCCTCCCCTGACCTGGGGGCCTGCAGAGCTTTTTCTCTCACATTTTCTCACTCGAGATGCTCCTACGCTTGCAGGTGGGCTGGGCCATGGCCAGCATCAAGTCCATCCTGGCACTGGCTCCATCAGACCCAGCATAACCTTACAGCAGCTTCCCACAGCAGCCATCCCCACAGCCCTCCCTTGTGTGCCAAGCTGTGCCACACAAACCCAGAGGAAGTGTCTGCTGTGAATTGTCTGTTTTGATACCATTAGATCAGAAAGGTGCAAGCAGCAGAGGTTGAATTCATCCCTGAGCATGCTCTGCTCCATACTACTGCTTTAGTAAGAGTAGTTTCAAGTGGGGAGGACTAAAGATGTAGCAGCTATTATTAGCAAGGCTGCCTCTAAGAAGGTGTTTATTTTAGTCTTGCATGACTCATTCTTACATAAAAGAGAAGACAAAGTGCAGTTCACTGACTTTGGTCACTAATCAAAATACTGGCAAACCCTCAAAGTGCCTG
>VXBQ01013118.1:0-10822 GCA_013400175.1 Phainopepla nitens | reverse complement strand
CAAACCCTCAAAGTGCCTGACTTCCCTGTGTCTGTCCTTTCAATCTGTGTCTTGCTGACAAAGGGAAGGAAATAAGTAACCAGAGTTTATTCTTTCTGTGACTAAGTATTATCTAGGAAGCTTTTAGCTAATCCAGCTTTTACAGTGAAAGTTCTGCACCTATGTAATTCACAGTGAGGATTTTTTTTGTTGTTTGCTGCTTCTTGCTGGCAGTCACAGCGCGGGATGAAATCATCGCTTTCGGCCACATTACATCTCCTGCAACATTCCAGATGGGCTGCAGCTATGTCAAACAAAATTCTTCATCTCTTCTTGATAAATTATGTGATAACCCTGGGGTGAAGCCAAAAAAAAAAAAAAAAAAGGAAAGAAATCTAGTTATGCATATTTAAGTGAGGGCATTCTTCATTAACCCAAGGTGGGGATGCTGCAGTAGCAGGGAGTGGGAGGCTGCCCATGAGTTTTGTAAAGAGGTGGTCCTCAAAGGAAGAGGAAAACATAAAAGCACAACATGCTCCAAGGCAAAATGAATGTCACTTTTCCAGGGAAAGCAAAAACAGGAGCAAAGAATGCAGTTGAAGCCACAGTTGATAATTAGGATTTCCTAACAGAAATATTTAAGAGGACTTTGCTAATGTTTTGGTTAGAGCTATGATGAATTCAGTATTCCAGACTTTAGTAAAAATTTAAAAATTATACTGCGTTTCCAGCTTAGAAGGAAAAGCAAGAAGTAAAACCATAAAATATATGACTTGGACCATACTGGTTTGAAAAGTGAAAGATCGCCATGTCTCTCCCAGGTGCAGAAAACTAACCTTGATTTCTTATCACAACCTGCAACCCATCCTTCCTTTCTATTCTTGGCATGTAAAATTTATCCATTTCTCTCTCTTGTTTGGACATGTGCCTTCTTGGCTGAAGAGAAAGCGTTCTGTCCTAGTTCTGAGTTCTGCTTTGTTAGTGGCTTAACTCCTCAATGTTATCAGAAACTTTTTCCATAGTTAAAGGATGAATTTGATCTGAATTCTTGCTCCATCCCTGTTTCCCTGATTATTTAGTTGATCTTACTGAAGTTGGTGGGAAAGATTTGTATTTGTCATATTCCTGCCTGGTAAGGGTAAGCTAGAATTTGTAAAGTGTCTCAATGCAGAAAAGCTGAGCCACCCTCAGTGGGAATAGACTTTAATGGCACCAAATTAAGGCTCTGATGAAATACTCTTAGAGCTCAGAATTCAGGCAGACAGGAATATATTTCCCATGCATAGCAGGAGTCATGTTATCAAAATAAAGTAAAGGTTTAGGTGATTGATTTGTAGCTAAGAACATCACAGCTGTGCTGTCAGGAAGGAAAACTTCAGGTTATAATCACGAAATGCTATTAGGCCTCCTTTGGGTTCTGAATGAGAAGTTTCAATTGCTAAGCAACTAACCCCAAGATTCTGCCTGTTCTGGAGCTATTATCAGTTTAAACTTGGTGGAGAGGTAATGATACAGTTTTAAGATGCAATCTTGGCTTGGTTTCTAAAGTTCAAATAAATTTGCTTTATTTTATGTGCAACACGGACATTTATTTGCCTCTATCCTAAGGTTTGGGTTTATGGGAAGGAACTCAACCTACTGAAGGATGTCCATGCCCATGGCAGGGGGGCTTGGACTCTAAAGGTCTCTTCCAAACCATTCTATGGTGCTTGGATTTTATGATAAAATTACTTATTTTTGTGCAATGATGGAATTATATTAGATGGTAGCTTGAGAATCTGATGCTTTGAGGAGGCTGCATCCTGTTTTCTAGGTCTTTGATCTCTAACCAAAGTGACAAAATGTCTGTTTTTAGAGTTCTTGCATCCACACAACTTCCTACACATGCCTATGCCATAGATGCAGGAAAACTTTCCAGAGGGTTGCTGCTACTTTCTTCCATATCCTCAGTTTCTGAGTACTACTCTGTGAGACACTCTCTTTTCTCTTTGAAAATAAAGCTGGACCGGAATGTCCACAGAGATCAGGAATTCCCAAACAAACAGCCACCAGGCCCATAGGAATAGCACAGAAAATCAGGAAACCCGAATTATTTGCCTTAACTTTGGCATACAAACCCTAGTGAATTTTACAAATGAGTTTTTACAGTTTTGGATGCAGCCAATTCCTGAATTAAACAATGAGATTCAGTCTCTCCAGGAGCATAAAACTTCCCTTCTGAGCAAGAACCCTGAGCAAGAACTGCCATGTAAACATAAGCAAAATGTCTTTAAAGCTTTCTGCTGAGGAAACATTCAAATTGGAGTCAATTTGTGCTTAAAAGGATGATTTTCCCTGTCCTTTGTCCTTTTAAGTGGCCCTTGCCTGTTGAACCAACAATTGGCCCTTTGATGGAGTTGGTAAAGTCTCTATCAGATTAGAGCTGCTCTTCCCCACTTAGAAATTAAAAGGACTAATTAACAGCATATTTTTGTCTGCCTGATTGATTCATTTATTTAAGTGCTGCCTCAGAACCTCTCCAGCTTTTTGCTGCTCCCATGCCTTTTAACAGAGCTGTTTCTAGTGCCTCTAGTGCACACACCTACATTTTTCTCCATTCCTCTGGACAAAATTGTGCTCCCTCAGTAAGGAATGTGCTCTGGGTGATAAGCATGTATTATATATGTGTGTGAAAGGAACTACGTATTAGCAACAATGGCTCACTTAACTATTTCAGACAGCATATATTTAGGGTGGCTAAAAATAGTTTTAATCTCAGAGACTTTGGGGAGCTTGGGTGGTGGATCAGGCATTCCTTGAGTTCTGCAGGAGGATGCTCTGAAGGCTGCCAGTCATGCAGCAATCAAAGCCAGTGGCAGAAAATATTCTGCCTTGGATTTGTGCAATTCCAGCAGTGCTGCCTGTGCAGGATTTGGGGGACACAGTAGTCGGAGTGAGTAGCACACAGTAAGGTTGCTTTTTACAACGTTTCCTAGAGCTGAAGCTTTTATATTACCTCAGACATACTTCAGAATCTAAATCATGTCTTTCATAGCTGTCTTTCTTGTAGTCTGAAAAAAATCCCACTTGGAAATCAATGAAAAACATATTAGGATGCACAGAAATTGTCCCTCTACCATTACTAGACTTGTCAATGCCAGTAACTGGGACAAAGCCGATTTAGGTCAAGGTATTTAGAGAGAAATCAGATGTGATGCCACTGCAATTTGGGCAATTAGGCAAAGAGCTCAGAGGCTGGAATAAAAAAGAGGATAGCACTCAAGGAGAATCAATCACTACCTCAAGGTCATCTGAAATTTGTACATTAGAGCTGTGAGTGTGCCTCCTTCTCACAGTTCTGTCTCCATGTGAGGTGGGAAAGCCATGTGAGCAACATGGCAGGAATTGTTCCTGCCAGCTATGAAATGAAGTTGGCAACCTCCAGCAGGGTTACCTGGTGCATGTTTGGCAAAAGGCAAAGTTCTTTTTCGCAGGTTGATCTACAGCATGTAGAATTCACAGACTGGAAAATTTGAGTATTCCACATTCTCTGGGATGTGTGGTCGCTGGCAGGGAGCAATTTGCTGTCACGCAGATGGGGTCAGGCTCCAAAGCAAGGCAGCTGAGCCCATCCAGTCCCTGGAAATGGTCCCCAGCCCTTGCTGCTTCCCAAATCGTGTGATGGGAGTGCCCTTGGAGGTGCTGCCAAGCAGGATTTAGTAGCCCAGCAGAGGGTCAGTGCTCAGGAGGGGCTGGGTGAGGTGGGTGACATTCCATCTGCATTGCTGTCCCTGGCCCTTCCTGGGATGGGGATTTCAGATGAAGTTTTGGCACTTCAGGTGGTCACAAGGAGTCATTCCAACACCTTGGGTGGTTTTATCCCCTGTGCAGGGGGATGCAGGTTGCTGAGAACCTTGGGAATCTGAGCTTGTGAGTCTCCCTGAACCCGTCCAGCAAGGGCAGTATCCAAGTCACCCTGACACAGCTTTTGACAATTCCAACTTTGTGGGAAATATTAGCTCTTTCCACAGTGCCTCCAAGTTTTAAACCTTTTCCTAAGAGCTTGGTTAACATTTAAATTCCATTCTACAACACCCAGATACAAATTTCATTTGAATTACAAGGGATTTGCATAATGTTTGGTGTTTAAATCAAGTTTTGTTTCCCTTCCTTAATTTTGGAAGCACGTAGCATTTCTGCCCTTTAGTGTGGGACAGCACCATCTCTTTCTGTTCTTAATAAACTAAGTTCTTTTTCTGATCTTTCCTTGTGTGCTTAAGACTTAGTTTACATTCCAAAATATTCAGCATAGAATCAAACTCAGTGGGGCTTTGCTGTTTGTTGATTTTGGGAGTTGGGTTGCAGAGACAATTTAGGTGGCAGGAGAACAAGTCTGCAAAATTGTGATTTTGGACATCTTTTCTTCTGATTCTGTTGGTACAAATGAAGCTGCTGCTTTCTGATTGACAATCCTGTTTTATTCTTGTTGCTTGGGCTTTGTTTGTCATTTGTGCTTTGTTTGTCTCCTTCTCTTCAGTGCCTGTGCTCAGGTTTGGGGCATGCTTATCTCCAAAGGCTCTTCTGATGAGCTGCTATGTTAGCACGAGGTTTTGCAGCTCTTGAGAGACTTCCTGAATTGTCAGGGTGTAACAACACTGATTCACCCCAGCATGGCCCAGCTGATGGTGGTGCGGACTCCAGGTGCTGAAAGGAAGAGGGCAGTAGGGTTGGCTTCCTTCTGGCCACTAGAAGGCAGGAAGTGTCTCCAAAGGTGTTTCCAAAGCCTTGTTTGGATGCAGAATCAGGCTGTGGAGCAAATGTCTCTGAAGGAGAAGCTGCAGCATCTCTGGCTCCTGCGGGCACCCTCGGACTGGGAGCAGTGCAGGAGGCAAAGCCTTGTTCCACTGCTTCTACCTTTTGCTGGGAGGGTGTTCCCTCGGGACTGCTGCCCTCTATAGCCAAGGTGGAGCCTCTTCAAAGGCCAGGAAATTGCCTCGTGCTCTGTGAGTCACCAGATAGTCCCAAAATAGATTTTTATTTCCAAACTGTTTACAAATAAAATCAAACCTAATGAAAGGTTTGTTGGTGATTCTTACTCGCTGTGACAATATGCTCTGAGGAATCCACTGTTATCCTCCTCTTGATGCTTGTTCACTCACCAAATAAATCATTCGTTCTTAACAGAGGAGCTTTTTGCACTTATACTCTTGCCTGAGGTGATAAAAAGTGGTTATTCTGTGTGGAGAGTAAGTAAATTGGAACATCGCTTGTTTGAAGGGGTAACAAAAAGTCTCATTATGAATTAATGAAGTTGCTCTTATAAACAAGTTTGTTTTCATTAAAAAGAGCTGCAAAAGTTGTCTTTGGTAGCTTTTGTTGAGTTAATGTTGTGTAACATGGTATTTGTGTCTCGTGTCTGTTTTACATTACAATTGTGCCTATAGATTTAGATGTTCTTTTGAGGTTCTTTTAAACTAAACATTTCCATGTTTGTAACTATGCTATGCAATTACTCCATTGCTGATATCTCTTTTTGGGGGTTTATCTTCAATTTGGGAAGTCTGGTATAAAACAGGCACAAAAGCTGCAGTATGGTTAGTGCAATCAGTAATTTTCTAACTTAAAATAGGACACTCACACATCACCAGCTGACTTCATTTTGATCTAACACAGAAAATATTTTTTTTGTAAGTTTGATTATTCTGTATATGCTTAGATACTCCTCATTCTCAGATTTCAGTCCTCATTCCCATGGCCTCTAAATTAAACTTCCAAGGCATTCCAAGTTTAAGGCAGCCTCGTTAAAACTAACATGACTTTAAGAAAGAGTTATCTCCATCTGCTGTAAGATTAGGCTTTCCTGCATACATAGGGATGCATGAGCAATACATTTTTTTTAAATATTGTTCTTAGAGCAAATGCATTTTCTGGAAAGTGACTGTATGTGGGAGGAGGAAATATAGATTATCAACATATGATGACAACACTTTCTGTCAATATATCTGTGTAAACTCTGGGAAGGTTTTAAGAGAAAATCATTGAAATGTACAGAACCAGGCAGTTTATAGCCCATGTACAGGGTTTAATTTTAAATTGTGTTGCCTGACTAATGGGTGCTTACCTAATGTAAATTAATATTGGGCTGTATTATTAATGCTCATAAAGACATCTATATTTTGATCCATATTTTAGAATTCTCTGCCTAATGGCCTTTAGTGTAGGTATGCACAGCTTTAAAAATAGAAGGGCTCAGCCTGCAGGCTTCTAGCTCCTGTAAATACTTATCAAGTGGTTCATTCAGATTTCAAATAAAGATCCATTGTCGTCCCAGTGCTTGCATAATAACACTGCAACTCCCCATTTGAAAAAATGATATTTTTAGGGTGGAACACAACCTCCTGTTTTCCTCCAGCATTGGGATGAGAGTTGTTTAATTGTGGTCTGAAGCCCTTCATCCCTTTGGGGGGCAGGGTGTGCAGGTGGGTGCTGTTCCAAGGGCACAGTGGGAATGGGAATACTGCTCAGCTTCCTGTGCTCCCCATTCCTGTCCCACACAGCACAGGAGGCAGCTGAAGCTGGCTCCAGGGACAGGCCTGGCTTGGAAATGCACTCAGCCCAAAGGGGATCCTGTTCTTCGTCCTGCCCCGGAGGAGCTGAGGGAGACAGCAGGGGCCAATGGTGGCACAGGGCTGCCAAAAGGTGGCTCATCCAAAACTCTTCAGCAAAACAGTCCAGCTCCACCCACTGTGCTGCCCAGAGCTGGCCCACACTCAGATCACACTGACAGTCTGTGATCCAGAGCAGAATTATCCTTTTGATTTTTGATTTTTTTTTTTCCCCTCTGGAGTCAATTTATCAGAAGGGCCTCAGGAAGCATCAGCTACTCCGCTGAGGGAGCGACATACTGGGATGAGGGTGACTGGCCAGCAGAGGAGCATGGAGGAATGAGAGTTTGTTTTCCCACTTCTTGAATGACCAGTTTGGGTTGCATTTCTTTTCATTCTTTTCCTCAGTTTGCTCCCACCTCGGAGCAATCCCCAGCAGAGGAGGATGACCATGGATAAGCCAGGGGATGAGGTGGAAGCAGCTCTGGTTGCAGTGGTTAAGCAGTTGTAGATTTTTATGCATGCTTTCATCTGTGAAGGGCAGATGTGCTAGAGAGGTTTCTTCACGATATGGGTGACCTCTAGTTTGCTATTTTTGGTACCCTATTTTTGGTGCTTTCTCTGTACCATAATTTATAGGCTATGAGAACAAATTCAATATAAGAGGCATGTTCACAAGATGAATAATGTTGAGGTACTCTCTGTTGCACTTCAAACTTCATTTTAATTTCACTGAATTTTAAACTAGAGTATATTTTTTTTGAGCATTGGAATGTGGAAAAAAAATGTTTCTGGCTTATCTTCAGTGAGTTTATTTTAAGGAAAAAAGAAGCAAAAGAGATGTGCATAGTTCATTGGATTTCTTTTCCTGATAAAAGTTAAAACATGAGAAGCTGCCACCTCTTGCACCTGGCAGACATCGGACAAATTCATCTTAAGTGCCACTTAATTGATTGCAGAACACTGCAGTTCAATCAACTGCAATAAAGTTAATTGAACCTCTCCAATGAAATGTGACTTAAACCAAAGGATTCAAAATAGGAAGAGGTACTAATTAATGGATGCCATTATATTTAATAGACAGGGTCCAAATAATTGAGTGATGTTTAAATGTTCCATGTAGTCTCATGAGGATGGGAGTCACTTACTTGCAATGGCTTTCAGGTTACATATAAGTATGCAAAATGCAAAATTTTAGATGAGAGTGCTAATTTAACATAGTTCTGCCTTTTAAATCATGCCATGGGTAAGGGATGAAAAGCAGCCCTTAACCCTGCTGCTTTTTTGGGGCGTCAGCTTTGATCCCAAGCTAATCCAGTGAGTTTGTACTTACTAGAAGAAAACAAGTTGTGCATTTCCCTTGGGGGAGGTCAGACACTGGCATGGGGCCAGTCTTAGCTGGGTGAAACACAGATGAATTTGTGACTATCTTTATAGGCTGGTTTGACTAAAGTTAGACACATTAAAAAAAAATTAAAAAGGTCTTTGAAGGACTGACAGATGTACTCCATTCAGGTTTTCAACTTTGTCGTATTATTAAAACGTGTTTAACCAAAGCAGGACATTACTTCCACATGATATGTTTGTAGAAAGCTGGGAAAGTAAGGAGGAAATAAAGGCTATTTAGACTTTTGGTAGCTTGACACCAGAAAAACAAAAATTAATATAAGCTGGTTACATCTAGGACAGAAATAAGAAAAAATACCAGTTCTTCTCGGAGGTTCTGGGCCTAACAGGAATAGCAGGGATGAGAAATCTGAGAAGTTCCAAGATGGAGCTTGGCTAAATGTTAAGAAAGAAATTTTCTGATGCAGTTGCCATGACAACCAATGAATCTGGAGTTTATTATCTGAGATGCCTCTTCCTTCCACTGTCTTTCTCAGAAATAGATGCTCCTGAGTGCAGCTGAAGCTTTGGTTTGACTCAGGGTGATGAAACTCTGCTGGCTGAGTCCTTCCTCGACAGCTCTGCTGTCTCCAGGCAGAGACCACATCCACTAGAAGGCAGTTTGCCACTGCTGAATCAGCCCAGGGAAATCTCTTTTCCTGGCTGGAGCAACCCTGCTGATCCCAGGTTACACCAGGCTCCAGTCTGTTCTGCTGCCCTTGCCCAGAGCAACCTCCAGGCAGTAACAGCTCCCTTTGCCACGGGAGCTGCAGCAGAAAAGACACAACATTCCCCATGTGCAAACAGAGGGAAATGTGGTGATAGGATGGAATCCAAAACCTCAGAGCATTGTCTCTCCACAGGGTGTTTTCCTTTAGGCACTTTGTATTTTGTTTGTGTGGCCCAATATTTGAGTTTATGCCAAGAAATTCATACTGTAGCAAGGCGAGGAATTATTTTGATTTTTTTTGCTTAATTAATATGTACTTTTTTTTTTCTGAAAGGTATCAAATACTTCCTTATAATATTTCTTCTTCTGGAGAAACCCTATAAATGACAGAATTCAGGTGGGAAGTTGCCTCCTTTGATCACCGAGTCCAATTCCATGCTTACTAGCTTCATCTTTACATCATCCCATGCCACCAAGGCAGGCAAATCTAGAGCAAGTTGATTACTGCACAAACATAATTAATACAAGATTCCAGCTGGAATTTCCACATCCTTGTAACCCTTCTTCTGTGAAGCTTTTTTTTTTTTTCCTTTTTAATAGCACCATTTAGATCAACAGAGTACATGAAGTCTCTGGAGCATCTTTTACACCAGAGTAGATTAAATGGGATATGGTCAAATACCAGTGGGAATCAGTGATGATTGTGTGGGAGATCAGAATGTAAACAGACTTCTCATTTGTATTAGAAAGTTTTCGGGAATTTTCAAGAGCCTGTTCAAGGCCTGTTTCAGAAACTGTTGAAATAAATTAATAGTTGGAGCCTGGTGGACTGAAGCCATTTGCTTCTGTCTGTTTAACCTTCTGTAGTGGGATGGGAATAATTGGATTTGCAGAGACAAATTCATAAATTAATTTCCATTACGGGACTCATTTATATGTCATATTATTACTTGCTATTTTAATCTAAGACATGGTCAAAATCATGTGCTAGCTTTTTGAGGCAGTGAAACCTGATATCATTTGTGGTGGAATGCATTTTGTAAAATGTCACATAATTCACATAAAATGTCATTACACCAAAGCACCTTTTGGCTTTGGACCTTTTTAACTTGCCTCCTCATTTGGATCTGTGATCATTTCTGCATTCAAGCCTTCCCTGGGATGCTCAGGGAGAAGTATGCTGCTAACAGAATTTGTTCAATTTTACTTTCACAGAAGCGTTTCTGAATTCACTATGTACCCTTATGCTGTCCATGAGCCCATAAAATCCAGATTTTAGAATGAATTTAGAAGATAAAAGAATAGAATTTTTGACACTAAATATGCTTGTCAGATGCAAATGTGGGACATTTGTGCTGGTTTATGCTAAATGCTGCTCCAGCCCATCTCAGTACAGCCACAGACACAACAACCCATTGCTGGTTTTCAGTGGGTGACCCCTGGGTTGGCACTGTGGGTTTACTGAGAGTGCAAATAACTTCTCCTAAAGTGATTGGGTCACTGTGTCTTTCTTCCTCTCACATTTTAGTCGCCAGATGGGAAACTCTTACTGGCTGCTGACAGGCAGTGCCACATGTACAACTCTGTAGTTACTTGAAATGCAGAAGCATCATTTGAGCCTCTAAAATCACTTGTGGGCTATTTATTTTTGCTGGTACAAATTGTGATTGAGTTTGTGTATGTGAAATATTTATCAAAGAGGGTGAATTTTAAAAAACATGTAGGCAGGGGGTTGTAAGTGTGTGTAACGGGTTTGGGGGTTAGTCGGGGTTTTCTTCAAGTAGTTTGGTGGATAAGGAAGAGCTTCTGAGAAGTTTCTTCTGGGAGGATGTGCATTCCCCACTTCAACCACTCCACCAATGGGCATTCCAAGCATAATGATGAAATTCTGTCTACTTAATTACTGTTAAAAATGATTGACTGCCTTTTCCACTGAGGGAATGTTCTGGTAATGGAAGGATTAGGATGATACATTGAAGAAATCAACTTTTTTTTTCTTTTTTTTTTNNNTGATTTTTTTTTTTTTTTTTTTTTTTTTTTAAGTATTAGAGCAAAGTCTGCAAAGGTCTCTTTCTCTGGTAGTGGTTTTTTTTCATTTTGCACCTTCCTACAGGCAGGCTGCTCTGGTGAATGCGTTCCGTCTCATGCATCTGCACAGCTTACAATGTGCAGGTTATTATTATATATTATATTGTATTATATT
>VXBQ01013117.1:3206-20012 GCA_013400175.1 Phainopepla nitens | reverse complement strand
ATAGGTTTTGGTCCATCAGCACATTGGAATTAATTGTCCAATTCCAGCTCCAGGTGATGAAGCTCCATCCTCCTTGTTCCCTCTCTTCCTTCACTGCTGTTTCCATTCTTGGGCCTAAAATTTGCTCTTGGTGCCCAGCTGGAAAGGAATTGTTTTGTCTCCCTGCTCTGTGAAGAGAGCTAATTAATTCTTAATATGAAGCCCAGAACTGCACACTAAACCAGCACAGAATCTGAAAAATAGAAAAACTAAAACTGAAGGCATCAACCCCAAAGAAACAACTGAGCTGCAGGACTCCTGCCAAAAGTCCTTCTGGTGACATCAGGATGAGACTGGACAAGGGCTGGAAAAGGGGATACAGTGGATAAATTTGTCAGATAAAGCTGAAAACTCCAAAAGTGGTGAAGGAAAAAGGAGCCTCCCAAACGTCAGCCTTGTCCTATATAGCACCTAAATGTCCTGTTTAGCACCCAAATGGTTGTTGGGAGCAGCACCTGGAGCAGAGGGAGCCTTGGAAAAAGGAGAAGTCACCTCGCTGGCTTCAGCAGGGCTATAAAAAGCTGCCCTGCATTGCTGAGGGGGATTAGCATTTATCCCACAGGAGAAAAAAAGAACAGGGGCCAGGGGTAGATTTGGGCAGGAGAACAGTCTGGGAATCCTGGAGGAGCAAAAGAATCATCAGAAAAGAGCAGGGAGGCAGGAAATGGCTGCAGGGTGGAGCTGGGGATTGTAATGTCTGTACATTTTAAGGAGAAAATGGAAGAGAACCAAGGTGGTAAAGCAGCACCGAGTGACTTCATATTTTAAATATTTAAACATTACAAGGAGCTGAAGGTGTACTTTGCTGTGACAAAAGAGTTTGTTTAAGGCTTTTACTTTTCGAGGCACAGTCCCTTTCATTCTGCCCTTGCTAAGTGCAGAAAAAGCAAACAGGTTTGGAGCTGATAGGCAGGCAGGGCTGGGAGCCAGCAGCAGTGACCTGGGCTCAGGTGACACAGCCTGGAGAGCTCCTGTGCTCCAGCAGGGTTTGCTCTGTTGGATTGAATTCATTTCAAGCCCTTTCACGGTGCTGAGGCAAGATAAATTCCCTTTCTTCAGGCTCTTTTGACCTTGAACACCTCCCTCCTCCAGCAGTGTGGAGATTCCTGGATTCCCTTCTCCTGCAGCATTTCAGCCTTGAGCTTTGGGAAAGGTGTTGGGATCTGTGGCTGAGCTAAAGCTGCACTCACAGAACCCAAAAACCCCCCAAAATCAATTTTTCTTTATCCTCCCTGCCCTGCTGTGTGTTTTTGGATACCTCCTGATTTTCCTGGGACCTTCCTCTGCTTCTTGATGGGAAAGCAAGAGAGGAAAATCTGCTCTGCCATGATTTGGTTCAAATCCTGGATGTATTTCCCAGCTTGAGGTCCCTTTTTGTCTCCTAACCTAGACATGGATGGTGGCAGGGATCAGGTCAGACTCAAAGTGTCCTTGTGGGGATGACAATCTTGGATTTTATTTGCTTATTTAGCCATGGAGGTTTTGGAGGCAGGAGCAGAGAAGGGACAAAGGAAAGCAAGGCCTGCAAAGAGGAAAAAGAGCCTCCTCTGCTTCCTGATGGGAAAATGAGAGAGGAAAATCAGCTCTGCAATGATTTGGTTCAAATCCTGGATGACTTTTCCAACTTGAGATCTCTTTTTCCCTCCTAATCTGGCCAATTTGCACATGGATGGTGGCAGGGATCAGGTTTGACCCAAAATCTCCTTGTGGGGATGAAAATCTTGGGTTTTATTTGGTTATTTACCCGTGGAGGTTTGGAGGCAGGAGCAGATAAAGGACAAATTAAAAAAAGGCTTGCAAGGGGAAAAAAAAGAACCTCCTCTCCTTCCTGATGGGAAAATGAGAGAGGAAAATCTGCTCTGCCATGATTTGGTTGGAATCCTGGATGACTTTTTCCAGCTTGAGATCCCTTTTTGTCTCCTAACCTAGATAGGGGATCAGGTTTGATTCAGGCTGGAAGCCAAATTCTCCTTGTGGGGATGAAAATCTTGGGTTTTATTTGGTTATTTACCCGTGGAGGTTTGGAGGCAGGAGCAGATAAAGGACAAATAAAAGAAAGAAAGTCCTACAAAGAGGAAAAAAAAGCTTCCTCTCCTTCCTGATGGAAAAGCAGGAGAGGAGAATCAGCTCTGCAATGATTTGGTTCAAATCCTGGATGACTTTTTCCAGCTTGAGATCCCTTTTTGTCTCTTAACCTAGACAGGGGATCAGGTTTGATTCAGGCTGGAAGCCAAATTCTCCTTGTGGGGATGAAAATCTTGGATTTTATTTGGTTATTTACCCGGGGAGGTTTTGGAGGCAGGAGCAGATAAAGGACAAAGAAAAAAAAAAGGCCTGCGAGGAGGAAAAAAAAAAAATAAGAGCTTGAAACTCAGACAAAACAAGAGTGAAGGATTAAGAAAAGCAGGAAAGTGCAGTTAGTGCAGCAGACGAGGAACTGCTGCCTCCAGGGAGAATTTTATGGAGCCTGGCAGGGAAAAGCAGCTCAGGGGCCAAGGCAGAAACATGAGGAGAGAAAAGGAGGAGAGTTCAGAGCCTCTCATCTCTTTCCATGGCAGAAATATAAATACACCTGAAGTTTGTTTGCAAGTTTTGATCAGAGAGTAATAAAGAAGTTTTTATTAAAGCCTTACAGTAATTTCCAGTTCTTACAACAAACAAGCCAACCACCCACACACAAAATAAATCTCCTGGTGCAGGGGGAAAAAGCAAAAAAGCACTTTTTTTTATTTTTTAAGAGAGGAGAAAGTCTGCTAGACATGGCCACAGGAAAACCATTATTAAACCTCCCTCAGCTCAACCAGTGGCTCCTCACGTTCAGGAGAACATTCCTGGACAGTGAGTAGGAAAATTAGGCTGTCTGTTCTAAAGATTATTCACAATCACACAAAGAAAATAAATTTAGGTTGTAGAACAAGTTCAGAGCTGCCCCCTGATGTGGATGGGTGAGAGTGCAACAGCCCTGCTGCAAGGAGATAAAGCACCAGAAAAATCAAAATTAATCATCACCTAAAAACCCGAGGGGTTTGTAGGAATTCTGCAATATCCAAGGAATTCAGCAAATCCATGGATTTCTGCAATATCCAAGGAATTCTGCAATATCCAAGGAATTCAGCAATATCCATGGATTTCTGCAATATCCAAAGAATTCAGCAATATCCAAGGAATTCTGCAATATCCAAGGAATTCTGCAATATCCAAGGCAGCTGCTGCCAGGATCACTGTGCAAAGTTCCATGGAACAAACAGCAAAGTCATTTGTGAAGGTATCTCAGTGCAGATTGTTAATTAATTAATTAATTGATGCTTCCTAGTGCTCTGGTTAATATTTTTCAATCAGTTCAGAATAAAACAGTTTGGGGTTGGAAGGGATCTTAAAAAACTCCCCAATTCCATGGGCAGGGACATCTCCCTCTATCCCAGGCTGCTCCAAGCCCTGTCCAACCTGGCCTTGGACATTCCAGGGATCCAGGGACAGCCACAGGAGGAGTTTAAGGGACTCAGGAACACAACTGGAATTAAAAAAAAAATCACCCCTAGGAATGAAATCAATCAGATTCACTGGAAAACCTCATGGCTAGAGGTTTAAACTTGGATTCATGGGAAAAACCTCTTTAAACCTGAGTTTAAACTGAGCCAAGCTCTGATCCTTCTCCCTGAGCCAGACGTGGAGCAGTTCCAAAGTCTGAAACCTTGCTGGGTGTGTGGGAGGGAAATCAGTTGAACTGCACCTTTATGCAATCAGCTTTTGTGGTCTCTCTGAAGCTGGGGATCAACAGATCTGGGGCTATCCCAAACCACCCAGACAACTTTTGCACATCAGCTTTTAAGTGCAGACACAGGTGAGGAACACTCCCAGCCCACCCACGTGCTCAGAGCCCCAAGCAGCCTGGACACCTTCACCTGCTTCCTTTATATATTTTTTTTTTTTAATTTTCCCTCCTCAGGTGACCTTGGAGTTGCAAAGGTTCAGGAAAGGGACATGGCAGCAGCCAGTGTGGATTTTTAAAGATATTTCTTTAAAATCAGGTTGGAGCAAGATGGGCTTGTGGAGGTGTCCCTGCCCGTGGGAAGGGGTGGAATGAGATGAGCTTGAAGGTTCTTAAAATCCTTTCAAAAATCCTTTGGGATTTTCCAACCCAAATCTTTCTGTGATTCCATAAGTATTAATTCAGTGCAGGAAAGTGGAAAAAAAATCATCTTGAATTATTAAGGAATGATTTCCTTTCAGCCCTGCTGCGTTTGATTTGGTAAAGTGAAATCAATCCCAATTATTGGAAATATTAAATATTTCACTCAAAGCAGGGGTGATATTCCAGCACTGAAAGGAAAAGCTGATTCCAAATCCAGTGGTGACACCTAGAGGGAAAGGAAGGATTTTTCCCAGAGGGAAAGGAAGGGAATGAAAAAGGAATTTTTCTAAAGCTCTGCCTGAGCCAGAAGTGGATCTGCAGTCCTTTAGTTCATCCTCTGGAAGGAGAAAGTGCTACAGGAAAAAGCAGAGGGAAAAGGGAGAAGCCTGAGCCTCTCCCAAGGGTCCAGTCTTTGTCCTTTATCTGTTCCTGCCTGTTTGTTTGATGCCTTCAATTTTAGCTTTTCTATTTTTCAGATTCTGTGCTGGTTTAGTGTGCAGTTCTGGGCTTCATATTAAGAATTAATTAGCTCACTTCACAGAGTAGGGAGACAAAACAATTCCTTTCCAGCTTGGGACCAAGGACAAATTTTAGGCCCAAGAGTGGAAACAACAGTGAAGGAAGAGAGGGAACAAGGAGGATGGAGCTTCATCAGCTGGAGCTGGAATTGGACAATTCACTCCAATGTGCTGATGGACCAAAACCTATCAAAGTGTGAGGCCTCATGACCAGGGATCCATTTTGTGCCCATTTGTGGGTGTATAGTATTCATTATTTATACATTTATATATATATAATATATATATATATATATAAGAGTGTGAGCCCTAATGACCGGCGGCCATTTTGTGCCATTTGTGGGTGTAAAATATTCATTATTTATACATTTATAAGTATATAATACACATATGTAAAGGTGTGAGCCCTCATGACCGGCGGCCATTTTGTGCCCATTTGTGGGTGTAAAATATTCATTATTTATACATTTAGATGTATATAATACACACATATAAAGGTGGGAGGACTTGTGCCCAGGGATCCATTTTGTGCCCATGTGTGGGTTTGACTTGGGTGCAGCCCTGAGGGGTTCCTGCACTGCCCAAGCTGGATCCTTACAATAAATCCCTTTTATCCTTTTACTCTCCACAGTCCCTGTCTCCAGGTCAGCCCACCCAGGCACCAGTTCCAGTGGGATGCAAACCTTGGAACCTCTGGAATAACCCCAGGAAAGGGAATCCTGTTTAAACCTTTCCTGTAAAACCTCCCCTCCATTCCCCACACTCAAGGATGGATTTCCACGAGGATTTTTTTGGGGTTTTGAAGTTTCTTTTTCCTCTGTGAAGGAACTGCTCCACCTCAGAGACATCAGAGACTCCACAGGAATCCAGCCTGGTGCTGTTTATCCTGGGAATTGCCTGCTAAAACCTGCAGGAAAACTGGGGCTGGAGTTGTTCCTCCACCTCCACACGAGGTGGGGCCCACCTGCATTTGCAATTCCAAAGAGATTTTTGGCTCCATGCCTTTTTTTTTTCTTGGTTTTGTTGTTTAGTCTGGGTTTTCTTTGGCTTCAACAAAATAAAGGGGAACAGAGAACCACCCAAATGGGGCAGGGGTGATGCTTGTAAATTTATTTTATCAAATGTGTTTTACATTTTTAGAGCATAAATCCCTTTTTTTTTTTGTTGAGAACTCTTTGACAAGCACAGGGAGAAAAATCACCTTGTCCACCATCCAAACATCTGAGAGTCAGGGTTGGAATAATTGGAGTTTTTTCCTCACTCTTAAAATTACTGGGAGAGCCTCACCTCACTTGAATTTCTGGGCACACTTCAAAGGAACCTGAAATAAAATTGCTGTGATCAAGCCTTGCCTTCCTGTCCAGTCCCAGTTGCAGCTGAAGGTTTGGGCAGATAATTAAGAATAATTAATTCCAATTAGGGCAGCACCTTTAATGAGGTGTTTCCCTCCTCAGCCGGATGTGGGACCACCACAATCCAAGAGATTTCCTGGCATTCCAGGCGTGGAGAAACCCTGGAAATATTTTTCTCTCTCACAGCAAAGGGCTGAAGTTCCCCAGCTGAATCAACCAAGCTGAAAAATTGAAATTAAAAGAACAAGGAATGGATTTAGACATGTAAATATTCCATTCAACTGCAGCTGCTTTCCAGGAAATTTGGATAAAAATATGGGGATAGAAGAGCTTCAACTTAATGATCTTTTAAGAATTAACCACTCCTTCCCAGTCCTGTTATCTCAATCATTTCTGGGAATAATTCTTATTTCCAGATCTAATTCCTTTATCTCTGCTTTCCTTTCTTGGGCATTTTGAAAATTTCCTTCAATTTTTGTAGTTTGATGCTCCCCAGATCCCAAATTTCCTGCTGTTCCCTCAGCTGAGAGCAGAGAGGCAGAAATGAAAGTGTAAAATACTGACAGGAAAAACGAAAAATGAAGGAAAAAGGGGAAAAAAAGAGGAAAAAAAGGGGAAAAAAAAAACCTCCAGAAAATGCAAAAAGTGATGGAAGTCAAATAGGGGTGAAGTTTTCCCAGTATCCAGAGGGGAAATTCTTGTAAATCACCCAAAATGGGAATTTCCCATGGCACATGAAATTAATCCATTGTACAAAGTAGTTGAGGGATAAATTATGGAATATTCTGGTAAAAGCAGGGAATTTACTGGGAATTTAGCCATCAGTTCCACTGAATTTGTTTTTTTATCTTAGCTCTGTTTTAAAAGATTTTTTTTTGGTGAAAACCCCACCAAGAAAAGAAACACCAATCAGGAAATGAAACAGTGACGGCAACTTCTGAGTACAAAAAATATCTGTAAAATTGGGTGGGCCCAGATTTATAATTTTATTTTTGCCAAGATTCCTCCCTCATTCCTGAACTTCCAGTCCCTGGCTCCCAAATTTATTCCCACTAGATCCCATTTCCATCATCATCATCTCCCACAATATAGAAATAAATATATATTTGAAATGATTATCCCCAAGTCTCCAGCAAAGATGAGCCCTTATTGAGGAATTCACTTATAAAATTAAGCCAGGCAAAGACAGGTAATAAAAATCTCCCTGCAGCTTATCCTGAATATTTTAAAAAATATATGGGTGAAACAAACCTCCTGATATTAAAAAGCAAAATTAGAGAACAACATCACTCTCCTGAAGACAGGAGGAAGATCAAGAAGAATTTTGCATTTCTCTTGTCCTGGTATTAAAAGAAATTGCTCCTGGGAAGTGGAAGAGGAGTGTGGCAGAATTATTATTTCATTAATATAATGATATTAATAATAATTTAATATTAGATATTTCATAATAAATGTTAGAGCTGGGAATTCACTCTGGATTTCTGGGAAATGGTTATTTGCTCCCATCCTGATCCCAAAAATTCAATCCAGAGGAAGAGGGAACATTTTGAAATCCTACAGGTTGGGGTTTTACTTGGCAGGAATTTGGGGAGACAAAGAAAATGAAAACCTAGGGAAATGAGGGAAAAATTCCTAACCCAAGCCCAAGTGGGATGGGGAATTGAGAATGAAGTTCATTTTTTTTCCCACATAAGATTGGGGTGATGAACTGAGCATTCCCCAGAGCTCTGCCCTGCCCAGAGCAGCAGGATTTTAGGAAAAACCCCAAAGGATTTTTTTTTCCCCTGGAAAAAAAACAAAAATAAAAAGCAGCAGGGCCCATCCCATAAAGCTCTCGTGCCCACACTGCACAGGAACATTGGGAATATTGAAAAGCTGAAGCTCTGACAGGGAAAAGGAATGAATTTTGGTCCAGGTGGAAGCTGAAGCTGTCCCACTGATGGAAGAGCTGCACAATCCCTCCTCCTCCCTCCTTTATTTGTTCCAGTTCCACAGGGCTGGGATTTGGAGGATCCCAGTTCCTCTCCCTGCCAGGCAATTCCAGAGGTTCAAACAAAGCTGCTCCTTCCTGCCATGAAATATCTCCACAGCAGAGCCCTGCAGGCTGTCAGAAATGTGCTCAGCTTTACTCAGCTTTTATGCCTTGATCCCCTTTAAACTCCTTCAAAGAGCCCAAACAACAGGAGCTGATGGAACAGTTCAAATATTGAATGGATGGAATATTTTAAATAATCGATGGAATATTTCAAATAATTGATGGAATATTTCAAATAATTGATGGAATAGTTCAAATAATCAATGGAATATTTCAAATATTGAATGGATGGAACAGTTCAAATATTGAATGGATGGAATATTTTAAATATTGATGGAATATTTCAAATAATCGATGGAATAGTTCAAATACTGAATGGATGGAATATTTTAAATAATTGATGGAATATTTCAAATAATAGATGGAACAGTTCAAATATTGAATGGATGGAATATTTTAAATATTGATGGAATATTTCAAATAATCGATGGAATAGTTCAAATACTGAATGGATGGAATATTTTAAATAATTGATGGAATATTTCAAATAATAGATGGAACAGTTCAAATATTGAATGGATGGAATATTTTAAATATTGATGGAATATTTCAAATAATCGATGGAATAGTTCAAATACTGAATGGATGGAATATTTTAAATAATTGATGGAATATTTCAAATAATAGATGGAACAGTTCAAATATTGAATGGATGGAATATTTTAAATATTGATGGAATATTTCAAATAATCGATGGAATAGTTCAAATACTGAATGGATGGAATATTTTAAATAATTGATGGAATATTTCAAATAATAGATGGAACAGTTCAAATATTGAATGGATGGAATATTTTAAATATTGATGGAATATTTCAAATAATCGATGGAATAGTTCAAATACTGAATGGATGGAATATTTTAAATAATTGATGGAATATTTCAAATAATAGATGGAACAGTTCAAATATTGAATGGATGGAATATTTTAAATATTGATGGAATATTTTAAATAATCGATGGAATATTTCAAATAATTGATGGAATATTTCAAATAATTGATGGAATATTTCAAATTTTGAATGGATGAAATAGTTCAAATATTGAATGGATGGAATATTTTAAATATTGATGGAATATTTCAAATATTTAATTGATAGAATATTTTAAATAATTGATGGAATATTTCAAATAATTGATGGACTATTTCAAATATTGAATTGATAGAATACTTCAAATCTTGAATTGTTGGAATATTTCAAATATTGAATTGATGGAATATCTCAAATATTGAATTGATAGACTATTTCAAATATTTAATTGCTGGAATATTTCAAATGCAGCAGCTCCAAGGTTTTTGTGAAGCAGAGATCCTGATGATTCCAGGTGCTCTCCCCACACTGCCAGAGGGTTAAAATTCAATTTTTACAATTTTTATCCAGCAGGGAATGAGTGCAGGGCTGTTGTTTCTGGAGTTGAGGAGAGGATTAAGATTAAATAAACCAAACCAGAGCCTTTCCCTGCTGGGTTTAGCCAGGCTTGTCTCTGGTTTATTCCTAATTTAAATCAGGAAAACTCCTGATTTATCTGTTGGTTTAGAAAAAATACTTTAACAACCTGCCTTGGACACCAGGAGAGCAATATCCAGCTCTGCTGCAAGTGCTTTTGATTTCTAAATCAAGGAATTTTAAAAGAAATTTTATTTTCTTATTTAATTTTATATTTATTTTATTATCTTAATTTTATTAAGAATTACTGCAGCTCCTCACAAGGAAAACGAAGGAGAATTTCTCTGAGTTTTTATTAAAAAGGGGATAAATATAATAAATAAATCACCTTCCTTATCACCAAGGACCATTTTTACAGCACAGATCCTCTCCTTATTTTTTTGCCATCCTAAATTCATCTCCTTTTTGAGGTTTCCCATTCTGCTAAGAGCTTGCCCTGAAAATATTAATTAAAGCAGCACAAACAAGTGGATAATGATTGAGGGTTGAGGATAATGATTTGTGAGGGAAGAAAATTATTTGCTAAGTGTGGCTTGACTTCTGGTTTACAAGACAATAATGAGTAGCCTATCATCAGCATAAAGTAATTAAAAGCCTTAAAAGTAATCATCAGCATAAAGTAATTAAAAGCCATCAGCATAAAGTAATTAAAAGCCTGGTGTTAAGACAATCAACATTTACACCTCAGTGCTGAAAAGTTTTCCTGGGTTTTAATCACTGCAGCATGGTTTAAAAATAAGATTTTAGAGGGTTTGTTTTTTTTTTTTCTATCTTTATCTCATCTTTCCTATGAGAAAATTCAATTTTCAGCATTTCCAAGCACTGAGAATAGAAGAAATTCCACGGGCACACCAGCATTTCATGTTCATGAAATTATCCTTCAGCTTCATTTATGAATTCTGAGTTTATGAATTCCAGCACATTTCACACCTACCAACAAAAAAAATCAGGAATTATTTCCAGAGCTGCTCTCACCTTCCTGTCCCTAAAAATCAGGAATTATTTCCAGAGCTGCTCTCACCTTCCTGTCCCTAAAAATCAGGAATTATTTCCAGAGCTGCTCTCACTTTCTTTGTCCCTTGGAGGAAAACATCAGGTACAAGAGTTTTCCACCAAGAGTTGTGAAGAGGTGAAAAAAAAAAATCAGGATTTCATTCCACTTAATAAGTTTAATTAATAAGAATAATTAATAAGATTTTAATGAAGCCTGGCACTCAAAGTGTAGGGAAAGAGAAAAGTGACCTTAAAATGTTTCACTGAAGATTATTCTATGGCAGAAAAAAAATCATCACAAAATCCCAGCCAACTCCACTCAGTTTTAGGGATAATTTCTTCCCAGTTGCTGGAAAATTGTGGAATTCTTACCCAAAAAACAAGGGACACAAGTCAGGTTTTAGCCTTAAATCATCTTAGTTGATTTTTTTTTTAATTAATTATTCCACTCAGTTTTAGGGATAATTTCTTCCCAGTTGCTGGAAGATTGTGGAATTCTTGTGCCAAGGAACAGAGAACACAAGTGATGTTTTAGCCCTTAAAAATTCTTATTTGATTTTTTTTTTAAATGAATAATTCCACTCAGTTTTAGGGATAATTTCTTCCCAGTTGCTGGAATATTGTGGAATTCTTGCCCAGGGAACAAGGGACACAACTGAGGTTTAAACACTTAAAAACCCTTATTTGATTTTTTAAAATCAATATTTACACTCAGTTTTAGGGATAATTTCTTCCCAGTTGCTGGAAAATTGTGGAATTCTTGCCCAAAAAACAAGGGACACAAGTCAGGTTTTAGCCTTAAACCATCTTAGTTGATTTTTTTTTAAAATTAATTATTCCACTCAGTTTTAGGGATAATCTCTTCCCAGTTGCTGGAATATTGTGGAATTCTTGTGCCAAGGACAGCTGAGGAGAAGCTCAAGGTACAAAGGACCCTTAAAACCTCTTAATTTAACTTTTTTTTTTTTTAATGAATGATTCCCAAAGTCTCAATAATATTTCCCAGTAATTCCAGGCCATTATTTTGGCCAATATCCATTAACTATGGATTGAAAATTTGGGATCCTCTGGTCTCCTGGGAATTATCTAAGGCCTCTGCAAGGACATTTCCTGCTTGGTTGTGTGTTCCTCACACTCCAGACACTCACAAGCCACTTTTGCAAAATAAAAACCCCCAAAAAAACCACTGGGAATTGGAGTTTTTGGACATTTTCTGCCAGCTCAGAGCTTCCAGTTATGCTAAAATGCTTCATTTGAATCCCCACCTTCTTCAGGGGAGGAAAAGTTTCAGTTTGGGTGAACTTTGATGTGATAATGGCAAGGAAAAAAAATAAAAAAAAGTGGCTGTTTGTACTCTTGGTGAGCCCTGGAAAATCTGCTGGAGCTGAGCTTTAATCCCAGGCAAGATCAAGAGCAAACAAAAACCATAATTAAAGAGAAGAGAGGCAAGAAAAGCATCAGCATCAAAAGCACTGCTGGGTCAGTGGCCAACAAACAAGTGCTTTAATGGGATAAATGTGGCAGGGGAATAAATCAAAGCAAATTTGAATTTCTTGCAGCTTGTGCAGGTGATCAGGGAAGATTTTTAAAAGCTTTTTTTGGAATCTGTAATTCAGGAAGGATGAATCTCTCTCAATGCCTCGTTCAAGGCAATCCTGGTGATGATGAGCAACAAATTCCTTGATGCAGAAATAAAGAAATAAAGCTCTTCCTGATAAAATTCCTGCATGGATGGGTTTAATTTATATTAAATTATCTTATTAAATGAGTGAGACCACTGTGTTGTGGTTTATTTTTATTTTTAGGGGTGGGATTGGATGAGTGACATGGTATTTCTTGTTTGGATTTAGATGTTTATTGGTTCTTATTTCCATGATAGAATTACAAATTATGAGTTTCATAGTGCTTGGAGTTCATAAACTAAAAATGGAGTTTTATTTCTCTCTCTATAAGGTTTTTTAAGGGTAAATTGTCTAATTAAGAAATGCTATTGAAATTATTTTTATTTTTAATTAAATAATTAACTACTTCTGGCCCACAATGTGGACTTTTTATCTAATTACATATCACTTAGACCTATGAAGAAGGATAAACTTCTGCCTAAAACTTTGATTTTGCTTTATATTTATTATTATATTCTAAAACTTTACATATTAAGTTTTCCATTGTGTGATACTATCATTTTAATATAAATGATACATTTATAATCTGAGTTTTATCATTCAATTCTGGAAGATTTCTCTATGGCTTTAGGTTAAATGCAGTGTTTTCTTGGCCTGTCAGCACAGAAAATTTAAAATTCTCAGTGACCAGGGTTCTAACATTTTGTTTCACATTAAACCTTCCAGGCTGCCCCCCCAAAATTCCACTTTTCTCCCTTTTTCATCTCTGCAAGGCGAATCCAGCAATCTCACAGCCACAGGGAAAATTCAAACTTCATAAAAACACTTTGAATCCAAACCAATTAATTGGGATGAATCTCACTGCAGTTTGTTGGGTTTTTTTGATAGGGAAATAGATGAAAGTTTTGTGTTGGGATTAAATAAGGTAGATGAGATTTTTAGTATTTAGTTTTTAGACTTGTTTATTATTTATTTATATTTTAGTGAGTTTGTTAATATACTAGATTAGTACATTAAGAAGAAAGGCACTAGAAGTCACTAGACTTTTGATTTTAAGGTTTTTAATAGATATTTTAATTATTTCTATGTATTTTATATCTACTTCATTATTGATAACTAACTATTTGTTGTCTACATAACATTTGATTGTGGATTTTTTTATCTAATTACTCTGTGTTATCAACACTGTAGAAAATGGGGTAGATTAAGAAGGAACAGAGTCAACACTCTACATCCTCTATCTCTACCCTCCAAAATTTAAAATTTTTTACTTTGTTCCAAATTATATTTTTATTTATTTCGTATCCTTATAGAACCTAATTCATCCCAAAGTCTTTGAAGCTTTCTCTATGGTTCTCTGAAGGTTAAAAATGATGTTCTCCTGAGGGTCAGAACCCCTCAGCATCAGCAAAGAAATATTTCCTGTGCCCTAAATTCAAACAGGAGTTGATGTTTCCAGGTGTCAGAGAGATAAAAATCAATTTTTCAAGCTTGCCTGGGGTTGGAGGGTTCCTTCTCCCAACTGGAAGGAGCTGCTCCAGAGCCTTTTTTTTTTTTTCCCCTCCAGGAAAAATACAAAGTGCCTTGAGCAGGAAAGAGGCCTCAGCTTTATTTCTGTGGCTTCACCTGGATTCACCTCTGAAATTTGAGAAACTGGCAAGTTGGGAACAAGATTAGAGAGCAAACAAACAAATCCCAAAGGAAATGGGGTTTTATCTGTCCCAGATAAAAGTTTTTGTTATGTTTTTTTTGGTCCTCTCCTTGCAGCTAGAGTTGGGAGGGGGGAAAGCTGAGAGAAAAACAAATCCAAATCCAAGCACAAATCCACTTGTGCTGCTAGATTCTGGGAAAAATTCTGGAAAAAGAGGAGATGTCTCCTTGGGAAAGTCATTCTTTATTTTCCCCTCTCTGGGCACATCTGCAATTACCTCTCACTTTTGAACCTGAAACCTGATGCACGAGCTGCAGGTGCACAGCCAGGGGGGGAAAAAGAAATAAAAAAAAAAAAAAGAGAAATAGAAAATGAGAAGATGTGAAAAGCATGCTGAGCTGCAGCATTCCCTGCTCCGAGCCGGGTGAAGTCACGTCTCCAGCAGCGTCTCCTCCCAGCCCCCGGCTCCTCCCAGCTCCCTCTTTTTTGGGAGCAGCGGGAATCCTCCAGCAGTGAAATGGGACGCTTTAAAAAGAGCAGAATGCAGACTGCTCGGGAATGCTGGAGCCCGGGAAGGGACGGCTAATAAAGGGAATCAGCTGGTGGGTTTGGGGAATCCAGAGGCTGCCGGCTCTGCCTGAGATGGGAGCAAACCCGGGCTGCCCAAAGGCGGCTCGGGTGACAAACGCTCTCCGGGGATGGGCGACACACGCGGGGCTCGGGCAATCAGCAGCGCCTGAGCTCACTGCTTGTGCATTTATTGAATATATTTATGGCTTAGCAGGGATTGGAGGCCTCTGCTTAAATCCCAGCCAGACCCTTCAACGTAAAACACACCTTTGGCTAAAGTTGAAAATCCAACGGCTTTCACATTTTGGTCAATTTTTTTTTAAAATTTAAAAAACCCCTCTGTCACTCTGTCCTAGTTTGCCACTTCCCCAACAGCTGCAAGGATTAAACAATTAAAATTCTGTTGGTGGTGGTTTGCAGCAGCTCAAATGATGCCAGGTGGGATTTGGGAGATCCCATCTGGATACTGGGAGCAGCAACTGCAGCAAAAAGGATTGATAAAGGGACAGAGAGCAGGGGGAAAGGGAGAAAAGCACTCAGGAGAGGGGGAAAAGAGGAAAAAGGGGAGAGGGGGAAAAGAGGAAAAAGGGGAGAGGGGGAAAAGAGGAAAAAGGGGAGAGGGGGAAAAGAGGAAAAAGGGGAGAGGGGGAAAAGAGGAAAAAGGGGAGAGGGGGAAAAGAGGAAAAAGGGGAGAGGGGGAAAAGAGGAAAAAGGGGAGAGGGGGAAAAGAGGAAAAAGGGGAGAGGGGGAAAAGAGGAAAAAGGGGAGAGGGGGAAAAGAGGAAAAAGGGGAGAGGGGGAAAAGAGGAAAAAGGGGAGAGGGGGAAAAGAGGAAAAAGGGGAGAGGGGGAAAAGAGGAAAAAGGGGAGAGGGGGAAAAGAGGAAAAAGGGGAGAGGGGGAAAAGAGGAAAAAGGGGAGAGGGGGAAAAGAGGAAAAAGGGGAGAGGGGGAAAAGAGGAAAAAGGGGAGAGGGGGAAAAGAGGAAAAAGGGGAGAGGGGGAAAAGAGGAAAAAGGGGAGAGGGGGAAAAGAGGAAAAAGGGGAGAGGGGGAAAAGAGGAAAAAGGGGAGAGGGGGAAAAGAGGAAAAAGGGGAGAGGGGGAAAAGAGGAAAAAGGGGAGAGGGGGAAAAGAGGAAAAAGGGGAGAGGGGGAAAAGAGGAAAAAGGGGAGAGGGGGAAAAGAGGAAAAAGGGGAGAGGGGGAAAAGAGGAAAAAGGGGAGAGGGGGAAAAGAGGATTCAAGTACTGTCTACACGATCTAAAAAGGAGATAAAACCAGAACCAAACCCTTCCCCATGCACAAGCTGCAGCATGGAAAATTTCCATGTAAATACAGAAATTTCCAGTAAACCCAAGGAAAACTTCCCCCAGTGAGTGTGATCAAGCTGTGAGAGGTAAGAACTCCCTGTCCTTGGAGGTTTGTGGAACTCACCTGGCCAATGCCTAAATCTGAAGTTGGGCTGGAGATCTCACAGTTAAACTTTATTATTCTAAAGAAAGCTCAAGCAGCAGCATCTTCAGTTGTTCTGCATCACCAGAGCACTTGAGAGTCCAGAAGTATCTGCATTAATTCCTGTTTGGTTTTATCCCAATTTCCTTTTTGTGTGGCCTCTCCCACACAAACAATGCTCCACCAAAGCCTTCATCGAGGCTCTGCTTTTCCAAGTGGGCTAATTAGGGAGCTCCAGTTTGATTTTTTTCCAAGAGTTTCTATGAAAACGTTTCTTTTCCAAAGCCTGTTAAACCCTTCTGCCACCCAGAAAACCCAAAGCAAACCTTGCAAAACCCAAGCTCATCGATGTTTACTTTGCTTTTGTCGCCTAATTAAGAACATCCACTGCAGCCCCTGGGGAAATTTTCTAGGTTTCAAAACAAGGGACTGCTCCACTCACTTTCCTCGCTCTCATTTCCGTGGAAAAATGAGGCTGGAGGAAAAGCAGGAGCATCCCTCAGCCCTCCAAGCCAAGCTGGGATGCAAGGATTGATCCCTGATCACATCCAGGAATAAATTCCTGTTCAAACACAACATTTGGAGGTAGAAACTCTCGGCGCTGAGGTAACTAAAGCCACTTTTGTCAGATCTAAGAGGTTTCCACATCACCTGCACCTAGGAAATGACCTGGAGAAGTCATTTCCTAACCTTGATGGCAACAGAAACCCCAAATTTCTGCTGGCCTGGGTCTGCCAAATCTGTTTAAATTCTAAACACGCCCAGGTAACATTTTGAGGTCAACACAAATAAGATGAAGTTCAGGGTAAATTATTTCGTGAGTTTCTTTCAGGGTGTGACTTTGGGAAGATCTCCCGAGTTCCGTGTCTCAGAGTAACAGTAACAGACATCTCAAAAAAAAAAAAAAAAAAAAAAAAAAAAAACACCAAAAAAAAAAAAA
>VXBQ01013116.1:101220-126021 GCA_013400175.1 Phainopepla nitens | reverse complement strand
GAGCGAGGGAGGGCCCCGCCATGGCGGCGCCGCAGAGCTGCGGGCCCGCGGCCGCCGTGCCCTTAATAGGAAGTTTCGCCCCCCACGCGGCCCGAACGCAGCCTGGGAAAGCGGGGCCCGGGGAGCTGGGGAGGGGGTTCCTGCCCCGGCGGCGTAGGGGTGCTGGGGTCCGGCTCCGTGCGGCGCTTGTAGGGAGCGAGCCCGGAGGCGGGCAGCGGGGCTGGAGCGCCTGTGCTGTGAGCGGCGGCTGGGGCAGCTCGGCCCGGAGAAGAGCAGGCTCGGGAGAGGCCGCGTGGCTCTCCGCGGGTCCCTGCCCGGAGGGTGCGGCCGCCGGGGGCTCGGGCTCTGCTCGCCGCCAGCCAGCGATAGGACAAGAGGACGTGGTCCTGTGCTGCGCCGTGGGAGGGTTAGGCTGGGCACCGGGGGGAATTTGTTCGGGTGAGGAGCGGTTAGACACTGGAACGGGCAGCCCCGGGAGGTGGCCGAGCTGCAGCGGCCGTCCCTGGAGCTGATTAAGCCAAGACCGGCCGTGGCACTCAGTGCCGTGCTTGGCACGGTGATGCTGGGTCCTGGCTCGGTGATGGTGTGATTTGGAGCCAGTTTGAGATGCTGGGGAGGCCAGGTGGGTCTGGTGGCCGTGTCTGGGCTGGCTTTGTCCCCGTGGAGGTGTTGGTGCGGCAGCAGCAGTGCCGCCGCTGTCCCCGAGCGTCGGCCCCGGGCTGTCCCCAGCAGGGCTGGGACGATCCAGCACGGGCTCATCCACTGGCATGAACTTGCTGGAAGCGTCCAGCACGAGTGTGTAGCGGCTGATGGAGGGTTTTGTTCCATACAAGAGGTGCGATCCTTTCTCCTGCATTCACTGTGTTTGATGGAGAACGGTTTCAGATGTTTCAGCACTCGGGTTCTTGGAGCAGAGGGGAACGAGCTGTAGTACAGCCGGTGCTAATCGATCGAACTTAAAAGCATAGATTAATGTGGAAGATAATGTGTGGTTGGGGAAAAAAAAGAAAAGATGCTATGGAGAGATACTACTCTGATGTAAAAGGGGTTTTTACATTGAAAGTAGTATGTCAGTAATTTGTCTTACATGACACACAGCATAATGAACTCTTTTAAAAAAGCTTTTTATAATAAATTTTAAAAAAGGCTAAATAAGGGGAGGTTTTTCTTGCATTTTGTGCCTAGCTGCAGCCAGGTTGGTGTTAAAAGGATGATGAATTTGTCCCGTCCTTAAACAGAACAGTGAGTAATAGATTGATCAGTTTGCAGAGTCTGTATGACATGGCTTGTTGCAGTCTGTTCATTGTCTTGTGTGTTATGTTTTCTTCTTTGAGCACTGGTGGGAGCAAAGCAATGGGCAGTGTAAGTGGGAAGGGGGAATGCTTGAAATTCTCTCCTTTGGAAGTCTGTGGTGGGGACTGGGTGTACTGTTGGGCTTTGGTCCTTCATCTGTCGACATTGACAAGCAGCAGTAAAAAAATCAAATATTAGTAGGGTGTAGGACCAGTTAAGGAGAAGTAGAGAAGTGGTGTGATGTTAGTTTGGTTGGTGATGTGAGCAATAGTACTCGTAGGCCAGAAAGTTACATAACTGTTAAGATCTTCTGCTGAACTTCTTCAACTAAAGTTTTCTGGGACTAGTGTGGAATTTGGCTTGATAGGACAAGACCAGTTTTATTAGGACAGCTACAAGTTCTATGAACATCGAATTAAGGGGGGGGGGAAATCTGTTGTACTGGAATTTTCCTTTCATTGTCATTAAATCTCTAGGCACATACTTAGGTAAAAGTTCAAGCGGTAGGAATGGGCCATTGAGGTCTTACTTGGATCTTGTAAAGCTGTTAGAAAAGCAGAAAGGTTAACCTGTGAGATTTAGGCTGTCCTCTACTTCCCCAGAAATGCCTCCTCAAGTGTAGGAGGATGGAGACTGAGTTCAGCTTCAGGGAAACTTTTGATTAAGTCTTGCTTTGTATTATGATGGCAAGAATATAACTTAAACCCTGGGTAAGAAAGGATGTAATCTCATTTTAGGACAAATGTTTGGGTGGTAGAAGAGGAAATGCTCCTCTTTTGGAGGAAATGCTGCATTGTATAGAGGTAATGCTCATTAAAGTGGGGAATAATTCCAGAATCTGAAGGACTGGAAGGAAATGCTTTCTACATTTCCTTTTGTAATTAGGGAACAGCATTGTTTTGCCATTGACATTAATCTTGACACTGGAATTAGGGAGGATAACTCTGGTGAATTGTAAAATGCTTGCAGTTTTATAGGTTGGCCTGAATGCTTAGGTGACCTGCTCTGAAAAGCTGGGTGCTCCCCCTGTAACTACAGTGTCTGAGATCAAGCTGTCATAAAATGGGGAGCTCTTTTCAAGTCCCATGTCTCTCAGTTAGGTGCTGAAATAACCAGGTTTTGATGATACATTTCAAGCAGTGAGCTTTTCCTGATGATCCACCAACACTGTGGGTCTCTCTGGTTACCAGTGTGTGCAGTGAAGGTGGGCACGCCCTCCGTGGGGATTTGTGAAACAGGCTCTGAAAATTGTACTGGATTCGTGCTAAGGCCTTGTTTGTTTTACCTACATTAAATTTTAATCTCATCCCAGTGCTGTTGTCAAGTAAACTAGAGGTTGGGAGTGGTATTCTGGTATAATAGTTCTCAGAATAGAAAATTCAGGAGTCTGCTTGTTTGAATACGCTCCCTCTATCTTTCAACACCGCCGTCAGGCCTTTCATATGTGAAACCCTTATTCTTTGCTGATGGGAGAGATCACAGTGGAAGCCTCGTGAATTCCCAGGCAGTCATACTTTCAGAGATGCAGACAGAGTATTTGCCAGGAGCTTCAGGAGTTGTTTTTTGGTGAGGAAGACAGATTATCTGTGGATATAGCATGCAGGTCGTGGCACGATGTGAGACAGAATCGCACAAGAATGTCTCTGTTAGGCTTTGCTCAGGCTTAAATTGGTCTAAGAAAGTTAAATTCCATTTTGTAAGTGTGCTTGTCTCAGCTAGCTTCTGAGTAGAAATGAGATGAAATCCATCTGAAGATCTGAGTTTCACAGCAGAGGAACTTGACTTCCATTACTTTTGGAAGTGACCAGAGTGGACCAGCTACTTGAGATTTAATTCTGGAAGAAGTCTGTTTTATGCATGAGGAAGCATAAAATTTTATAAAGTTACTGCCTTCGCAAAAAAGAATCTTCATACTTGTATTTAGGTCATAATTTAGTATCCCAAATATAATTGGAAATAATGAATTTGCTTGGAAATAAATCAAGCAGGACTAAGATTTTCTGAATCTTTTCATAGGAATAGCCACTCTAAAAAGCAGCGTAGAGTCGCCAAAAATGCTTCGTGATCAGTTTCATTCTCTCTTTTTGTTTATAGAACAGATATGCAAATTCAGACCACAAATGCCTGTATGAAAGAAGAGGTTTCTTAGATCACCTTGTAAAGTACCTTTTTACTGGGATTCCCTGTAGTATATTGAATGGATGGATTTAAGATAAGCAGGAAGGTGTTGCTGGATCAGCTGCTTCAGTCCTAGGTCTTTATCTCAGCCTGATTTCTGCTGTTTCTAGAAGTTGTGCTGCTGGTTTTACAGATGGACTTGCAGAAACAGGAATTCTCTTTCTGAATTTTACATGTCCGGACTGGTCATCTGAAAATGCTCTCCTGGGCAGTTTATGGCTCTGAGAGGAAAATCCAGTTAATAATAGGGGACTCTACCTGTTTTCTTGCCCGGATAAATAAATCAACTTGTTTTGTGTGTGTAGGTGTAGAGCAGACCATGCTGCAGGCAGAAGTAGTCACAGTCTGACTGCGGCACGCAGGTATCAAAAAAAAAAAACTGTGATGGAACAAAATGATCCGTCAGGGTTAGATTTGTGTGGAAAGGCTTCCAGGTGATTGGATTAAGCTCAAAAAAAATGCCTCTCTCCCCTCCACCGTGCTTGAAAAGCCAGAAGGGCAGAAAAAAGCAGTGCCTTCAATAGTAAATAGTAAAAACAGCAGTTCCGGCAAAGCGTAGTTTGAAAATGCAAGTGGTTTGACTGTTAGCAGGTTTGCAGTGTAAAATGGAGCTGAGGCTTTGCTGTTCGCATCTGAAAGATGGCATCTGCTGGCACAGCAGCGTTCCGCCCCGAGCAGGGATCCCTCTGGGATTGGATGGGGGAAGTAGTAATTTTAGCAGGCGATAAATTGCCCGTGTAAATGTCAACAGAGGAGGAACGGAGAAATTACCGCCGACGTGTGCTGTAATTTGGTTTACACAATCGTCTGTGTCCGCAGCATGGGAAAGCCTGAGGTTTAGCAGGAAAATTGAGCGGTTCGGGGGCCAGCTGGTACGTCAGGTTAGCATTTTCTCGAGTGCCAAGATGACTTCCACAGCCCTTCCCTTGGCAGGGCCGCCGTTGGCTCTGCCAGGGTGCGGCAGTGCTGCGAGGAGGAAAGGTTGCGGCTCCCGGGGGACTGGGATGAGGCTGGAACCGCCAGCTCTAATCGCATTTCGGTGTTCGTGACTGCCATAGTGGCTACAGCAGGGGAAGTTGCTACAGAGCATTTGGTAGCAGTAGCTGGAAGCACTAGAGGCAGCGTGTTCAGCTGTAATATCAAGCCACCGTCGGGTTATTTGAGGACGCTGCTCCAGTATTAACTCTTAAATTGCCTGCTCAGATCTGTCGGTGGTAACACTTGCACGTTTTGCCTGTAGGTGTGGGGGCGTTTTGGTGTTGGATTACACAACTTGAAGTTTACATCAACAGGAAAAGCCAAATGAAATGTAGATCCTGTCATTTATAAGCTATATAAAGTTGGAGCCCTTCATTTAGATATACTACACTGCCTTAAGTGTAGGTTCTGGCTCAGGCAGCCCCCTCTGCAGTACAGGCTGCTGCGGAAACTCGCAGCCGGGATTAGAAGAGCAGGCTAAAAAGTGATAAATGCCGATTATGATTAACTTCCTGTAGCTCTCCTGAAGGTGACATCCAAGGGCGTGCTTTAGAAACTGCTCAGCTTAATTGTGTATTCCATCCAAAATCGAAACAGCTTCTCTGTGGGATGTTCGTAATGCACTCGGGCTCGGCGAGTCCTGCATGAGTCAATTGGCTGGTGTCATCTCAAATTTTCCTAAATCAGAAGCTGCAGACGTGAAGCGCGGTGCGTAAAGACACGGAGCGGCCCTTGTCAGTCATGAATTGGTCTCCTTAAGGATTTGAGAGGTTCCCTTTTGTTTCCCAAGGTCTTTAGTTGAAGTGAATGGCAGATTTGTTGTGGATTTGATAATGTGAGAAAAGGAAATCTGCTTTCTGAGTTTGGGGGATGGTTGCTCCTTAAAATTTCTCTCTTCCTATCCTGGTCAGGACAATTGGCATGCCAGTGTGGTTCCTGCCCATTGAGGGCAGCTCTCCTGTAAATGAGGGTATATGGGATGGAGGGAAAGGAAAGCGTGGGCAAAATCCATTTTTTGTGCTGCCTAGCAGACCTTTTAACAAGATTTCAGATGATTAAGTTTACTAAAAGCATATGAATATGGACCATTACAGGTTACATTTCCTTTTTGAGAAATACGAAGTACAGTGGATGCTGAATTGGCTTTTTTGTGGGGTAAAATTGAACTTGTCACAAAGAAGTAAGCTGAGGCAATTTTTGAATAAAGTGCCGAAACAGGCTTTCGGGTGCAGCTTTTCTCAAGAAACAGCCAAGCCACTTTTTTTTAATTGCCACGTAGTGAAGGCAGATGCAAATGAGCTCTGTAGGGTGGGGCACCTCTTGGCCCAAGTTGAGCTAATCCCCGTGCTGTGGCTGGAAGTTGGGCTTTGCTACCCCCACCCAGGTGCTGGCACTGGTGTGATGGAAGGCTGTCCACCAGCTCAGAGAATTTCTTTGGATAATTAAGCAACCAGAAGGGAAAGTTTTTTTTTTATCCTTCATCTGGTCGGCTCAGTGAGTGCAGCCCTGACAGGGAGAATGGGGCCAAAAGAGGCTTTTGGGGAGGGGGGTGTAGGCTCTTTGTGGCTGTGCAGACTTCTGTTCAGTCAGACATGTTATGGAGCCACGTCTGTAAGTGTTTTCCTCCACCACCTGAGATAGGCATGGATGCCTTTTGGTTAGCTTTCAGCAGTGGAACTTCTGACCTGGACTCATTCTCTGGATGGAAAAAGATGGCCTTGTGCAGGTGGAACCACGCTAGGGAGCCGTGGAGAAACAGAGTTTTTCAAGGTTCTTGTTTAAATAACCTTCTGCAGTCAAATCTAATCAACTCATGTGGAATTGAGGGGAAAAAAAGTTTGACCTGGGGTAAACCTAAACCTTGCTCCAAAAGTCTTCAAATTCAGATGATGCCTCAAGTGACACAATCTGGAATTTTCTGGAAACACGTGCTAGTAAAGATGTTGCAATGGATCAAAGGCAAAGCTTCAGGAAAAGACCTCTAAGAACTTGGAATCCAACCCTTAACCCAGCACTGCCAGTCCACCACTAAACCATATCCACACATCTTTAAAATACCTCCCAGGGCTGGTGACTCAACTGGTTCCCTGGACAGCCTGTTTCAGTGCAATTTTCTCGTGTCATCTAATCTAAACCTCTCCTGGCACAACTGTTTTCTCTTTTCCTATTGCTTGTTGTTTGGGAGAAGAGGCTGACTCCCACTTGGCTACAACCTCTCAAAGGAAGTGAAAGGCATTCAGAGTCACTGATTTCCTTCCTGTGTGGGAAGCCAGTGGAAACAAAACTAAACTGTCTTGCTTTTTTTCAGTGTGGTCTTCTGTCTTTGGTAGGATACCCTACAAAGTTTCTTTCAAATACTGGTTGACTCCTTCATTGGTTGTGTTTATTGGCACTTGGAGTGTAGGGATGAATCATAGCTACTTTATTGTTGAAATGCTCTGGTTCTTCCTCAGTTTACCATACTCATGTTGATTGTGGGGCATGTACATTTTCAGAATAGCTGGATGAGAGAGTGGTGAATGAGGCATTGGTGCAAAGAAATGACACAGGTTCTGAAAATGCAGATTTTGGATTATCAAGCACAATATTCCACAAGATGAAGTTAGGACAAGCAAGAGACCAGCCTGAGCCTTGGGGGCTTCTGCAAAAGGGAAGTCTACTAGAATTTCTGATGGGACTTCCTATGGGAATTAGAGAACTTGAGGCTAGAACACAAGGAGGAAATGTACAGCAGTTTGATTTGGGTGGAATCATCAGGAGTTGGTGGGTAATGGCCAAAGGTTATGAGGCATAAGACTAAGTGCATGACTTCTGAAGGGCTTTTGAGGAATGAAAGACCCTGTGTGACACTTGCAGGATTAGTTCAGAAGAGTTGTGGCCTCTCTATGTTAAATAGGTATCAGCTGCAGAAATCACAATTCCCTGATAGATTATGCTTTAAACAGTGAATTTTTCTGTCCACACTCTTTTTTAATATGACACTAAAACCTCAAAGATTGAGGAGTCAGTATTTCTGGCATGGTTGTCAGTGTTCTTGGGTGTTTTAGATTACAGGAACCAGAACATCATGTGTGCCAAGCCTAGTTATTTGTGTTCTGTGGGGTATGGAGTTAAATTAATTTTAATTTGGAAAAAGATGGAATATATAAGTGGTCGTCAGTGTGTGGATGTAAATATGTGCAAGTGTAATACAAAATTAGGATATGAAAGTGTCTCTTGACAACATTGTCTCCAGAGCTAGTGGGATACATCTGTCTAGCTTCAACAACTTGTCAAATTGTATTGCCAAAACTTCATTCAATATGTATGACCTCCTTTAAAGGTACTCTTGCTGTATGCAAAAGAGCTGGGATGCATAATATCAAGGAAGACTCTATTAAATCTGTCCTATAAACTGTCAAAACAATCAAGCACTTGACATTAATGCAGTAAAGTGTATTTTGCTTCAAGGCTTGTTATCCCATCAATAACAAATTTTTGGTCTTCTGGAATCTGTTTCAAAATTAGCATTTTTTAATTAGAACTGGAAGTTTCTGCTTTGAAATGTGCATATAAACAAGCACCATGTTTCTTAGTGTGCTGAAGTACCTTGTTCTTCATTGCTTTCTTGGAAATAGTATTTGCTTCTTTTGTATTGCTTGACCCTGTGAATAAATTTTAAAGGAAGGTGTTGGTTGTGCTGTTTCAACCTTCATATTTTGAGAAAACATCAAAACTCTTCATTGAGGTTGCTAAACTTAAGTATAAAAATGGTTCAGTTGGAAGGTAATGCAAGTGTTTCTGAGTGAAGGTAGGAAGAATAAATTGTCTGAATGTTTCAAAATCTTGTTCCTTATACAGAGTGTACAGGAGTTGTAAGGCGCCTAAACCTTTTTTTTTTTTCCTGCTTGTCCTTCTACAACTGCACTTTTTATCACACTTTTATCCCCAAGTGTGGTGATGGGACAGAGGAGGAGCTAACATGAAACTTGCAGAACTGATGGGTTGATGTGCAGCAGACAAAGAGAATGTTCTGCTGTGTCTCCCGAAGCCTGACCTGACTTTAGGTTGTCTTAAGCTGCAGTTCAATACTCAGCTGCTTGTCCAAGCTGTGTGGTTGTGCACTGGGAAGTGAAGAATCCAGCTTGTAATTTGCAAGGGCTTCCTCAAGTGCTGGAGCTGGACTGGCTGGAATATGCTTGACTTGTGGAAAAAAATGGAAAAATAATTTATTTTCAAGTTCCAGATGTCATCCTTATTTATCCCCCTGGGATACTTTCAGGTGGTTGAGGGAGGGTGGGAGTGAGATGGCAGTGGTGGGGGTTTTTTAAAATTTTTTCTGTGTTTTTCTTATTCCCTGCAAAGGTCAGAGTTTTGTATTGTGACCTTTTAGTACTACATAATATGAAAACTGAGAATAGGGAAGTATCATTCTTATCCAAAACCTCTTAATTTGAAGTGCCTTTTGAGCCAACAGATGGATATGTGCTGCTTAGGAAGGTAAGAAAGCCAGCTGGCTGTCATGGCAGGCAAGAACTTCATAAGATAAAACAAACAAGGGTTACCTATTTTATCTTCTCTGCCCTGTGGCAAAATCAACTATGTCATGTCATATCTGACAGATCTTTGGCTTAAATTCCCTTAACATTTCCCAAGGTTGGGGGCTCAAATGAATCTTCTGGTATTCTGCGTTGTGTTATTCTTACCCCAGAGTCTTATTTTTCCCCTGCTGTTTTACCCATGTGCATCAGGCAGAGATTTTGGTATTTTATTACTTTAAACCTTCCTTACTGTTGACAGATTGTCCTCTGTATTCAGCAGCTACTCCTGGGCAGATGGGTAAGTGTGTAAATGCAGGAGGCTTGCAGCCAGCGTTGGTGGGGAGGGGTTGATGACTAACTCCAGCTGGGTAAAGTGCAAGGCTGTGAAGATGGCATTTAACAGATTGTGGCTTTCTTCAACCCTGATAAATAGAAGGGAGGAGCTTCTCTTGATCAGCAGAAGTAAGGTGGAAGGAGCCTATGCAGTTAATTCAGAGAAGATTAGGAGAGAACAGTAACAACAAAAGGTGATCAGAACCTGGTGGTAGGGAGAGAGTTGTGTAGAGGAAGGAACAGTTCAGGGACACGCTGGTTTTTATGTTGGTGTGGTTATGTATAGATCCACTGGGTTAGCACAGGAGAAATGGTCAAGGCTCAACAATGGGAACAGTAATCAAAACTCCCGGTGTCTAGCAGCTGGGACAGAGATGTGATGGAGTTGACCATGTCTTGCTCTGCTGGAGAAAGGAGTCAACACAACTCTTGGTCAGTATCCCCAAAGACCGCCTTCCCTGTTCTGTGCTGAGAGATTTTGGTGTTGTCAGTATTGGTAGTGCAGTGCCTGATGCTTCATGCAGCCTTGGGGCTTTCCCCCAGTGTAGGAGTAGCAGAGGAGTGATGCTGTGTGCTGGTGCTGGGTGTTGGCAGCAGCTGTCCCTGAGTGTCAGGGTTCATTGGCCATGTGCATTGCTGGCACTGGGTTCACCGGGCCTTGGACCATCAGTGGTGGCACAAGGAGCCTGGAACAGCTACACACTGCTGCAGAGTGGAGCTGTCTGTTGCTGCCAAGATCTTCTAGGGGTTATTATGCAGTTTGATTTATGTGTTTTTGTAATATGTTGTACAAGTAGCCTGCCCTTGTTGGCACGAATCAGTTGTATCTTCCAGCTTTTGCTACAGCTGGTGGAGAGCTCTGTGGATTTCCCTTCAGAGGAAGGCTGAAATTTCTCAGCAGTAGTTACAGAAGGTGCATCACATGATTTGATTGGATTATGTTACCAAGAGAGGGAATATTGCCATTACTGTCCTGTCAGGATTTTGTCAGGTACTTGCCTTCTGCCATCCTACAAGGAAAAGAGAAATGCATCTCTTACTCTTGTTCTTGCAATTCCAAGAAGGTCTTAAGGCCCTCTGGTTACATGCATTTCAGTAGTACTGCCACGATGGTCTATTCCTCACCCATTTCAGCTGCTTTTGGTATTACTTGCTGTTAGAATATGCTCATCTTCCTAAGACTTGTGTTTTTCAATGATGCCAGGAAAGTTTTAGAGACATTTTCAGAGGCTTGGCCCTCTGCTTGGTGGTGGCTGTAAGCAGTGATTGATGTATGGGGGCCACATTGTTGGCAGCTGTGAATCCTATGGCTCCAGTCCTCAAGGTCCTTTTGAGGGAAGTCCTCCACATCAGTGGAACTGAGATCTTTTTCATCTTGGTAAGGCTTCTCTTTCGCTCCTACTGGTCTGAAAATGCAAGTGAGAGTTGTGGAAGGAAGACTTTATCCGTTTTCCTAATGGAACTTGAAAGTGTAACAGACAGTGTCTGTGTCGAGGGTGGAGAGCTGGTGCTGTGACTGCAGCTGGAACGATCCACTTGAAGAGAGAAAGGCAGTTCAGGTTGTACATCCCAAAAGTCTTTAGCTGCAAGAAAGAAGAGACCAGAATTTGGGAGTTTGATCCCTTGTGTGGAAACGAAAACCTTGAAGACAGAAAAGGGGAATGCATGGGATGCATTAAAGCAAGAGAGGTGTGTTATTTCTAATGGCATAGCATTTAAAACTAATTTAATGATGAAACAATGGCAGTTTCTAAAAGGATCTTTGAAAGACATTTCATTTCATATTGTACATGCCCGATGTTCCAAGGAAAGGTCCAGTTTATTCAAACACCTAATGAGCTGTTTGAAGTATGTGTATAGGGACAAGGGACTTGGATTCTACCCAACAGTAGAAGTTGAATTTTACCCCGTTGGTGAGGAAGTCAGTACAAATTTCAGGCTCTTTACCTTTAGGTGTGTCATAAACTGGAATGTTTGGGTCTGATCTTTAAGCTTAATAAAGTTCCCTTTAGAAGTTGTTACAGTTTAACTCATTGGGCAGCTGAGCACCACACAGCCATTGATTCCCTCTCCGGGGTGAGATGAGGAACAGAGCTGGGGAAAAAGATAAAATGGAGCTGGGATAAAGACAGTTTAGTAGGACAGAAAAGGAAAGGTACATGATAGTAATGGTGAAAGAAAATACAAGTGGTGCGCAGCTCAGTTGCTCACCGCCCACTTACTGATGCCATTGAATTTCTGATGCCACCTGAAATATTTTAGGCCTTGTGCTGTGGGAAGTGCTGCAGGGATGCACAGTTTCTGCAGGAAGTCTGAAGGGAATACAGAGGATGGTATTTATCTGAGAAGATACAGGTTGACTGTCTGGGGTATGAATGTCTGAATTTCCTTTGCAGTTAAGAAACACCAGGATGCAGTTCCCCTGACCTGTTTAAAGCATCTTGGATGCAGCCAGGTGTGCATGTATTCCATGGCCAGGTGAGGTACATGCCACAGAGATTGGTTTGTTTGGTTTTTTTAAGATTTGTAACAGCTTTTCCCATCTTTCACAACTGACAGTAAACACTGGAATTAAAATTCATTTTACTTATTAAAATAGAAACAGGAGGAAAGCTGCAGCCCTCTGCTTTTCTGCCAGCAAGGGTAACAAGCAGAGGTAACTGGACTGTGTGCTAAAATAACTAAAAGATTTCTTTTGACAGTCCTTTGCTGTGGTTACTGACTTTATTGGAGGCAGAATGGACTGCCTAGAAGTAGAAGCTGTTGCAGGAATGCAGTGGAATTTTTCTCTACATACTTGCTTGCACATGTAATACATTGCAACACAGTTTAAGTGAGCACTGAGGGATGTGAGCACTGCTGTAGGATGGAACAAGCCTGCTGCTAAATATCAGGGAATAAAGCCCATGCTCTCTTCTTGCTTTCTTTACAGGAAATATGATCTAGATAGCATTAGGACTCTTGGCTTGTGTTCAGAAGGCTCATTGCTGCCGACCTAGCAAGGGCCTGCAAGTACTTCTGTGAGTGTGACTGATTGCTTTGAAATCTGAAGAAAATAAAGGAAGCCATGTGGCTTTTTCTAAATGCCTGCTCTCAGATTTCCTCTGGCTTGCAGAGGAATACCTTTGATAAACCTCAAGGAGATTGTGCAATGCAGAAGGAAGGTAAACAAGCATCTCTCAGCAGGCTCGTGCTCTTGGTGTTGCAGACCATCATACGAAACTCCTCCTTTACAGGAGACGTAGTTCTTGCTACAAAACCTTGCCTTAGACTTCAAACATATATCCTTATATGCTAGTAAAAAGAACAGGTATAGCAATGAGACAGAGTGCTAAAGAAGTTAAAGAAGAACTTTTGTTGTCCTGAAAAGCTCATCTGCCCTTTGGTTAGTCATAAAGGGTTCTGCAGAGTTTGAGGCTCCTTATCACATTACCAAAAGATGTTGAGGTCATTGAGATCCTCCGACTTTCACTCTTAGAGAATAACAACCTTTAGTCTGTCCTCCAGAAAGCTCAGAGAGCATGTTGAGAGAGGAGTGCCACCACTCTGTGTTGCAAATCAAGCATGAATATCATGAGCAAGTGCAGGAATTGAGGAAGGGCTTTGTCTCTAAGCATCAGAAAATAATTTTTAAATTCTGTTTCCGTAATGCTGACATCACAAAGAAATCACTACAAAACCTTATAAAACTACAGCTCAGTGTAGAAGTTTGTATAATTCCTCACAATTAAGTCTAATAGTAGAATTAAGTATCTGAGTAGAACACAAACTACTCATTGTATTGCTGTCTCCAGAGATTTAGAAACAGAATTCTTTATTGACCCAGATGTATAATTTTTGTAGTCATTAGACTTAATTCACCAAATACAAAGCAATGATAAGCAAAATAGCAACTACATGGCCATAATTAATACCTGAGGGGGTATCTTAATTAACCATAGAAAGTTGCTAACGATGTGGCCTGAGGTGAATGATGAGCTGGTGACGGGTTCTGAGATAGTCTTCGATCTTGTGAGAAGATCTTTGTCGGAGGGGGATGCTGTAATCCTCTTTGCTATCCAGTCAACCTCCATCAGCTCCAGGAAGTCCTTCAGTCCTGCTCTGTGCTCTGAGGATGAATAGGTAATCTGTACTATGGAAATGCCAGTTGTGGAGTCTCAATATTGTGAATTAAAGAAGATTAAGATGCCAACATTTAAGATAAATCAAGTCTGTCTTTTGGTATGAAAGCTTCATCTCTGCTGTGTAGTAAGTTGAGTGTGCAGCCAGACTTACCTAATTTGACGTGACTGACAACATTTCATTACGAAATTTGGTGAGTGCTTTTTGGGAAAAAGCCTAAAGTAGTTTGTTCTGTAGGCAAGACTGGGTAGACCTAAGGAGACTAACTAGGTAAGTCGAGTTACTAAGTTAGTCTAGAGACTAGCTTAGGTAAGGTGTTAGGCTTCTGGTAGGAGTAGATGAGATGCTGCCAGCTGTTAAATGTTTAATGATTATGCACACTACATAATTGTGCATTTTAATAGCAAAAGATGGATTAAAGAAACCCTGCATCCGCGCTGCCGACAGAACTGCAGCTCTTCAGTAGTTGTTGTTCTTGAGCAGGACAGACTGTTTACTGGTGGCTGGTGTGGGCAGTTTGGAGGGTTGAGAAACCCTTGCTGCTGAGATAAGCTGCACTGTGCTGCCCGTGGCTGTCAGCGTGGCCGTGCCACGTCCGAGGGCAGCTGTGTGGCCCCGCTTGCACAATGCCCCGCTTGTGGAGCTGTTGTTCGACTTGCTCGCTGCCTGGTTGCATCATTTTTTTTCTCCTGGGTTTGGGGAGAAGTGGGCTGCTGCTGCTGAGAGTTTAATCTGGGCTTTCCCCGTGCCTGTTGCAAGGAGAAGAGGGTGTGAGACGGGGCCAGCAGGGCAGGTGGTGATGCACAGGAGAGGAGCATGACCTCTTTGGGGAGGCCAGCTGTCCCCGAGCCCACCCAGGCTCCGTTACTCATCTGCTTGGTAAACAGCCTAGTGTTGTAAAGCTTGAATTTTAAGGCTAGATTATAAATACCACTGCTCTTGTCCAAGTAGTAAAAGGATGAGTAAAACACAATTTGGCAATTGTTTTGCCTTGACAATTGCGATGGCATTTGAAACTGATGTGCTGTGACTGCACTAGTCAGAGTGTTTATGGGATATTCTTCTTTACGGTGCAAGTGGTCTAGTGTATGAACAGAAACACGACAGCTTTAGTTTTTGAACTGGCTTTCTCTCTGAAAATCTGCTCCTCTTCTGTTTTGACAGCGGAAAACTCTTTTCTTTACCACTCTCATGTAATACCATAAATAATGAGTTGTGTATGCAAATACACTTTAGGTACTTTTGGGCAACTACAGCTGAGTTTTCAGCCACCTGGGACTTGTATTCTAAACTATTATGAAACCCTTTTCTTGCAGCCCTTCCCTTCTACGCTGCTCCTTCAGGGAGAGGGAGAGTCAGGAAACTTGGAGGATTTTGCTTACAACTCTGCCATGGACTATCTGGTGCTTTGAGTTACCGTGGCAAAGCTCTGCACCCAGCTTCCAGTCTTGCTTCAGCTCGTGTCGCTTCTCCTTTTGGTCTCAGTGGATGTTTATTTTCCTAAAACTCGAATACAGTGGATGTGTTGAATTTACCAGCATGGAGGATGCTACAGGGAGAAGCTTAGCAAACTGCAGAAATGTGTGGCTGCATTCCAAACGAGGGCACATGAGAGCTGAGCCTCTTTGAAGTGTGCACCCTTGAGTAATCAGCTAATCAAGCCTTTGCTGCTGGTGTCAGACTCTCATGCTGTGGGGGCTGAGATGTCCCTGTGGTGCCTGCACATCCAGACAGCCGTGTCTTCCCTGCTGGGCTCCGAAGTGGCGTTGGGACATCGGCGGGCGCGGTTGCGTGCGGCCCCTTGGCCTCACGGTCGCCGTGTTTGTGTTGCAATCCTTGCTGAAAGCCTTGCCTGATCTTTTCTGCAGCAAGAGCAGATAGGAGCTAAATTGTCAGCTTGATTTTCCGCTCTCTCCACAAGCATAGGTCAAAGGCCTGAAATAAAACCTGTGGGACAAAGTTCAAGCCAAGCTGTTGGTCACAGGGTTCTGCCTGCTGCTTGCTCATGGGCCCAGACACATGGGCGGCAGGGTGTTAATGACTCAGGATTTAGATGTCTCATGTCCATGGAAGCCTTGGTTTAGTGGGATACAGTTGCCTGCACTTTGCCTGAGGGGGTGGATGCTGAATCCCAGACCGGAGAGTTTCCCTGTGCATCACGGAAGAAAGCAGGCTACCTCTCGTGATCACAAATACATCATTACTGGAAGGCTTGTTATAAAGCTTGGACGAATTTAGGAGGAGAGTGTTGGAACACTGGTTTTGTCTATTTCCTCCTCTGTCACTGTTAGGAGGAAAGCAGTAATTAATACAGCTGGGTGTGAAATGCAACATTTTCTGTTGGCTCCGATTTCTTTCTGCTATTCAGTTTCCAGGCTTAGCACAGACAGAAGGCAGCAGTCAAGTCTTTCAGTTAGTTCAGAATCTTTCTTTAGAGGAAAAAAGCTCAATGATGATCTTTACTGAACTTAGCTGTCTTATCTTGAAGATCTAACAGCCTAATATAGGGATAGTTAACCTTTTTTTTTTTTTTTTTTTTAATGGAGTGCTCAATGTGCTGGTATTGGCAAAGAATCTGGAGCATGAACTCTGGGTAGCAACTTCATAACTTTATAGCTGAAGGAGAAATAGCTTGAAGGTTTGCTCACTTTCTAAATGGTGTCCAAAATACACAGTTTCAGAAGGTTCCTGGGAGGCATAGTTTCAATCCTTAATCTGCCTTTATTAGGATGATTTGGTGTGTGTGCCTTGCTGGAGCAGCAGTTTAAAGTGAAATGTCCTCTGACAGCTCATGCATCCTGAGCATGACACCTTCAGTTGTGGTGTTAGATAAGACCAGAAAATGGTGTCTTAAGAACTTGATTTTAGAAAAAGCAATTCAAGAAAATCTTGGTGATAGCTCGTCTTTGTGGAGTTTGTCTGGAATTTTTTTTAGCATTGTTTCTTGAATAAACTGTCATGATTGATAGGAGACAGCAAAGGGGTAAGCATGGCAGAGAATGAAATGGAGGATTGTTTTTTTAACATCTCCTGAAGGAATGCTTAGGAAAGAACATTTTCTGAGTACTGAAAGTGGGCAGTTTTTACCCAAAGCAATTTATTCTGAAAACAGTGATACTGTATATTTCCACCACAGTGTTGGTTACTTCAGAGGTCATTGAGAGGTTTCCACTGAGTCGGGTGGTTTTGAGTCAAAATTTTAACTTGAGGTTGTATTTTGTTTGTGTTTCTTGATGATGACAAGAATATAAAGGAGCATGAGTGTCCAAAAGCAGCTAATGCACTTGGCAGTCTTTGTAAGAGGTTATTTGTCCAGTAAACATACTGTAATAGGATCTGGGAGATTCCCAAATGTAGATGGTGTGCTGTAATGGAAATTGTGTTAAGGCTTTAATAATGCTTTAAGAAGTCTTCAGCTGCAGAGCTTTAAAGGTGCTTTTTATGGTCAATGTGTGTGATTCACCATCTTGTAAAATCTTTCAAGACTAAGTGAGTTCTCATTTTTTCAGTCCACTACAAAGTTCAGTGCTTTGCATTACTCTGTAAGTGAAATGGGAATATTGTCTGCTAAAGTAGCAGTTAAGTTGCTTTAAAGAAAAATCCAATTATGCCACCTCGGTCACTGCTTAAAGTACAGCATCTACTGGCCTGTTGTGGTGTGGCAGTAGGAGGAATAATAGGAGAGTATATTGGTCTCAAGAATTTTGAGATCATCCTTTTGTCATGGGGAATCTGTCCAGTCTCCTAGTAAAACCAAATTTGGCTAATTCTATCCAAGTTTTCTCTGTGGTTACTGAAAATTATTTTGAATTTTGCTCGCTTCTTGACAGAAACACATTCCAAGTATATCAGTTTGTTAAATTTAGTCCTATGAGGATTGTGCACTGCTGCTTTTAGATTAAACTGGAGGAGTCATTTAAATTATGCCCCGTTAAAACAAAAGCAGAACACATGCCAAGTAGCTTTTGCACTGCTTTTTATATGTTGAGGAGACCCAGTTACTAGAAATAGGCACTTAAATTAAAAATAGGTCAGTTGTCATGTATAGATAGTTTAAATGAACCACATGGAGCTCATATTGGATAGACAGAAAATTAGTGTATCTGCTGGTAAGCACCTGAAGACTTTGTTTCATTCCAGATTTTTCTTTCCTTTGCTTTACAGGAAAATCTTCACTGACGATCCAGTTTGTGGAAGGACAGTTTGTTGATTCATATGATCCAACCATAGAGAACAGTAAGTAAATAACTGCCAAGCTCCTCTTCTGCACCAAACTAACTTGTATCAGAAGCCATTTGGGTTATATGTATTACTTATGTGGGCAGTTACATATTAACATTAAAAGTCCATTAATTGCCGCAGAAGTTTTAGTGTTCTTTTAAACCAATGCTACATTGTAGCAGCAGGGAAATCACTGTGTGCCTATGTCTTCCAACAGCTGAACTTTTAACACTGAATGAATGGACACCTAATGTATCTGGCTAAAATGCACCTCCTTGTATTTTATGTGAGTTTTTGAGCATCTGCTTCCCCTAATGTACTTGGGGCACTTCACATTGCTTGCATCACACTGTATGAAAATATGCCACCAAATACAAGTATTCCAGAGTGTTACGTAGGATCAGTATATCCAGGTGAACAGAAACCCAACAATACCCATCAGGATTAAACCACACCTTAGAAGGTAGACTGTGTTGCTATGATAACATGATAATCTTTTCAATTACTCCTTTCCAGCAGCAGGATAACAAGGCTGGTACACAATCAGCTTGCTGCAAATCCTGGGTATTTGACTTCTCAAGTTGGTTTTTTTTTTTCCTCTTAGCAGTTTTTTTTTAAAAACAATTTTAGTACCTTTGTGAGTAGCTGGCATGGCAGGTGAGTAAAGACACGAATGCTGAAAGTGCTGCCAAGAGCAAAAAGTCATTTCAGAGGTTACCTGGCATTCATTACAATCCAGCCACCTATTTCTGAGCTAGCAGTGGCCCTAAAGTACTCTGGGCTGAGTAACTTGATCATGTTGGCTTACTTGAGTCATGTGGCAAATAAAAGTGGTTTCATGATCGTAGCCCTGGGGTTCTTGTATTTTAATGACTTCTGAAATGCACTGGTGTAGCACATGTTTTGTGTTTTGAACTTCTGCAGTAGGATGTTAAGCCTGTGTGATACTCCAAAAGTATGTATGTATGTGGTATATAATTACAAATCAGTAGCTATCAGGATATTTTACTTGGGATTATTTTATTGCTTTGAACTAAAATTCAGATGCTACTTTTTGAGACACTCTAGATTTGCTTTAGCAAGTCAGAGTGGATAATTTGGCCCTTGATCTGAATATTAGTGCTTATACAGATGTCATTAATACTAACGCTTTCCATCATCTTTTTTACATGGTTTGAATTATAAGTCAGCTATGTCTTGAATTAAAGCTGCTAGCAAAATACTGGAGTTTAAGTTTCTGTGTTTCAAATCTTAATGTCACTTGGGGCAGGTTATTTTTCACTGTCTCTGCCATATAAATGCAAATTATTTAGAGTAGTCTTTTAGTTTCATGCAGCTACATGTGAATGAATAAAGATTGAGAGACACTGAGTCAAAGTCTCTACAAAATACTGAATCTGTGTCTTGTTTTAAAATTTTGACACATTGGTACGAGAATTGTCTTGTTTCATCCTTTACCTGTTGTCTGTATCTGCTATTTGTAAGTCTGTAGTTGTGTGTCTCACAACTTCAGCATTTTTGAACTATACAAAAATACACTGTGGATGAATTTTGCTCTTATTTGACTCTCCTAGTCTGCACTGTTTGCTTGATCTGAGTTCTAAGCGTTGAGCATGTCCTGGCCATGAAGATCTGTTGGGAGGGGGCATCTTGAAAAACCTTGACTTTTCACTTGATTTCTTTCTTGTTTGGAAAACAAACAGCATTATTCATTTGGTGTAAGTCTTGTGATCTGTTGCATGGCTGGAGGAATTTGCTTCCTGAAAGATAGAGAATTGAAGGGTCCTTCTGACATCAGAAAACGTTGCTGGGAAGTAAAGGTTGAAAAGATTAAAGTTATGCCCTGAGGCTCAAAACGATGGGAAATCTGTCCCATCTTTAAGCCCCAGAAGGTCTGGTAGAGATAATGTTTTAAAAATGCTTCTGTGAAGAGCAGACAAGAGAATACATTCTAATTTAACACTAAAATTTAAAACTTACTGAAATTTTTTTGAAGACAGATGTGAAACTAGTTTTGATGGGTTAAGTTAATAAAATAATTCTTTTGACTTAAGAATGTAATACTTTTTTTTGTTGCAAAATATAAATCTCTGTTCAGCAAAGTCTTTGGACACTCCCAGCTGTGTTTCTGATTCTGTGTAGGATCATGAGATGCAAAGTACGTGATCAGCTCTTAGACTTTTCCTAGCTCATGATTTCACATTTGGTGGACAGTGTTGGCAAAAAGGATTTTAAAGTCCAGGTTCTTATACTAGGGACAGTGTTGGAGAATGTTGCATTTTTCCAGGGCATTTTACTAAGTCGTAAAACCTCTTCAGTTTCATCTGGCAGTTGGGGCTACACATGTAACAAAACTTGGAAGTGAAAAGAATACATGGGAGAGGATAATCCAGCCTCTGTGATTTCTCTTTTGTCTCCAGAAAATTGTTGTTGATTATTTGTTACAGTATTCTACCAGCAGTGGAGAAAGGGTAGAAAGCTGCAGTGCTGCTGGTAATGCAATCTTTATAATTTTTGTCTTCAAATAATAAAACTTGCACAAAATGTCGACTGCAAAACTAAATTGTATGTAAGGCAAGCTGTAGTCAAGCTCTTAAAGGAACAAGTTGTGTAGTTCAATAAGCCTTGAGCAATAGGAGTAAGACCTAATATTGTAGAAATTTCAGGTTTTAAGTGTGAAAATCTCTGCCTTCGGAAGTGATAAAAGGAAAATAAGGTGCATCAGATTTTGCTTCGTGTTTGTGAAGGTTAGGACAGCTTCACTGCTACATTTTCCTTTGCTGTGTTATGTTAGCCCCAGAAAATTTAAGGAGCATGTTGAATTCTGTTGCTTCTTCTGAACTTGTGTGTCAGGAAGAGTAACTTGTATCCCTTTGTGGCAGCCCTGGAGGTGAGAGGTAACTGCTTTGGGAAAGAGACTTTCCCTGTATGAATGTCCCAACAGGAGTGACATCTCAATGCATGGCTATTCTTGAGACAGCCAGGTTGAGAAATGAGTGGAGCTACTGCTTGCAGCAATGTTGGAAAGAGGAGAAGGATCCTTCAAGAACAGGAGTGTGTGCCGGGAGTCTCTTTGGACACTGGGCTGGATGGGGCTCTGCAGGCAGATCAGCTCACATGAACTGAGACCAGTGCAAATTAAAATGCAACAATTTTACAGGAATGAAAACTAGAACCTGAATTTGAAACTCAAATAGGTCAGAAGGAACAGGTAATGAAGACGTGCACTTAACTCCACCCACATTATCTCTGCAGGGGTGTCTTGTGTTGCAAATAAGATGGCTTGACTGCCCAGGTCTCAAATGTGTCCTCCGAAGCCTGCCTGGCTGCTTTTTTGATTTTTGTTGCAGTTTTAGAGGGTCTTCTAGCACTGTTTCACAGGTCTGTGGTCTTCCTTTCTCCCCTAAATGGCCTCATTAGCTCCCTAAGGAAGGGAACATCTTCCTCCGTGCTTCCTACCTCTATCCTGTATTTTTTAATACAAATGTGAGAAGAAGTGCATTAGAAAGGGGCAGGGGGCTGGAGGACCCCCACTAGTTGTGGAGGGGACACCTGTAGGTTTAGATGAGTCTGACAGAGAACTTCAGGGCTAAACTTCTACCCATGCCTTGGCAACTGCACTGGAAGGGTGAGCTGTGCTTCTCAGGAGCTGCTGGAGAGGAGCCTTCTAAGGGGTGCAAGTGAGGCTTCTGAGAAAAACTAAAAATAGGTCTGTTGCATTACACATCTCAGTGTTGTGAAAGATGTCCCAGTAGATGAGTTGCAGGCACTGACTTTGGAATGCAGGCACGTGGAAAGGGATGCAGGAGGTGGTAAGCCAGGAACCCTTGCAAGCTGGTTGTGTTTGGCTACCAGCCATATTATGGCAATGATGTTACAGCACTCTTGTACCTTTCCTCAGTGTCACTACTGATCTAAAGGCCTGCATTTCTTTGCCTGTTACTGTTTGGTTGGGTTTTTTTGTGGTTTTTTTGTGGGTTTTTTTGGTTTTTTTTAATCATAATGGCTTGTTTCCACAGCAGCTGTCATTGAGTTGCACTTGCAAATCATTTCATTCATGCTGGTCTAATTGCAATGTACTTGATCTTCAGGTAGCAATGATCACTGGAGTTATGTGTTGCAAGGTGTAAGAATGTCCTGTTTCAAAATCCGTGTTCCAGTTAATAAGCGGTGTTTTGGAGATGCTCACATTATGATTTAATGTCAGGTCAGGTCTGCTGAAAAGTGTTCTTGGCCTGCCAGGAAGAGTCAAATTGTGCAGGGATCATATTGTTGTTTGTCTTGTGCACAAGCACAGCAGAAGTCCCAGGATGATAGATGATGTAATTGGAAGTGAACGCTTTGGCTGGATCAAGGGGACCAGGTTTTTCACCAAATTAAATTCTTAACTGGGAATATTTTTAAAAAGCTTCAGCAAAGAAATGGAAGTCGTTAGTTGTGACTTCATCGAAGCAGATTTGTCTTCACACAGTGGCTGTGCTCAGTGCTGCAAGGCTCTGCACTGCACTGACAGCTCTCCTCACCACACTGTGGTTACTCCTTCACTGTTTCCCCTCTCCTGTCTCTGTCACACTCTGCTTCCAGTAATGGTGATGAAGACATTGCTGCTGTGTCTCTTTTAGGCTTCTAGAATAGTCTGGGAAAACTGCTGTCTGTCCCTTTTTAAATATTAACTTCATGATGCCCTTGAAGCTAGTTTGACTGCAGAGTGCTTTGATATGTATGTGAAGTGTCAAGAGACTGGAGAGGCTGTTACTTGCACACACCTGTAAATGCAGTGTGTCTCCAGAGGAGTCTGTTTTCCCTCTGACTCCAAACAGTGATATTGTCTATAGCAACACTGCCTGCTAACATCTGTTCAAACAGTTTGTCCCCATCACGGCATTCATCCAAGGCAAAGAGCCATTGTGGATCTGTGTTTCATAACCTAAAACTTTTGTGCAGCGATAACAACAGCATCCAGACTGATTTGAGGGCAACACATGTGCTAGGGCAGCTTTCTTAGGGGATAACCAGGGTAAGGCAGGAGCTCTCTTTGAGGCTCCATTTCAAATGACATTTGCTGAGTTTGTAATGGAAACTATAGGTACACTTACACTGTTGATTTAAACACTGTTAGTTTCGCTTTGCTGTTTGAATTGCTCCTTTTTTTTGGAGGATTGGATTTATGAGGTGGGTTGAGACCTCCAGTTTCAGCTATTTGAGCCCACTTATTCAAGATAATGCTCACATTGTGGAGACTTGACAGAGCAACGAGCTTTGGCTGGGAGGAGGAAGGTTGGCCAGCTCCATCTACTTCAGGCGTGGGCAGGGACTGCACAGCAGGGTCAGGAACGTTCAGCTGTGCAGCTTTGGGAAGCTCTTGGCCAACTCAGCTCACCTGAGTGACCTGTTCATCTGACTCTGTTTCCCTGCTCATCATTGCAGTGGCAGATGAGGTTTCTGAGGACTGTTACTAGTTGGGAAAGCCACCCCAAGTAGAGGATAACACAGGCTACTCAGTGTATCAGTACTGTCCAGCAGTGGTGTCTGGAGTGTGTCTCAAAGGCTGCATGAGACCTCCAGAGCCAGGTTTGAGTGCTCCAGTTGGGACACTATTCCTGCAAGAGCTGTGGCGCTGTTTGCTTTTGCAGTTGCATAACACAAACACTGAGTGAGATTCCTCAGCTCACAGCGTGCTGGCATTTCATGAATCCAAGGAAGAGCAGCAGTTCTCATCACTTCTAGGGACTGAATGTGCTTCGTGACCAGGACTGCATAGGCTGGTAGCTACAGCAAATGTGAAAGCAACATGGTGAACTTAGCTAATTGTCATCATTTAGATTTCATATCATCATAAGTTCTGTTGTTTTAGCCCCCAAAGATTTTTCCTTTTTTCAGTCCACATCACTTACTTCATGGTATTTACATTCAGGAAATCAGTCTTGATAAACTGCTTGGAAACCAAGGAGATGATCCTATACTAAGTTCAAACTTCACTTTGATGCCAGTTGAATTTAAGTGTCTTGTGTACAATTGTCTGGATCTTGTAGAAATGCGTGTAAATCCCCCTTTTTATTCATCTTATTCCCTCTTTCCTTTTAAGAGAGCAAATAAGAAGCTTCTGCATCCAATGTGGGAATCATCTGAAATCTTAAATTAAATTTCTGAGTTTTGCTATCTGCAATAGACTAGTTAAAAGTACAGTACCTGATTAGCCTTTTATTGCTACTTAAAAACCTATAACTGGAGTTCTTTTTCTTCATGCCTTGGCTGATGATAGCACAAATGAGTGGCTTCTGATCTCTTCCTTGTGTGTAATTCTGACCTGTTTATATATTTCTCGTTTGTTCTAGCTTTTACAAAACTGATCACAGTAAATGGCCAAGAATATCATCTTCAGCTGGTTGACACTGCTGGCCAGGTAAATTATCTTTCTTTGAATCTTTCTTGCAAGTTATGACAACAGGTATTCATACTCCTGTTGAGCTAAGTTGGTAGTGAGTGTACATTCATAGATGAAAGTTAACTTAAAAATGATCCTGACTTGTTATTTAGTCACTAAAGAACTTTTTCTGTAGTGTTTATTTAAAGGTTTTGGTTTGGATTTTGTTACTGGTTTTTTTTCCCCCCCATCTATTGAATGAGTGCCTAAAAAAGGAAGACAAAACTACCTTAAGTCTGATGGCCCAAAAGTTCATCAGTAACTTGTGTGATATTTACAGAGTAAATGAGCAGTCTTGCTTTGGATGAAAAGCGGTCCTTCAGTAAACCTTGGGGGAATTTTTCATGGCTTTTTCATATGTCTGCTCCAGCTACACCACCATGACTTGTATCCATGGAGCAGTCATGGGGAGCAGACAGATTCATGCAGGTGGTACTTACTGAGTTACCAATAAACTGCTGCAGTTTGTGTGCATTTTAACGTGATGGTTCACGTGTGCATCCGAGCTCCAGGTAATGACAGGGAGTGAGGAGACAGGGAGCACGTGTCCTGCAGCGTGCTGGGGAGCTTTGGGAAGTGCAGGTGTTCATTATTTACAGGTACAGGCGTTCATTACACGGTGCTGCTTGGCTGAACCCCTGCTCGAGAGTGCTGCGTCTTTTGAGAGACTGTATGAGGGGAAAAAACTCATCAGGGACCACTAACCTCCTGTATTTTTATCCTAAGCTACTT
>VXBQ01013116.1:88453-101125 GCA_013400175.1 Phainopepla nitens | reverse complement strand
TTTTTTTTTTTGCTTACCTGCTTTTGCCTTCTCTGATCTCATACTATGCCTTCAGGTTTTTTGAGTAGTGTTAAAGAATGCTACCATTGTAAAATACGCTGCCAGTACTTAAGGCTGTAAAGCCAGCTCGTAGCTGGGAGACTGTTCAGAGGGGTTGTAACTTTCTAGGTATGTTTGATTGCTTTCTTGGAAGAGAGCTGTGTGGCTGGGGAATAGCCATGCTGTATTTATGACAGAGAAATCACTCGGGTGTCTGAGCACAATGCTGGCCACACGTCCTGGGGCAGGATTGCTGGATTGGGGAATGCTCTGCAGAGGAGAGGGTGAGAGGGGGGCAGGCTGGGGAGTGTGAGCAGCAGAATGAGCTCCACAGGTGTCACTCAGTGCCATTGTTAGTGCACTTGAGTTACCACTCCGACTGCATAGCGTAGTGATAAAAGAAAAATTCCTCTTTGAGGAGGAAATTGCCTTCTGGGAAGGCAGTGTGACTCACCATTAACATACCTCTATTGCTGAGGATTGATTTAATGTTATACAGTATTGTGGAACCTAAAGAGCTTCTTTCCCAGCCTGTGGTTATTTTCAGATTTAATTCTTCATGGAAAGATTTGAAGTTTGATTTCTGGTGCACAGGGTTAGAGGGGAGAGGTGATGTTGGGTTATGGAGGTGTGGTTTGGACAGATTGCTTTCTCAAGTCTGTCTTGCTCAATGGCCCATACAGAGTCCTCATGTGTATATAGCACAGCAAGAATTGTATTGCAGATTTGTTACATACTGTTGAAAACCTGGCTGTGGCTTGAAAAGTTGTAGCAACGTTGTTTTATCACTTGAGAAATTTCTTAATTTGACCTGTAAGTTGCAGTAAGCATAGCAGCTTTCCTTCCATCTCCTAACAAGCTAAAAATAAAGTTGTGAATTAAGAACAGTTGAGATTATGGCACTTATTTTTCTTGGTATTCCTCCTCTGTCCTGTGCCTCTTTACTTTCCTGGTTATTTACTGAGCTTATTCAGTTCAACAGGGGTCTTGATGCAGGGTCACAGAAGAGGGGTGTAAAAGGAAATCTTACCTAACACCAAATTCCAGCTGGGGCAGTCCTGGGAAATTCCAGGTAAAGTCAAGCCACTGCAGAGTTGTACTTTCACCTTTTTTACACAGACTTAGCTCAGATCCCTTCTGTGTTGACTTTGGGATTTCACGTCCAACTGGAGTGGCACTTTGGCATTTCAGAGAAGTTGGGGGAGGGCTGCCCTCTGTGTAGCAATAAAGGCAAATGAGGGCAGCTTTTGCCAAGTGTTATTCTTTCAAACTTATTTGGCTGGATCTGTGAAGTTGATTTATAAAGAGTTTTTCCTCTTCTGCCAGTGAAGGAAGTTTGATTCCTTTTGGGTGTCTAGATTTAAGCTGTGTGATTGCACTGCTCCATCTGTTCAGCCATGACAATAACAGAGAGGTTATTTGATCTTCAGCTAAAATTAACATCTTCAAAGGCATAGGTTTAACAATTTGAGAACTCATACATTAGGAAGTATGGCTCTTGTCAAAATGGAGATGTTTCCTGAGAATATCTGTTGGAACAGGTTTTCAACATTGGATTCATAGTATTTGTGTTGCATTACCTGCAATATGTCCATCTGTTTTGTTTGCCTATTTGGTCAGTCCCTTTTCTAGAGGGGTGATAAATTCAGTGAGTAAGTTTCTGGTGGTTTTATCTGGTTTTTTATGTATGTAAACACTTATCCTATAATGTAAACTTACACTTGTCATAAAGCAACTAATAACTGTATTTTTTGATGTGCATTAGTTAGTAAGCCACAATTATTCACTTCCTTAGATAATTTAGATGTGATCAGTGTCACTTGAAATTGCAAACTGCTAGATCCTGTCGTCAGCTGTTGAAATGAAGATTTTGAAATGTATCACCAGCAAGATAAGAGGCATAATTGCTAATTAGTGGTCGGACAGAGCGGATGTTTTGTACTAATACAAACAGATAATTAAGCAGGATAAGAGGATTGGGAAGAGCTTCAGCTCATCCATAGTCTTAGAGGGAATAAACCATAAAAGCTGTGGATTAAACTGTAGAGTATACAGACGGACTTTTAACTTTCTCTTGGTTTGGTAAAGATGCTGCATGTGGCATTATGATGAAAAAATTCTGGAAGTACTACCTATACAAAATGTCTTAGAGATATGACCAGCTTACCTGATGGTGATCTGAAGGCATCAAGGTCTGAACTGTGGCACTCTTAATTTTAAATGCAATATTCCTTCCACAGGATGAATACTCCATATTTCCTCAGACGTACTCCATAGACATCAATGGCTACATTCTTGTTTATTCAGTCACATCAATAAAAAGGTAATAAAATCCATTTGTGTTCTTCTCTTCAGATATTTTCTGGGCTTAGCTCCTACCTCTGCTGTATTTTATGTGTGATTTTTTTTCAATTAATCTCTCTCCATTAGAAGTATAGTAGGAGTGAATATTAATGTTTTTCCAGAAATGTCCCCTCAGACCCAAATGTCACAGACACTTCACAGACTTAACGTGCAAGGTACCATGTAAGAAATGAGACAGTGTTAAACTACTTTGTTTTGAGGTGTAAGTAAAAGTACAAAGGATCATTTCAGAAATAAGTAGAGTTCATTGCTCTCATTCATCAGATACAAAGGCAGGTGTGAATACAAAGCTGAAGGGCACTGTGCATTTATGTGAAGTACCCAGTAAGTTGCTAGATCATTCCTTCAACCTTGTAGCCTTTGACAGTGCTTTGACTTGTATTGAATTATCCTGTTTAACCGTAGAAATATTCATAGGAGCAGCAGTAGATGACTTTTGGGCTGTAGACCCTTCTCTTGGCATGCTGCAGCAAATAATGCTCCCTGAAGGTTGTCCCAGAATATCCCTCTTGTCCTTGCTGTTTCCTGTCCAGAGTCCATTGTACCTGGAGTCATGCAAGACACATCAGCTTTTGTGTGGCTTTGTCATCTTCTGTTACTTCCTCCCTTCCTTGGGCCATCTTACTTTGTTTAAATACTGCTTGAATAGGTGTTGATTTTATAATATTATATAGCATCTTTATTAGGTCAGCTGGATATTTTCTGAAATTTTTCTTTGAAGAAAGTGATTAAGACCTTAGACCTTTCAGTCTCATCAAGTACAAGAGAAGTTTAAGTTCCCTTCTACTTTCAAGGCAGCTGATGAGCTCTCTGCAAGTGCTGAAGTGTTTCATATATTTTCCTCTGAATCAAACAAAACTGATCATTTCAAGCTCTTTGATAGACTGTCATAAAATACAGGTAAAGCAACTTGCCTGTTGGCTCTTTTTCCTTCTCAAAGGAAGGATGCAGTCTGGTTATAAACTTCTGCTGCTTGTGAGGTGTTTAATGTTGAACAGATTTCACAGTTCTTCATTCTAGGTTTTCATCCTCAGTTCTGAAGTAGAGAAGGGCAAGCACATGTTAGGCTTTTATGTGTGTCTAGAGATACTAAACTACCAAACTGTGTTGGGTCTGGGTTTTTAATGAGAGGTTGAGTGTTGGTGCTGAGTAACTTGTATGAAATAGGAGTCAGTATTCTCTGCCTTAAGTAGACAATGCTCCACTCCTAAAGCAAATACAAAAAAATTCACCGATAATTGAGTGCTGTGAGGACAGAAGTGCCTTTGCCTGAAACCAATGTACACCACTCAGAGGATTCTGCAGGCTGTGCTCTTCCCTGTTTGGCAGCTAAAGGATGTGTTCTCTCTCAGCCACTCCAGTTGTCGCCTCATGATGTCTTGAACTCACCAGGTGAAGAAATGAACATGTTTTTTGTGGTAGCCTTCAATCAGTTAAACCAAGTTATGGTAAAAATACAAACAGGACAGACTAGGTTAAGGCTGTAGGTCAGAAGTCTTTTCAACAGTGTTTAATCTTGATCAGTTTAATCCAAGTTTTTGTTGTTGTTGTTGTTTCTTCCTTAAAATTGCAAAGTGTCCATGATCCTGTCTTGTTCAATTTCTCATATTCTGTATCAAGTCAGTGTTTAGGTGATAAGAAAGATCTTCCACAGTACTCTGGTAGTTCCAATGACTTGCCCAGACAATGAGATCATAGTCATCATCTGTCCTGACTTCTGTCAAAGTGTGTATATTGATCCAAATATTGATCCAGCTGGATAAGAGCTTTGACAGCAGACTTAATAGAAATGCTCTTTTTAAAGTTATCAGCTTCCCTGCTAACCTCCAGTGGGAAGTTTAAATAGGGCTTGAATGAAAGCTAATGCCCTACATTTTTCATATTCCCAGGCTCTCAGCAGCAAGGTTACTGGAAGGCTTTTGCTCTAGTTCAGCTTAATTAAATTCCAATTTTGTATCTTGCTAGGTTCCATGATTTTGTGTAACACGTTTATCTGACAGCTAGTAATGATTTTTTTGTATTTCACACATTGAGCTGTTTGCTGTAACCCATTTACTTGACAGAACTGGAAGGGACCTCTTACAGTCTCCAAATGTCACAGTTTCACAGCTTGATGTGATGGTGCTATTTTTGGATTGGTCAGTCCTTGCTCCTTTTTGTCCTTGCTCCTTTCATTATTAATTTGGAAAGCTTTCTAGAACACTAATTGGTCAAGCCAGTTTCATTCCTGGCAGTTCTTACCATCTTGTTTCTGTGTCAGAATTGGAGTTGGAGTTTAAATAGCCCTTCTGTGGTTTCCACCTTGATCTCTTAACAAGGACCAGCTTTTTATTTGTAGTATTTTCACTAAAAAAGGAAGCTTGTGAAGAATCTCAGACAAGCAGATAGGTACCCAGAGTGGGGCAGTGGAGAGCCCAGGTTCAAGAGCACCTGGCAGCATTGTACACAGGAGCATCAGGCAAGGTGTTTTTGTGGCTTAGCTGGAAACAACACACCTAATGGGGACAGGAAACAGTGACTGTACTGTCCTAGGGATTCAGTTAGCCTGTGGACAGCATGCAAAGATCTTTCTCCTTGCTTCAGACTGAGAAACAGTTTTGTGGTCTGTAGCAGATGGGTTTTTTTGGTAGCATTTTTGTTCTTTCAGTTTGCAGGGTCACGTAATTCTGTGTGTAGGGATGCCTCTAGACTCTGTCACAGCCAAGCTCCATTCAGCTCTTATTTTCTTAATAATTAGGAGTGTCCAAGACAAGTTCTCAAGACTAGAATTTCACTAATACTCTTTTTTCAGCATGAGCTCCTTGTGTCCCTAAAGTCCTTCCACTGATTCCACATTTTTCATTGATTCCACATTTTCCACAATGTAATCTGTAGTATCCTACTTGAGTAGCAATTTGTGCCAGACTAAGGCACACTTCTGTTTACAAAGAACTCATTTTCTTGATAGGATACACTGAAACTATTAGCTGAGCATGGAGAAGCATTGTGTTCCACACAGTCTCAAATATTACTGCTGGAGTCAGACAAACTGACCTGCTTGACAGAAAATCCATCTTAAATGTGGTAGAGTTTCTTGTTCTAGAAGTGAGAGGTTTTACTGCTTTGAATGGTGTTTTTAGGCACCAGGTCTTTGATTGCTCTGAGCTGGAAGTGTGTTTGAGTGCTGCTCTATTTTTAAGAGTTTCAATTTCAATTGAAATACAGTGCAAGTGAAGACACTGCCGGTAGCTAACAACCTTGGAAACTGGAAAAGTTTTGGTCCCTTTTCTGTTAGTTCAGTGTCTCATCCCTGAGCCTATGCCTCTCTTAAATCCAAGCTGTGCACTTCATGTACCAGCATTTTTTCCATAGTGTAACCAGAGGAGTGCAACATTTGCTCTTCAACCCCATTTATAGCTTGTTCTCAAAAGTGCTGAATGTCAAATGCAGTGGATTTTGTTAGTGAGGTTTTTGACTTGATATTCTACAGTACTGCTTCTTACCTCCTGTCATCAAACTTCACCTATGTGGTAGGGGAAGACAAGGAGTATTTGATTAATCACTGTTTCAATGCCATCTTGCAGATCATTTAACCTACTTTCCATAGAAAATTAGAATTTTGGCTCCTTTTGGCTTTTACATAAATAAAACAGTAATTATATATTAACTAAATGTTCATCAAAAACAGTGTGTTCTTTTAAGCTGGAACTTGCCTAACGAATTACTTTTTCTTCCAATTTGCTTTAATTTGACATACTCATCCAGGACTGTTAGACAGCAGTTAAATTTCTCACTGCAGATACAAACCAGATGAGAGGTGGGAGGGACTTGGGGTGATTCTATGTTAGATGCATCAGTCCTGGGTAGTGTTATTTATTTCTGCAAATACCATAACTGGGAGGCTGTAGGGGTAGGCTCAGGCTGGTCTCTGCTGCTGCTGCTGGGATCACTTTGCTGTTGTTACACAAAGGGGTGAGGCTTGCAGCATCTGTGTAGTTGTGATGCATACATAGAGGAAGTTTTAAACACAACCTACATATGCATTTAATTGCTTGTGTATTGGGTATTGAGGATAAACATCAGAGTGCATGTGTGACTTCATCCCTTTATTTTGCAGTTTTGAAGTGATAAAAGTTATCCATGGCAAGTTATTGGATATGGTGGGAAAAGTCCAGTAAGTAGTGACACTTTCATCTCATTTCATTGCAGGCATGTTGCTAGTGCTTTGTTCAGTATACTGTAACTGTTCTGAAGTTCTGAACTTTCTTTCACAGAATACCCATTATGCTGGTTGGAAATAAAAAAGACCTGCATATGGAACGGTATGTGAACTCCAGAATGTGGGAAATGCAAGGCAGCAGCCCACATTCCTGTGGCTGCAACACGCTGGGTTTGTTCTTGGCTTTCCAGAGCTAAAATCAAACTGTAGGTTAAAATAAGTTACTGGCAAAGGAGTTTTGTCCAGAATGCAAACTACGAGCCATGAACTTCTGTTGTAATGTTGATTTTTGCTGTGAGGTTCCAGGGACAGTCATTCAACACTCTGGGTTTTTTTTTCAAAGTAATTAACAGAAGTGTATTTGTCACAGCAGCAGTACCAGATGATATTACAGAATGTGAAAACAAAGCAATGCTTTGGGGCAGCTGCTCTTCTGGGTCACAGAGCAGTTTTACCTGGCCCAGAAGTGCATTTGACAGCAGCCAAAAGCAAATGCTTTGGATCAGACTTCACAAGACATTCTTATTACAATGCACTTAAGTGCTTTGGTACTCTGAGGTATTTCTTGACATATCAGATTCCAATTCTTCTGCAAGTTATAAGAAACATATTTTTCTTTCTCTGATCAGGGTGATCAGCTATGAAGAAGGGAAAGCTTTAGCAGAATCCTGGAACGCAGCTTTCTTGGAATCTTCTGCTAAAGAAAATCAGGTAATGGATTTAAGAGTCACTTTATTCAAATAGCAGTGTAATGGATGACTCAGAGTTTCACTAAATAAAGGAAGCTAAAATATTTGCATGCACTGTACAGATATTTTGTGTAGATGGAAGCAGAATGGCTGTCTGCACTCAGATTTATGTACACAAGCTTTTCCCTGCAACTGTCAATGGGAGGAGGAAGTGAAGAACTGAAAGTTCAGCTTCACTGAACATATCAGAACACTTAGTGGCAAATTAAAACTGACATCCATGGGGTGGGTGGAACAGGGTTTGTTACCTTAAACAGGAGTTACTGCTGGCAGAGCAGTGAGTGGGTGTAAGAGGATGAACCTCATGTTTTAAGGTGCTGGGCAGGCTCAGTCTCCCTTTTGGAGGGATAATCATTTTGTCTGATGTTTATGGTCAACAATTTTAGAAGTTACTTGAGTAAAGTTGGATTTTTTCCCCTGAAAGAAAAACTTGGATTATTTTTTGCCATCAGATATGGAACTCTTGAGTTAATTTATTGGTATTTCTGTCTCTGGCTAAAACTTGCATTAAACTTGTGAAAACTGGGCATGATGTAACCTTGAAATTTCTCAGTATCTTTTCTGTATGCTGGAGAGCTTCAAATGCATACCAACGAAAATTAAATTGGCAGTGTAAAGAATAAACCTATTAAAAATGTCTGATTTTTTTTTTTTCCCACCTCTTTATTTTAAATAACTTAATACTTCTGAGTTAGGCAAAGCTGTTGCCTATGCTCTTTTTCATTTGGCATATGTTCACAATGTGTAACACCACAGCAATTCATATCCAGCAGAAGGATATCTTACTTACAACTTTTCTGGTGTTTTTATTGTTCTTGAAACAAGAAGAAAAAAGTATTTATGTAAAGAAGCTACAAGCTTTGCAGGATGCTTGGTATGTCCTGTGTGTTAACTTGCTGCACTGACAAAGTCCTCTGTATTGCCATGTATTTGTGCTCCTGTATTAAGTTAAGCTGCCAGCTGGAGTTTATATATCCAACTTGGTACCCTTCAGGGAAATCAGAATGGCAGTTGTATGTCAGGTATTCAAAATCCTGGACAGTCCTGTACAATTCCCACCAAAAGAATTCAGAAGTCCTGTGCATTCTGGCTGTCAGAGGTCTCCCTTTCTGCAGGATCCTTCAGAATAATGATCACAGGTGGCTGTAAATTCTGTCCCTCTGGATTTAGCAGCAGGTTGTAGAGGCAGGTGCCTGAACACAATTCCTGCTGCTAAATCCAGAGGGACACAGTTAAAAAACCTGCATAATACACTTTGTAAATTTGTCCATCTTCAGAAGTCTGGCAAGTCAGATGTCACTTCTGAGAGGGTCAGCATGTGACCATCCTTCAGGCTCTCTGGTGTGTTTCCTTGGGAGGCTTGGGATGTGTGGAATAAAAGTGAGAAGGAGCCCAACACTGGCACAGCTTCCTCAGTCTTCTCACACATCTCCAGCTCTGAAGAGGTGGAAGATTTGAGTTTTGAGAGCCAAGTGTGGAGTCTGGAGCTGTGGGGTGCTGGGGGAAGAGGAGACACCAGGCATTGTAACATCTCTCCTTGTGAGTTGGACCAGGAGCACTCCTGAACTCACTTGTGTTTTCTCCTCCAAATCCTAATCCGACAGGATCAAAAGAGCTGATACATAGACTTCTGTCAGGACAGGGCATCATCTCTTACTTTGAAACTGTGTCTGATCTGGGGGTGGAAAAGGGGTTTGTTTTGAACTTGGTAACAAGCTGTGTTGTCATTTCCCTGGTACTGAGTGTTCACCTTACCTAAGCCAACATTACTGGGGAAAGAAGTCTGTTGGCACTTTTTGCATTGAGGTTCATCCAAATAATCACCTGTGTACTGCCTTGGTACTGCAAGTGTAACTTGATTATCCAGATTAATTGCAAACTCCTTCCAGAAGTGCTTCAGCTTCTGTTTGCTTAACAGAAACCTGGTTTATGCTTAAGGCGTGAGCTAAACTGGATGAGGGATTTGAGCAGAGTTCAGAGCTTCTTGACTGAGGGTATATCTGTTAATTCTCTCTGAAACCAAGCCCATCTGTATTTGGAGGATTTGGAGCAGAAATGTGACAATTCCTGGTGTGCTGGTCTGAGGTTGGTTGTGTACATGATGCTCTTCACAGTGGTGAGGAAAGGGGGGTGTCCCTGATAGCAAAGGGTTTTTCCCTCCCTTTTCTTCCTTCCTGCTTTGCCCCCTCAAGCCTCCCAAGAAATCCTTTTTGGAGCATCTGTGGGAGTCCAAGGAGCATAACCCAATTATACTGGGCAATTAAAATAGTTCTATAGATTAACTTAAACAAACTATGCCTATTCTGCCAAGAGTTATCAAAAGATAACACATCCCAGAAGTGGCATGACTTGGAGTAGATGGAAAGTGAGAGAGGCAAAGATTAAAGCTGTGTTGATAATAAATTACAGTGGCTGGCAGGAGTTCTCAAGGTCAGATGGACTTGAGTAAGTGTTGGCTTCTCTAGACATGGGTGACCTGGTAGGACTTTGGGAGGAGCCTGCATATCACCAGCACATCAGTCATCAAGGGAAATCCCTGGGCTTTGGGAAGGCAATCCTGACAATGGAAAAGACCTTTCTGACATGACTGCTGGGCTGTTAATGTCATGTCTTTTCAAGCTGCTTAATTATTACCAGACATGTTGAACTGCTTTGGCTAACTTCAGGAACGTAAATCCTTTCTTGTGGAATTCCCTACACCTAGTGTCACCTAGGCAGCAGTAGAGTGCTTCATCTTAATCCCAGTGCAGTAAAGTCACTCTTGGAAGTAGAGCCAGAATCCAGAGTGGTTTTAAACCCAGGTGAAGCTGGAAGCCAACTTCTGCTGGAAGAATTTAGGAAGTAACAAGCAGCTAAATTCTGTTCATCCAGTTGTGCAAAATGCGTTACATAAATTGCAAAAGGAGCAAGGAAGCAAAGAAATGTGCTTTGTACCAAAAATGGAGCTCTCTTAAAAAGCAGTTGCTTGGCTATGCTTCTTTTTTCAAGGGCAGCTTCATCTTGGAGCTCAGAAGATGCACTGCTTAGTAAATGCTTCAGTGTAGTTTGGAATCCAGGGATCTGACATGTTTGGGCTGGCAAAGGATGGGGGGAAAAACCCTCTTTTACCTGGCTGTTGTTCATGTTCCTGTGGCCAGTTCTGTGCTAGGATAAACCAGTAGTGTGAGCAGCTGAGAGTTCGTTCTTTGAAATAATACAACAGTTGCCAAAGGGTGACTCTGGCACTGTGGGCTGGATTTGGGGTGGTTGCACCTTCCTGCTGCCTCCTGGCAGCACATTCCTGCCTCCCTGCCTGTCCAGGGACTCTGCCTCCCGAGCTGCTGCTCCTGCTCACCCCGAGGGCACATCTGCAGCAGCAGCTGAACCTCTGGTGTCCCCTGCTCGCTGCTGGGCTCTGTGGGCAGCAGGTGTTGCCCAGGCTGGCATCTCTTTTGTTTGCTTGGGGGAGAAAGGTAGAGGGAAAAGCCAGATGGCTTCCTGTGGGCTAGGTGTGACCCACATTCCATAATTGGAGCATATGGATGCAGATGCGTATAAAGTCTGGCTGCATCCTTTATTCCTTCAAAACATCTTCCTGTGCTGTTCAAAGGCTCAGTCTAAAACTCTTCAGCATGTTTGAGCTGAATTACAAATTCCAAGGCATTCACTGTAGGACAGTAATTAAACCTTCCCAGTGAATATGTATTTTCTGTGAAATGAATTAACAAACCCTGTGAACTCCTACATCTTAGTGCTTGGAACAGCACATCTTTGACAGGGAATGTGCAGCTTTTTGGTTGACAGAGTAAGTTGTGGAGGTTTTTTAATGGGTGCTGTGAAATGTGGGCAAAAAGAACTTGTGTACTAAAATGAAACCATTGAAAATTTTGACTCTAAGGAAACAGTGGTGCAGTATATTTGTAAATCAGTGCATCACCAAGTTTTAGTTAAGGGAAACTCTTCATTAGTGGGAGCAGTTCGATAGCAATGCAGTCCTGGCCATGGTTCTGCTAAAGTCTTAATTTAATTTGCCCAGGAAATGTGTTGTATCATTACTGAACTAACGAGCCACTTCTGTCAGGTTCTGTTGGGATTGCAGAAAATTCCATTATATGGAGGAATACCCTATTTTCCAGCTGGCGAAGTACTTTAAATAGTTCCAGAGATCATACTGTGCACAAACAGTATAAATAAGGGAAACTTTAATCTTATTAAGATTGCTGTGGGGCTTCAGTCAATGAGATTAATTTGGAAGGGATCCAGTTAAGAATTACATCTTATGGAGGTGGAAAAACATCTGTTAAATCAGAATATGTAGCCATAAATCACAGGGTGCTCTACAGCCTGCTGATTAAAACCAACAAAACCCCCTTTTTATCCTCTTCCTGGCATGACTGCTTTTATATAATGAATATACTTTCCTATGCTTGGAATTCCTGAAGTGGATGGCCAGAGGTGGGATCAAATGGCAGTCTGAGATGGTCAGGAGACCATTTCCAAGCTGAAGATTCACACACTGAAGCTCTAGTCGTGTAGTTCAGGCTATTTAAAAATGTAACCCTTTTCTCTCAGGAGGGCTTTATCAAAGCATATTGCTTTATGTTAGTGATAGTTCAGCTTGTGCTTTGCCCTCTGGTCCTTGCACCGTGTCTAATACTGGTTTTACTGATAGGGGTAATGAGAAAATCAAGAGTAATAAAGTCACTCCTCATCCTGAGCGGTGCAAAGTCAGTGTTAAGAGCTGAAAAATCTGCTACCTTCTGTAATTATTCATTATCTTAAAGATTACTGAGAGCAAACATTGGTTTATTCTCCAGAGCAGCACAGCATCCAAACCTTCAGTCAGTCACTCAGGGCAGGCTCACCATGCAAAGTCAGGTGATTACAGTTATTAGCTCTGTTGTGAATCTGGCTCAGTTTGTGGCTGCCCTCCCTGCTGAGGATTGCTGTGGGTGGGGGTTTGCACTTCCCTTTGAAACTGAAATTCCTGTGTTTGCCCTCCTCACTTTGGGAATAAGCATTGGATGTGCGTTTATCTGCTGATGTGCTCGGTAAAACTGCTAACGTTTTTTTAGTTACTCTTTCAGTAAGTGGGCAGTCCTGCCTTCCCTCCTAATGGTGTGTTCTCTCTTTGCAGACTGCCGTTGATGTTTTTAAGAGGATAATTTTGGAGGCAGAAAAAATCGATGGGGCAGCTTCACAAGGGAAGTCTTCATGCTCAGTAATGTAATTCCACTGCAGAACCTGAAAACACTGGGAATACGTTCTACCTGAAGAAGCAAAACTGCCCATTATCTTTAAGGATAAACTATGCTTCTTTTTTTTTTTTTTCCTTTTTTTTTT
>VXBQ01013116.1:57035-88425 GCA_013400175.1 Phainopepla nitens | reverse complement strand
CTTTTTTTTTTTCCTTTTTTTTTTTTCTTCTGTTAACCTGAAATATAAACAGTCAGTTTGGAGCCTTTCCCTTCAGATTATGTTAAACTCTGACTCCTGTGCAAATGGCTTCACTTCCATTTTCAAATTTTAAGCAATCATATTTTCAATTTATATATTGTATTTCTTAATATTATGACCAAGAATTTTACTGGCATTAATTTTTCAGTGTAGTTTGTTGGTTAGAATAATCATCAAAATGATGCATATTGTTACACTACTATTAACTAGGCTTGGATATCAGTGTTTCTTTGTGTTAAATGTATACTTGTAAATAAAATAGCTGCAAACCTTAAATGTTCTGTTTATAATTTTTCATTGATTACTCCATATCAAGTTTTTTGGGTTTTTTCTTTGTGAAAAATGTTCACCTGCTGACCTTAAGAGGAGGCGAGAGATCCTTGGAGCCAATGGATTGTTTGACTGTTGCTCGGGAAGTTGTTTGCGAGTGATCCCAAACGTTTTTGCTACTGGAACTCCAGGCTGGCCAAGCAGCTCTGCTTTGCTTTGTGCCCGGTCACAGGAAGGAGGGACAAGTGCCAACTTTATTTGGAAGGGAAGTCCTGGGTTTCAGTCAGAACCTGCTCTGTGTTTTTCCTCTGTAACCGCTGCGTGAAGGGCGCGCGGAGCCGCCCCGCGTTCCCGCGCTGTGGACTGTTCCTGCGGACCTGTGACTGGGAGTGCTGGCAGGATGGAGTGGATTTATCCAGGTCACAAGCGTAGACTTGTTAAGAGAACAAAAATGTCATTTAAAATAAATTGCACGTCCTGAACAAATCGCTGTGGGCTGTTTGTCGTGAATTCCTGCGCTCCTGGGTAGCGCTGGTAGAGGCCAGCGGCCTCCTGCCGCCTGGCCAGGCACAGTTCAGGGGTCCTGCACTGCTTTCCCTGACCACTCCCAAGCTTTTCCTTGGCTTTTAGACTGGAGGCTTAGCAAGCCGTAATCTCTCAAGTCTGGCAACAAACTACTTACAACTATATATTTAAAAAAGTTTGCAGTTGACCTACTTTGTACGGAAAAGCAGAACAAAACCCAAAACAGTAAAAAAAACCCAAAAAACAGGGCTGACTTGGGGCAGAGCTAATTAAATGAAGTGTTTTGCCTGCATTTTTGTGTTCATTTGAAAACTTAATTTCTGACAGGAGTACATAGGAAGGGAAAGTTGGAGTGGTTTTGCAGCCAGAATTAGCTTTTACCTCCCAGACTGTGCTAAAAGATAAAAGTGAAGCATTTCATTCCTTTATTTTCTTTGTGCAGTTGCTCCCAAAAAATGGTCTAAAACTCTCAACAGTGTACATAGCAAGGCTTGGTATTTTTTTTGGTCATCATGAGAGTAACTGGTAAAAAAAAAAAAAATTGCCCTTTTACTCCACTTAGGATATTTCCCAATGTTTCTGAAACCCCATTTCCCATGAATTCTCATGCCTTGTGCCAAGCACAGGTTGAGTAGCTGGATGATTGTTGTGCATGATGGATTGCTGGAACTGAGCAGAGAGCTCACTCAGGGGAACGTGTCCATGCTTGGATTTTGGAACCACACTGAGCTGGGGCTGCTTGCTGCCCAAGAACCTGCAGCACTGGAGCAAGGGTCGCTTGGCTGGCAGTGGAATGGCTGAGGGTGCAGAGCATGGCCTGAGGAGCCCAGCACAGGGGCTGCCACTTCAGTGTGATCCTTCAGTGCCCAGGATTGATGAACTGTTGCATGACCCCAGGCTGTGGCGTTGCATCACGGACACAACGTTGTGTTCTGCATCACAGGATGGAAATTCTGGAGTAACACAAACCTCAGTGACCACATCTGCTCCATTTCTGGTCAAACTGGCTGCAGGTGTACTGGCATCAGTCTCACCCCCATAACAGCTGCTGCACTGCTTCTTGAGGTGTGCCAGCTGCTGAGAGTTTTAAAGGAAGTGCATGAGGGCACGTGCAGTTTAACAATCTGGGATAACTGTGGTCCTGCCTTCAGTGGTGAGGCTTTCCAGAAGGGCTTAAAGGCAAGTGCAGATTCCCTGGATGATTTGTGGTGGGAGTTTCTGAGACTTGAAAGGGACTTTTCACAAGGCCATGTGTTGATAGGACAAGGGGCAATGGCTTCAAACTGCAAGAGAGTAGGTTTGGAATAATTATTAGGAAGAAGTTCTTAAGGGCAGTGATACCCTGGAACAGGCTGCCCAGAGTTTTTGGGTGTTCCACAAAGCTAGGTTGGATGAGGCCCTGAGCAGCCTGGTCTAGCAGGAGGTGGAGGGGTTGGAACTGGATGGGCTTTGGGATCCCTTCCAGCCCAAACCATTCATGTACTCAGCACTGAGACGTGTACTGCTCTTGCATTTTCCATACTTGCTGAAGAATTGAACTCACCCACATATGTTGATCCCTTCTTCCTCCTTCTGCTTCATGCAGTAAAAATTGGAAATTATTCCACTTGTCCAAGCCTTTCTCTGCTAATAAGATCTAAAGACCAGCCGTGTGCTATAGTCTTGCAGTTCTGCTGAAACGTGTAGTCAGGCGAATCAGTGAATTCCTCCTTATCCTTGGCTGTACACAGATTTCACTTGGTTTCTCAGGATGGGCCCTTCAGCAGGGGGAGTCTAACAGGCTGGGGCAGCCTTGTGCTTCCTTGTACTGAGCTGGCACAGGTTGGGTTCTTCCCCCTGAGAGCCCTGAAGGGGGTGGGGGGTGGGCAATTGTGGAAGTCCTGTTGTGTACAGAAACAAAATTCTGCTTTGTAGCAAACTGCTGCTTTCCTGGAGTCGATGAATTTATACAGCCTTGTATAAGTTCTCTGATCCAGACTAGGAAAATAATTATGTAGACTTAATAACATTATTCTTAAGGGATGATCATTTGCAAAGGTGAAAGTGCAAAGATCCTTTTCCTGTTGAGGAAATGAGCAAAATTTTTTCACTGTGAGGTGGAGCACAGTCCACCGTTTTCCCGCCTTGGATATACTCAAAGGCACTTGGACATGGTCCCAAAGCAACCAGCTCTGGGTGACCCTGCTTGAACAGGGGGTGGCCAGGTGTCCTCCAGGGGTGCCTGCTGACCCCAGCCACTCTGGTTATGTGAACATTAACTACTCTGAGTCATGTTAAGTTCTCATTGACTGGTGTGGATTTACAATGCCCTGGTTTGGAAGTGACTCCTGCCTTGCTCGTGCCCCTCCATCCCAGGATGGACTGCAGGTGCTAAATGGATACATGAGCCTTCTTTTTCTTGTTGTTTCCATGCCTGATGAAGTTTGTCCCCACCTGGTTAACTCCGTGACAGGGAGTTTGGGGAGTCAGCTCTGGGTCTGTGGGCCCTTCTTTGTAATGCTCCTTCCCAGCTTCTGTAGAGGGTTGGTGAGTCCATGCTGGAGAAGAAAAAAGCTGGAAAAGTGTTTTCACAGTGCCTGTGTGTCTGCAGTAGCTGTGCTCTCCTATCTGGATGAGGTGCAGGTGTCCCAGGTGTGAGAAGCGTGGTGCAGGTGGTGACGATTGTGCCCAGGCTTGCTGGGCTTACCCTGCTAATTAACACTTCTGAGCCTCTCCAGAAGGAGAAATCAACAGCTTCTAATTAGCCCTTATGTAATCAGGACTGCTCATCTTCAGAGCGTTTTGCTAGTACTGAGTCATCTTCTCAACTTCATCTAATAAGGTCAAAATTGCTCCCCTTTCACAGCTGGGGAGGGGGAGTGAAAACCTTTGCACAGATCCCTTCAGCTTGTGAAATGTGGCTAAACTGGTCTGGGTGATAGCTGTCCTTAGCATCCAGCTTTTCCTTGGGTATCCTGTTTCCCTCCTGAACTTTTACTTCTTTGAACTACAATGAAAACTGAAAGTATTTCATCCTCCACGCTTTCTGACGCTTTCCAAAATAAAGTCCAAGTCCCATCTCAGTCAGATGCTGAGGTGTGTGATGATCCCTGGACAGAATATTACTGAAAACGAGACTGTAATTGGCTAAACCTGACCAGCAGGTCCCCCCTCCCAGGTGAGGAGCTGTTTTTCCTAGCAGGAACCTGCCCAGATCCATCATTTTGTGACAGGGTTTACTGAGTCTGAGGAGGTTTTTGGAGTCCTTACCCCACATGGGCGACACGAGGTGTTGCTGGCATGGGATGGGTGGTGGGTCAGGGTGGGGGATGGCCACCCTTGGTAGAGATATTCCAGAGATTTTTATGTTGTGGTGCATCCGTGCTGAAGGCAACACATTGAACCCAAAACCATTGCCTGGAATCTGGATCCCATTTCCAGCAACAGATGATGTATTGTGCCAGTGAGGGTGTGGGTGGGATGTTTTGCAGAGATGTTCTGCAGCCAGTGTACCCAGTCCCCCTGGCAGCTTTGGGAGGCAGCACGTGGTGCACTCAGGTAGAGGGTGTGTTAATCACCAGCAGAAATTGGTACTTCTGGCAGCTGGTCTGAGGTGGGCCAGGTCTTTGACAAGCAAAGTCTATTTCACACAGAAACTCCCCCTTGAGTCATGGGATGGTTTCTCACTCAAGTCTGTTGCTGCTCTAGGGAGGCACACAGGATGTGCTCACCATTCCCAGCAGCAAGCCAAAATTTTTTTTCCATGGGAAGGAGCGAGAGCCATGGTTGTTTCATATTTAATGAGCTCAAAGTATCTCATACTGAGGTATGTGAAAAATCCATGGGATTTTCAAAGCACGGTGGTGCTAGGGATTTTCCATGCCAGGTCTTACACTGCTTTGCAAATATTACAGGCTCCTCCAGAAGCTGAAGTGTGGCCCTTTCAGAGGATGTGGAGCAACTCCTGGGCTGCTGCTCCATTCATGGTTATTTGTGTGGGGCTGTAGCAGTGGTAGGAGGTATCTCTGAGCAGAATGCTAATCCTGCTGAGCCTCTGACACGGAATATTCCTGTTCACATAAGTGAGGTCACTCCCAAAGATTCACTTCCAGGAGTCACACCCTGCTCAGCTCCCCTGGCTCTGGCCTGGACAATTTGGAGAGCAAATTGTCTCTCACCACTTCACTCCTCAGCCTTGTGGCAGCAAAGGCCAGCAGGGATAGCACAGCCTGGAGCTGCCCTTGTGGACATCAAACCCAATTCCTCCTTCTGAACCAAACCCACAAAAGAATCTGGGATTTTTGGGTTTTGACTGTTAAAGCCAAATACTCAAACTTACAAGTTCATTTCCAATGTTTATTCCTTTAAGCAGCCACAGTGGAGGAAAGCTGCCCACGACCCTTTTGCTGTGGGGCTCATGGTCAGATGCACCTGAGCACGAGCAGGAGGCGAGGTCAGCCCCAGCATCACTTGCCTGAAATGCTGTTAGTGGCCACAGGCTCCTCAGGCTGCTCTTTTCTCTCTTCCATTGGCAGCCTTTCCATCTTTGGCAGGGAGTTAGGGGGGTTTGTGCAGGAATTATGATTTGCCAGTCTTCCCTTTTCTTTTTTCCTATTCATTTTCCTTTTTTCTAGAGATGGGTCCTTTCTTGTTTCATATCTTTAATGTGGTTTTCTCAAAGAAATGAGGATAAAATTGCCAGAACCTCTTTCAGTCTCTCCTGAAATAGCTTTTGAACCTGTTGGACAATTTCTAAGAAATCTGACAGCTGAGCACAAGTCTCACATTCATCAAGCTCTTGCACATTGAATTAAATGTCACACCTTAAGAGAAGCAGGAAAATCCCCTCATGAGGCACAGCCAGAGGAAACCAGGCTTTTGTGGTTCCATAAAAATCTCCTGAGGCAGAATTTGCTTTCCTGGGTGCTTTGGGGCAGTTTGCTGTGGATGCCACGGGTTTTCCTCTCCGGGCACTCAACATCTCGTGGCCAATGCAAAGAGCACGTGAGCTATGACCCCAGGGGATGGAGAGTTGGGTCCCAATGCCAGCCACGGTGCCACCCCCTTGTCCTCATGCTCCCAGCCATGACTCAGAAGAGGGACACTTCTCCTTCCCTCCCAGGGCACTGACTGCAAGGCCACAGGGCATGGTTGGTGTTTGGGAACACTGCTAATGCCCTCCATCTTGGCTGCAGCTCTTCCAAGTGGGACTTTCTGCACGCTGTTACTTTTCCCTGCATCATCTGGTGATTAATTTAACACATTAAAATTAGCACTGGCATTTCAAAGAGGTTTTTTGGGCAGGGTTGTTTGTTTTTTTTTAATCAGATGAGAGTTTTCTCATTGTTTCCTGCCTCACAGCACAACACATACATGTGAACTGTGTTCCTGCCATGCCAGGGCAGGTTTGCCTGCATCAGCTGGAGGATGTTTCCTCTCCCAGCACAAAGTGCCACCTCCCTCCTTCCTCCCAGTCAGCGACATTGGAGCTCAGCCTACGTGTGTCTGCACACGTGTTTATTAACTTTTACATCTTCACTGAAAGGGTGGTGCACCTTTGGGCCCCAATAAAGCCCTCCTTTCTCTGTAACCTCGAGAGGAAGCGGCGAGCCGAGACAGCAGAGCGGGGCTGCCGAGCCAGGCTGCTGGCACGCCTGAGGAGGGGAGCAGCCTGCCAGGAAAGGAGGTTTTACCATCCAGATTGAAGCACGTGTCTGATGGTCCAGGGAGAGAGGTGGCAGCAAGGGGAGGTGATGGGGGCCCAGTGAGTGAGGAGGAGGAGGAGGATTCAGTGAGCAGGAGCTGTGTGTGAAGTCTCTTCCAGAGCTGTTAAAAAGCGTAAAAGATAAATCTCCTTTTAACGTGGCCCCTTGGTATGTCTCTGCATGCTGGTCCATGGGCCACCCCCATACATCTGCCTTTACCTCTTCCTAGCCTGGCTCATTAGTATAAACTGAGGGGATTTATGGGCTGGCAGCTCCTTTGCTATTTGTCCTGGGAATATGACAGTTAGTAAAATCTCTGGATATTCTTGTAATACAGACGAGGACTTTATGGTCCCATATAGCTGCAATGTAATTTACTTTAATATGGTAACTTTATGGTCCAAAAGTCCCTCTAATCCTGACTTACAGCTGTGAGTCAGGGCTTCAGTGCTGGAAGATCAAAATATTCCTGAGAACTCTGCTTGTGAGTAACACCAGTGGGTTTGTGAGCCCAGCCTTTGCGCTTTGGAGGGGATCAGGTCCTTGGCTTTTGGAGGTGCCATTTAGAGAGGTTCAAAGGTTGAATGAGAAACCATTGGTTTGACAAATGGAGTGGAATGTTTGTTGGTGAGGAGACTTCAGGGGCACCCTCTCTCGGCTGTCACACTGCAATAGGTGGGAAGAAGCTGGGAAAAAGCAAACCTGATGTAGAGAAATTATGTGCCGTGCTTAGAGATGCTGCTGTTTCCTCATTTGCTTGTTAACTGTTCTGAGGAAAAAGAAAAAGGATGGAAAGAAAAGAAAAATAGGGGAAAACAGAGGAGGGGAAGGAAACAAGAAATAGAAATGAAGACCAAAAAAAAGGCCAAAAAAGTAAAAAAGAAAAAAAAAAAAGTCCTCCAAAAAAGAGCAATAAATGTGCACTGCTAATCGACCAAAGCCCTGCCAAGCAAATCTTTTGTCAGATCATCTGCCCAAAATCAAAAGCCCAGACTCAGCAGGCCCCATTACCGGCAGTTCTGCCTACAAAGCAGGAAAGCAAAGCCCCCGGTTCCCGTGGCTTTGTTAAAAAACCCTGGCCACACCAGCCCCGGCCCGGCCCCCCCCTGACGGCCCCTATATAGTGGGGTGTCCAACCATCTGTCCATCGTGGTTTTGCTCTGGCTCCTGCTCTTGGTCTTGGATAACAGCCAGCAGAAAATGTCTCAGTACTCAGGAAAAGTAAGTAACGACCCAACCGCTTCCCTTTCAGCCGGGGGCCAGAGAGCCCGAGCATCCTCCGGGTGGAAGGAGCTGCTGACGGTAATAGAGGCAGCAGACGTGGCGTGAGCGGTGATCCCGGGAGCAAACTTGGTAGCAAGGGATGGGGAGGGTGCGGCAGAGGGAGCCGCGTTTCGGGAGCCGAATTTCCCGTTTGAACATTCCTGCTGGAAATGTGTGCGAGCGAGCACGAGGCAGTAAGAAGTGTCAAACGTGGGACACACTGCGCTCCCAGGAAAACACATACGCTTCTTAGGAAAAAATGCCAGCGATGCCGTGCTCCTTCTGCTGGAAAGCAGCTAAAATAACCCAAACCACCTGAAATGATGCATCTGCAAGTGATTCCCATCTGCTTGGAAGGGCAGTCGGGCCGTGTCCCTGCTCCTCACCAGGGGCCCTTTCTGCTCCCTCCCCGCAGATCACTTTCTACGAAGGCAAATGCTTCACAGGCAGGAAGCTGGACATCTGCGGCAGCTGCAACAGCTTCCAGGACCAAGGTTTCCTCAACCGGGTCAACTCCATCTGTGTCCAGAGTGGAGCTTGGGTCTGCTTCGACCACCCCGACTTCCGAGGGCAGCAGTACATCCTGGAGCACGGCGAGTATCCCGATTTCTACCGCTGGAATGGACGCAGCGACCACCTGGGCTCCTGCCGGCCCATCGGGATGGTGAGTGGGGTGCTGCCGGCGCTGGCTCTTCCAGCCGCAGCACCGCTGGCTTTAGTTTACCCTGGTCACAGGAGCCCCGCGAATAAGCGCCATAAAAAACTTGTGTTCTTTAGAAATAGGGTGTCCCATGGGGCCAGAAGGAGTTTCCTGGGTGGGTTTGTCCCTGTTCAGAGCGGTCTGTGCAGGCCACAAAGCCCAGACAGTTTCCTGTGTCCTCAGACAGGAGGAAGATACATCTTCTTCCTCCCAGCGTGAAACGCAGTGCCTTTAACAGGATGAGGTAGTCCTGTGGTTTTCCAGATGAGATGGCAAGGTCCTGCTGGTGCCATGTGCTTTTCCTTTTAATGTAAGCTGCTGTGAGATGTTCACGGGGGAATTCAGAAGGTGATTCGTTGCCCAAGGCAAGTTTGAGCTGCTGCAGCTCCGTCTCCCCACACACGCAAAGGGGGAGAGGGGCAGCCCGAGGGCTTTCAACCAGACCCTGGCGCTGCTCCTAGCAAATTTTAGTTGAATTCTCTGCCATTACAAACCACCCTCTGACACCGATAATCCTAAACTAAACCCATTATTTTCCCTTCCCCTTATCAAGCTTTTAAAAACACTGTCCAGAGGAAGGTTTAAATGGGAAGATTAAAATGCAACAAAGGAAAATTAATATGGGTTGGGTCTTTCCATTGATTCTCCTACCACTGAGGCTCTCTGAGGCAATGATGAGCCCAGCTGGAGCTGGTGGGATTTCTCACTGGCCCTGAAACCGCTTTTGGCACAGCAGCGGGTCTCTTTCAGGTCTGTAACGTCATTCCCAAAGCCCCTCCATGATCTCTGTGTGGAGGGATGCTCTGGCCCCGGCCCTGGACCCTGGCCAGCACAAGGATGGGCTCCTCCTTTCCTAGCCCACGATTTTCCCTGTGAGATGCCAGCAAGGGCTTGGAGGCATTTGTGCAGCGTAGATTCCTGCAGGAATGTTTGCTCAGGCGCGGTATCCGCCCTGCTGAGGGGTCTGGCACCGCAGCCCGGCCTTCTTGTGCGCTGACGTTGTTTATTTGAAAAACGCGTTTAGGTATCCTTTGAATTCGGCTTAAAAACATCCTTCGAGCTCGCTCTGTCCCACACAGCTCTGCTGCAGGCTGCAGAGATCTCCCCAGAGTCATTTGTGTCGTGTGACTGTCAAGGGCTCACGCAGCAACGATGATGCTGGGAAAGTTTCCTTTTCTCCCTCCTGTTTCTATTTTCCTAAAAGAAAGGCACAGCATCTCTCACCAGGAACAGTAGCTGTGCATGAAACTGGAGGCAATACAAATTAGTTTAGGGGAATAGTGCAACATCTTTGTACGCTCGGGATATGTTTCTTTTTTCCTGTTTGATTGTGCAGAGCCTGCACAGGAGCTGCAGCTGATGCTGCATTTGGGATGGAGGGTTTGTGGGCTTGTGGGGGAACCTGCAGATGGACGAGGGGCTGTGTGTGCCTGAGCACTGGCACCCACCACGTGTTTGCATGTGGACAGCAGTGCAGGAAGGTGCAGCTGGGCACAGGGATGAAGGATTTTTGGCGCTTTCGTGCTTGGTGTGCAGGGAAGCAGCACGAGTTTGTGCATGCTCTGTTCATGCTGGCACCAGTGGTCGTGGATTGCTCTTCACAGTCCCCTTCCAAAGCACCCTTTGTCTCCTTCTTTGTCTTATAAAAGCTAAAGAAATAATTTGTTGGGCTTTTTTGGTGTTGCTCTTGACTCCAATCCCTTTGTCTCCAGCACGGCGAGCATTACAGGATCGAAATATTCGAGGGGAGCCACTTTAGGGGACCCAGCCTGGAGCTGACAGAAGATTGCTCCTTCCTGCAGGGACAAGGCTGGGACAAGACCTGCATCAATGCCCTCAAAGTGTACGGTGATGGCGCGTAAGTAATTCCACATGTCCTGGCATCAGCCACTGCTGTGCTCCCTGCCCTGGGCACTGCAGGGGACAGGGGGCTGCAGACACTCCTCCCTCGTGGAAAACCCTGTCAGTGCTGGGGGCACTTGGAGAAAGCCTAAAGGTGTTTGTCAAGCCTATTGTTAAAGGTGAATGTTGGTGCCTGCCCACTGAGAGCTGCTTCAAAGGGGTGTGACTTTTGGAGGGTGGCAGCTAAGCACGAGCTACAAGAACTCTGAGACACCTTTTTAAGGTGTATGAAATGAGAAAAAACCATCTCCTGCCTGCCTTCCCTCCTGCCTTCTTCCCTGCCTGCCTGCCTTCCACACCTATTCAAATCCATGCTGAAGCTCTCAGGGAGGTCAGATGGACAGCTCCAGGTGATGCAGGTCAGGGCTTTTGCTTTGCAAGTGGCTTCACCACACCTTTTCCTATAATGGCAAAATTGAGACAGCAGCACCTCCTCTTTACATTAAATCCTGCCTCTGAAAGACAGGGCTGACAGTGGTGGTGATGCTCAGACTGGGACTCAGCTCTGTGCTCCTGCCCCTGCAGATGCTCCTGAAGGCCTGGATAGGATGTCAGTTTTGCCTTTTCCTTGATGTTTGGTGCCAGTTTGCATTTTCTCAGTGGTGTTGGTCCTTTCTGTGTTGTTTTTTTTTTTTCTCTTATTGTCAGACAGGTTGTTATCTGTCTGTCTCCTCTTTCCTCTGCCTGACAATCATGTTTTCACTGCAAGCATGCTGGGAGCTGGGGAATGCCATAACACCTTCCCAGAGCCAGGCAGAGGGTGGCTGGAGGGAGGCCCTGCAGAGGAGGGAGCACAGATACCTTGTTCTTCACCTGTCCTGGACTGGATATTGTGCAGCTCACAGACACCTGGTGTGAGATGCTGGACCCTTTGTATACATTTTCCTAAGAATAGGGAAAGGTTGTTGCCGTCCAAGCTCAAGACAGCCTGACAGCAGCGAGTGTCCTGCAGGACTCTTTCTGATCCATCCAAGGCCTCTCCTCTTCCAAAACTCCAGGCTTATGATTAGGCAATAACAGTTCATTAAGGAGCAGAGCTACCCAATCCTGATGGGAAGAAATGTCTGGAGCCCACCAGGAACCCTGTTAGTGCTGAGCATTTGAGTACCAACACTACAAAGCCAGGAGGGAGCCTGTGAGTACTCTGGCAAGAGATTTAGGGCCAATTTACTGCTTGGGTCCCTGTAGCAGAGCCTGGAGATTGAGAAATTGGGAAGCTGCCCAGAAACTTTCAAGCACATGAATTTTTCATATTCATCTTCCCCCTCCCCTACAAAATATATGAAGGGCACAAAGCTTGCTCTCCCTCACAAGGGAGTCTGGATTGTTTGTGTTAACATTACAGGACTTCTCAAGGTCTATGAATAGTGAGAAAAAATTGGAAAAAAGTAAAGCAAGGAGAGGAGCGTGGTGAGGAAACTCACTGAGGTTTGTAGCATTACATTCAGATGCTGGGAAGATCAGTGTTGGACATGCTTAGAAAGGTCTGTAAAGGCAATTAAAAGGCAGGACAATGCAGAGGGACCTGCTGTCCCAGGCTGCAGGAGGAGGGAGGGAAGAATGAGATACCACTGCAGAGAGGTGAGAGCAGGGAGAGAAAGCACCACTTTTCTCCTTTGGATGACCATCTAAACCCAGGTGGCTCCAGAGGTGCTGCTGGTGTAGCTGGTGCAGAGCATAGCCAGGCAAAGCTGTCCCAGGACTCATCCTTGGCTGTTTGGGTAGCAGAGAAGATGGGGTCAGTGGAGACAAAGGAACAACACGGCATCTGTTATACACAGAAATATTTGTTTCCATTTCAAAATCCATGGGTGGTGTCATGTGCTGATACAAAATTGCTGCCTGCGCTTTGTGGAGGTGGCCGTGCCCGCGGGAAGTGATGATGGATCATCTGGAAACACGGGAATGGAGACAAACCTCTGCCTTTGGCATGGTGCATGGTGAGCCTCAGGGGGTCCAGCACCTTCCCTGCTGCCCTTCTGGCTTGGGCAACTGCTACCCCACACAGCCAGAAAGGGTGTTGGTAAAGCTGTTTAAGCCACGCTGGTGGTGAATTGCTATTTCAGAGCAGTTTTGAGGTGTCACCGCCTCCTCGGAAGCTGTTGCAGGTTTGTGGTGAGTGGCTTCGCCCGTCCCACAGGCAGAGCCAGCTCCAGTATCACATATGGTATCATCTGATTTTAGATGAAGTTGTGTGGTTCTTGTCCTCCTTTGTGCCTCAGCCACTCGACAGAGGACGGCCTAGAAATAACAGTTCTAAAAAGCTGAATTTGTTTTGCCGTCCGGGAGAGAATACCCCTAAGAGAGCTTTTCTACGCTACAGTGGAATAATTTGAATGAACCAGGCCAGCCATTTATTCTGCTGAAGCATTCACGAGTGTTTGGTAGCTGTTCTGCAGTCAGATTGTGAAATACAAAGCAGAATAGGTACCCAAATGCTGCTGCCCAATGAACATCATATATTTCTTAGCAAAGACGATAACTGCCCGTGGCACTGCTCGAGTTCTGCATAGAGAATGAGTGACTTTGAGCTGCACTGAAAGCCTCCTGCTTGGTTCAGGCTCATGCTACAGCATTCCCTTCCTCATTTTTCAGGCTGAGCAGCCAGTTTTAGCTTGTGGAGTTTGAGTTGGTTCCATGAGCATTTTATTCCCATGTCCTCTGGGAGTATGTGCTAATGAAACACAGCACTGAGATGTTTGAGGGCTGTGTGCTATGTGCCTGGATCAGCTCTCCCATGCTGGGCTTGAGGACAGGATCATCTCTTTTTTTTTTTTTGGTTTTCTGGTCTCCTGACTGACTTGACTTCCCCTCTTGCTGATGGTCTCAAAGAACATAAATTTTAGGCAATAAAGGAACAGCTAATTAAGCCATACAATCCTTCACTCTTCACCTTGCACTGCAAATACAATTCGCTCCCATCTTTCTGCTATTCCTTTTATTCCTTTAGTTTTTGTTTTTTTTCAGCCTTCCTCTAAGCAGAGGGACAAGCCAGTGGGGGTTCTTATCACCAAATCAGGTCACTCAGTCTGCTTCCATCTACACCAAAGCCTGTCCTGTTCCCTCCATGTAATGGTGCAGGCATATCAACCATGTGTCTGGAAAGAAATCCTGGGAAAGACTGTGAGGGGCTGCTCTTTCCCCTGCTCTATTCCCCAGGATCCACCTGTTGTTGAAAGATGTCCTAGAGCAGAAGAACTGAAAGGAAAGAGGAGGAAAATTTTATAAATTGTTGTTAATTAAGCTGAGGACACTTTCTGTCACTGCACACCAGGATATGTGGTGGGGGTACACTACACTCACAGGTGAGCAGTGGGCAGCCTTCCCCACGTGCTGCAAAGTGAGCATCAAAGGAAAAGGCTGAGGATGACTTTGTAATTCCAGTTTGGATATAAACTGGCTGCAACAAGTGCCAGAGAATGAGGTTGTTTGTTTGTAGGAGCCACGTGTCAGCGATGCCACGCACAGGGCTCTGATACTACAGGATGCTCTTTCACAAAACCAAACCACAATATTCCATGCTGGTATCCATGTGCTGGTCCTGCTCCTGAGCAGGGATCTGGGAGAAGGGACCACCACAGTCCCACCTTATGTCCTCTCAGAAACACAAAACAAATACGTCAAGGAACCTGTAGGGTACCTCCGATAAACACTCCAGACTTTTCTTGTTTTGTTTTTTAAATAATGCCCATGGGTGGCTGGTTTTATAAACAACATTTTTTCCCTAAGCCTCCAGCTTTTTGCTTTGGCTTAGACTGGTCTGAGTTCACCAGCTGTTGCCTGACCCTTAAGGCCCAGCGGTCTTTGACCCCTCCAGTACTTGAAGAAATTTCTCCCTGAAATCCCACATACAGGAGGTCCCAACCCCAATGTCCCAGCTGAATTCCTGCAAAGACAGACCACAGAAACCAAATGATTTGGAGGATTGCATTTCTGCTTTGCTGTCATTGCTGAGAAAATAGATGGGAAAAGCAGCAGAGATCCTCATAAAAACTTTAAAAATATGGGGATGAGAGGAAAGAGGCAGAGATGAGCAGCTCAGCAATGACAGGGTGGAAACCTGACTGTAAAGCTGTCAGAGCAATGGCAAAATTTGGTCAAGAAGCACAGGAGACTCAAATAAAGCACAGGGGTGACCTTGTGGCCACAGGAAGATCATGTGAAGTGAAGGAAGAGAAAAGCAGCAAAATTGTCCTTCTTGAACATCAGAATTGCTCCTGACTTGACCTTCAAGTGGAGAAAGACGTGTCACAAGGCAGGGTGATGGAGAACTATGTAGCTAAGCCAGGTGAAGAAGTCAGGCATGCCAAAGTCACCAAAGATATTGAATGCTGTATCCATTTGACTCGATTCCAAGGGAAAGTTGTCGTTAACTCTGGACATAGAGATAAAATAAATATAGCCAAGCCCTGTTCTCTGCTGGAAAGCACCAAAGAGGCCATTAAGAATTACTAACAAAAAGAGAAATTACTAAATATGGTTCCCATCATAGCTAATGAATCAGTTCAAAGAGGCAAAAGATCCATCAAGCATTGCATATTTTTTCTTTACAGTCCCCAAAAAACGGGTTTATGCAGAGGCTGAGCGGACTCATGTCCTTCTTCAGCACCATCAAATGCTATTAAATTGTTTCTGTTGCACACGATGAAGCTCAGAGAGATCCATTCCTACAATAATGTGAAGCAGGGAGCCCTTGGGCCCAGGCCTTATTGCTGGGGTAACCCAAAACATCTTCCAAAGGCAAGGTCCAGTCTGGCTGTGGGTATGTGCCAGGCCACGCTGGGGGGAGCGGGGGGAAGTGAACTCCACCAGGAGCATTTCTGTGTGCGGGATGGGGCTGGGAACCGGGCCCCGTGGTCTGCAGCACAGCGGGGCCTCGATGCAGCCCACGGGAGAGGCCACTTGGCATCAGCACCGTGCTGGGACCCAGCTGGCCCTTCCTTTGTGCCCAGGTGGGTGCTGTACGAGGAGCCCAACTACCGAGGCCGCATGTACGTGGTGGAGCGCGGCGAGTTCAGCAACTTCAACGAGTGGCAGGCGCGCAGCGCCAGCGTCCAGTCCATCAGGAGAGTCGTCAACTACTTCTAGCTGAGCTTTCTCCCCGCCAGCCATGGCCCGCTGAGACTGAGCATCACCCTCCTCCCCACTCACTGACCCCTGGAATAAATTGTTAAACACCAGCAGTCGGCTCTAAGCACTTTTTTTTCCCCATAGCTAACATGAGTTTGCTTTCCAATTCTGCAGTGGTTTGTAAGCGGACATGGGAGGATGGGCCAGAACTGGTGGTGACAAGCAGATCTAGGAACATGTCTGCCATTGTGGTTGTGGTCTGATGCATGTTCCCTCTGCCCCAGTCAGAGGCACCATGTGATGGCCCCAGCTGACTCCTGGTGCCTGGAGGGGGTCACGTTGACACCCATGGGTGGGGAGTGCAGGCGCAGAGCCATTGGAGGCCATGTGAGGACACACGTGAGGATCACAGCAGGAGCTGAGCAGCTCGTGGGGTCTGTCTGAGCATGACATGCTGGTCTGGATAAAAAGGTGAAAGCAACCATTTATCCTGAGTTACTTTAACTGTAGATCAGTACATATTAAAAATATATCTTAAAAAAACCGCCAAGCCAGAAGGCACAAAACCTGAGCAACCATCTCCTTGTTCTCTCAACCCTTCATGACAATGACATTTTGAGGGATCAGCAGCAAAGGAAAACAGCCTTGCACTACCATTTCTTTCAGAACCCTCTTCCCATCCTTCTGCCCCTTCAGCGTTCCTGGCCCATCCCAGTTGTTTTGGTGTCCCTGAACCCCACTCCATGGTTGGCAGTTGGGATGGGAACCACTCTGACCCTTCAGCTCTGGGCTGTCCACTGCAGCCTGGGTGCTTCCCCTGGCACACAGCCCCCAAGAGTGTAGTAGCCTCCCTTCTGTAAAATGATGAGCTGTGTTCAGCATTAGTTATGGTGTTTCTGGCTATTTCAGAAAGGGGTAATTTTATTCTCTTCACTCTGTTATTCTATTAGCTGTTAAGCCTTGGCTGTCTGATAGATCCTGACAGGCACAGGCATGGTGCCGGCAGAGCTGCCAAGCTCTGTGTTAATCCAGTGGGAAGGCTGCTGATCTCAGCCCAGCCCCAGCCCTCCGAGGGGACATGAGTGAGGCTGACAGGTCCCCAGGACACTGGAGTGCGAGGCGTGTGTGCCTTCGGGGCTGTGATGGGAATCTGCCCTTCCCTGAGCGGTGGGGAGGAGCAGGAATGTGCTCTGTGCCAGGGGCTGCTTGGTGCCGTGGTGCTGCATCCCAGTCTGACACTGGATCCGCCTGCCATTCCACCAATTCACACTCATCCACCTTGTCATTCATCTTCCACTTGGATCCTGGCTCCCTGTGGCTCTCTACCAGTACCAGGACTGGGGTGACTGGTAGCAGCTGGGCCTATGTGAGGACATGTGTTGCTCCCATGAGCAGTGGGAGTGAAGTGACACTGCTGGTAGAGTTGCATCGATTGAGATTTACCCCAGCTACACATATGCTGTAAATGTATTATGAGGGGATATGGAAATACAAAAAAACCCATTACACCTTGTGAATTTAATGGCAGTTTGGGTGATGTCTGCCTTAGCAGTGATACAGACAATCACGTCCTCTTGTAGACAGCCTGTTGTCTGGATGTATCCTCCATGCAAATCATCACTTATAGTTACACCAGCTCAGCTCTGGACTTCAGTGGCCATGTCCTGGGTGGCTTCTGGTGACGTGGTCCATCACAGCTGTAAAAATATTTAAGATCTTTAATGGGTTGCAAGGTATTTCTGTGTCAGAGAAGGCAGGGAAATGATTCATTCATTGAGTGGGATGCACAAGTGTACAACTCGTGCATCAACTCTTGCGTATTTAATTTTCTTTTAATTAGATGCAGCTTATGAAAGATTTTAGGAGTCCTTCCAGGATTAGCATTGCTCTTGCCTCGTGAAGGCTGTAATCGGCTCCTGAGCAAAATGCACTCTATTAAAAGTTAATATTCAGTCATATGCAGTGCTCTGTTGTGACCTCCTGGACATTAATCTGTTAAAAAAATGCCAAAGTGATCCCAGAGAAAAACAAGCATTGAATTGTGATGAGCTTTAAAGGAGGCTTTTCATTCATTTAAAACCCATTCAATGTCATGGTGTAGTATGAGGGATAAAGAAACAAAGGCTGTAAAATATACAATAACTGGAATCCCAGATGGTCCAAGTATTTGGAGGACAAAAGAAAATACAATAGAGAACAACCACTCACCCACATTCCCCTGGGAACAGCAGCATAAGCCCAGACACCCCCACATCTGGGTTTCTCAACACTTGGTGCACACAGCCAGGGGAGGAGACCGTCCCACTGATGTTGGGGTCAGAGCTGTGACATCACAGATATTCTGCTGTATGGCTCCCAGTGGTCAGTGGTTCAACTCCCCTCCACGCAGAGCAGCATTTGAGGGACCCACTGACATCCCTGCCCGTGCTCAGTGGGAGCGTGGGGCTGTGCACGTACACACAGCTGCACAGGCTGACTCCAGCATCCAGCCACTGTGTGCAAGCCCACTTCATCTACACACTTCAAACTAGTTGTTTATATGCTCTAGTAGATTAATATTTGCTGCCTAAGTTGTGGAAGAATACTTAGGATCCCAGTCCTGGACTGACCCATGCCTTGTGCTAGGAGTTAAAAGTACAGAAAATGCAGTCTGGTTAATCTGTGCTGTTGGGTGGAACCCTGTTTGTCACCAGCGAGTGTTTAGCTACCTATAGCACATTTTACACAAGTCTGTAATGTGCCTGAGTAAGCACTCATCATTTATTGACATCTGATATCCCATTTATGAGCACACTCTCAATGCAAAGAGCTGGTCCCATGTGAAGGCTATTTAAAAATTCCTCTGTGTGCACAAGCCTAATCTCACTAAAAGCTGGCAGCAGGGAATTGAATTCCATTTATTTTTTTGCTTATTTGAAACCTAAGTAGGGTGGCCATGGGCCTAATCCGAACACTGATGCTGCAGGAACATGCATTGCGTTGGCAGTGGGGGGACGTGGCTCTCGTTCTCTTCCTTTTCCCTCCCCCTCCTTGCTAAATCTGCACTTGTTTAAAGGACAGAATGTACAGATCCCATATGCTTGCTAGTGGCTTATTGGTGGGTTTTTTCCCTATTAAAAAACAAAAAAGAATACTGACATCACTCTAGTATAAAACGGTACGATTTGTGAGTTTACAGCGTATAAAATATAAATGACAAAAATGCCAGCTCGATGTGAAGTGGATGTGAGATTGTGCAGCAGAGGTTTGAGCTGCACATCATTAAACTGTATGGCTGAACGAGCTCTGCTGCATGAACTGAGGAGGCAAGCAATGGATTAAGGAAATTGGACACTATTCCACAAAATGCTGAAGGTGAAACAAAGATTCAAAATGAACAAAAGGGACAAGTTATTAATTACAAGAGAGAGAACTAAATGAAATCAGCTCCATCTGGAAAACCAGGAAAACCCTAATAATCAGCATTACTGTGCTTGGCTAAGCTGCTGCAGTGTAATATTCAGAATAACTCTGAATTACATCTGGCCCCAGAGCAAATAGCTCCTGCCAGAATGCCTGCACACACAAATGTCTTTCCTTTGTAGCTGGATAATGTGCAAATTTGATGGAATATCTCTTTGAAATGAATCCTTGGAAGGTATCTGAGGAACTGCAGTGCTTTTCCCTTGCTATACTACTTGATACATGTACAAATAGTGAAGGTAAGGAGGAAACTGCCTACTGATCCACTGTTGGCATGCGTGACGTTGTCATGTTCAAATTAATCTCTCCTCACTGCCTACAAAGGCGAAAGGGCTGCACAGCCACCTCCCTTCCCTGGGGAATTGAAGAGGTGTTATCCTGCTATTGAGGCTGCCCCACACTCACACACCTTCCTGTGCTTTTTTCTCTCCTCCTCCAGAGACACCTCTCTGGACCTGGTAGAAACGAATTCACTCTTGGCTGTTTTATTACTTCTCTAAGTAGAAAGTCTGGCTCAACAGTGACCTCTTTGACTGAGTGCAGAAAGGAAATGAAGAGCTTCAAAAGGTCTCTCCGAAGCCTGGCAGCCGGAGGAGAGCCCTGGTCATTGTTAAAGCCTAAGCAATGGCAGGGTAAAAATGTAGAGAGAACACAGTGACTGGGCTCCAGAAGCAGTTGCCCAGGGAGGTTGTGGAGCCTCCTTCCCTGGAGATACTCAAAAGTTCTTTGCACAGAGTCCTGAATAATGTGCTCCAGGGGACCCTGCTTGAGCAGGAAGGCTGGAGCAGATGATCTCCAGTGATTCCTTCCAACCTTACCCATTCTCTGATTCTATGCTACTCGGGACCATTGACAGATTTTCTGGCTCTCATGCTTCATCTGATATGGTTTTCACTTTCTTTTCTTTGCACATTTTCTTCAATGTGGTATTGAAGTCAAAGGAAAATTAACTTCAGTGAAAACACATTTGGCCCAGAAATTTTTAGTATCTGTGGGCTCAAACTCTTGTCCAGGAGTAAATCTGGTATAGCTAACAAGTCCTGAACCAGATAATATCTGCATAATGTGGCCAGCATCATCAACATTGCAAATGGGGATTTGTTTGGGGTTTTAATTTTAAATAATCTGGTTTATTGGAGAGGTCAAACTCAGTTAAATCAACCTTCAGTGGCTGAGGGCTCATGTAGCCTGGGGTGCTTTTTTTTCTTCCAAGAGTCACCAGCAGAGGAGGTGCAATAACATCCCACACAATTTGAGCTGTTCCCATATTTCCTGATGGCTGTGACAGAAACTAAACACACATGGAAAAGAGTGGTAAAGGACAGAAATAAAATGAATATTAATTTTCCATGGAGCAATGGGACCACTGAAGAAAGAGCAAGTGGGTGTACCATGTTTTCTATGGACAGCTGACCATCTTTACATGATTCCGAATGAGACAGTTTGTAATCAAGTCAAGCTGTCCTGGTTTAAGCATGTGAACATATGGAGGAATGTACCAGTGCATTCGGTCAAATTGTCCATGAAGTAAACATGAAATCGTAGAGAAATCGTTAATGTAAATTCCTTCTTTGAATATGATGATCTCTAGTGGGTTGCAGTAAATCCACATGTCCCTGTAGGCATTCACACCTGCACTCACACAGTCCAAAAAGCACTGAATGCTGCCTCTCAGTCAGAATGGTTTCATGTGCTCCGGCTAGGGAGTTTGGGATGGCGAAGGATAAGCCCCTGCTATTCCATGGGAAAAAAAATGCAATTTAAAAAATATTTGGTTAACTCATTGCAGCAGTTTTGGTATGCTGCCACTCAGTTTGTTTAGCCTGATATAAACTGAGCTCTTTTCTCATGGAAGTGGCCACCAGTGCTGCTCATCATCTGTGATGGGGTAAGTGAGCAGTGCAACTCCTTCCCTGCAAGACACCACACCAGGCAAGGCTCATGGTCAGCACAGGTTTGTTCATGTTTTGGGGGAGGTGCTTTTAAGCACTGACGTAGCTGCCCTGTGACCGTGGTGGTGAGGAGGTGGGTGAATGATCCTGACTCATGGATGGGCAAAACTCTGTGGTTTCAGCTGACCTTACTCTTGCTTTGTTTTTTTTGCTCTTGGAAACCAACAGCTTAGAGAGAAACAGCAAAAGACTGTTCATGGGACAGACTTCTTCCTTGCATGCTTTGCTTGAGGGTGGCCACCACTAAAACCAGTCCCTTATGTGCACAGGAACCAGTGCTACAGAAGCCATAAGGTACCAGCACACAACTGAGCCCTCTCAGACACGGAAACACATCTAACACTGTGAGCTTCCTTTAGCCCTGCGGGGCAGGCTGTACATAAATCCTGCTCTTAAATCAAGTTTTCAGGAAGACAAAGCACAGTGTGGGCCACTCCACACACAGAGCTGACCTGCTAAACTCCGTGAGTGCAACAGCTGCTCCAGCAATGTAAGTGGGAATCAAAACTGCTGAGTTTTGCAAAACTTTATATGGTTGTCTTTGGTTTTCTTGGCTGGTAATGCAAGAAGAAAACAATAACATTTGAGTTATATGAACCAATAATAATAGTAATAATAATAATAACAACAATAATAATAGGATTTCAAAGGTTTTATTTTGTGTGAGTCCTGCTATTATTGACTTGCCCTTCGAAATTATTATTCTGAAAATAATAGAGCCTCTTTTTTTTTTTCACTGAGGGTTGAGACCAGATTATTTGTCATCTCTCTTCTAAAAAGAGAAGAAAAAACCCAGGCTAACACCATTTTGACTTCTGGAATTTGTCATTTGTGTTCAGGTCTCTCTGTAGTGTTGACAATCAGCATTTCAAAGGTTTCAGACTTCTCTTCTTAAAACTTATTAATAAATGATATTTAATAGTCAGCTCCCTTGCCATCACACATCCCAGCAGAGCCAGGGGCTTCCATGACACTGGAAATACTTCTGCTTATATTGAATGATTCTTCTTTTCAGCTGCATTCAGACCATACAGGTTTGGAAAGACACAAAAAAAATTCTGGTAGGAATCCAAAATCTCTCTAATAACGCCCCAGGCCTGGGTCTAACAGTTTGCTGTTAAAGGGTTCTTTGGCTGGAAAGAAGCACCAGACAGAGATTCCCTTGTTCTAGTTCTTTGTTTATTTTTTCCTTTTTCCTTTTCTTTTAATTTGGTATTTGACTCCTCAGCATGAACTTGCCGTCAAGATGATGGAAGCTCCAGGGAAGGACAGAGGCTACCAGCTTCTCAAAGCTTGCACTGATTTATTGCAGGAGTTGTTCCTTCCCCAACACCTCCCATGCAAGACAGAAAAACAACAGTATGAATAATAGTTGACAACAACAATAATAAAAACATTCAAATCAGTGGGTTTTCCATTTAGGTTCAATTCACCTCTTGAAAGACACAGCAGAGCATTTTAGCTTGTATGGAAAAAACCCCAAACTGTGTCAGGAGTTGTCAGTCCCAGTCCTTCGGTGTTCTTGCCTTCTGCTGGGTGCAGCAGCGACAGGGACGCTCTGATTTCCTGGTGGCACAGGGTGATCACCCCGCACTGAAGGCAGTCACTGCAATTACTGTGAAATAGGGCAGGCCCCGAGCTGTGCCTTGGCTCCTGCAGCCTGCCCCAGAGGGACACCAGCTGCTTTAGGAGCCTGGTGCAGAACTGGCTCATCAAGCAAGCCAGATAGTTCAATCACATTTATTTAGCATGACTGCACCAATTTACCGCAGCTGAATAGCTGGCCCACAGCGTGCACGTGTTGCTAGATGGTTAAAAGTCACTCTTCACATTTCCCTTCCAGTTCAAGTGCTCCAAGGCTGCATATTTCAGTAGTGCCTCTGCAAAGTAGCTATTGTTTTTATCTTTTCAGTGGTTTAGTTGTGAAATTCATGCTTGGAGAAGGGGTGGAGGAAAGTCCCAGAACAGCCGACCAAGGTAAACAGCATTTCCTCTGTCCCAATTCTTTTCTTCTGCCACTTCTGTGCCTTTGCAACTCCCTGAGAATCCATCTCCATGCCTTAAACATCAGATATTTGCTGACGCCCTTGTAGAGTGCTGATTAGATTAAAACAGTATGTCAGATTTAAGGCTGGAACTGAATCAAGGCCATTTGTCTAATCAGCTTCTCTTTTCCTCCACCAACACAAAAATCAGAGTAGAAGGCACCTTCCTCATTAACAAAGAGTAATGGACACCAAAGAAAATTTAGAGTGGAGAGAGGAAAAGTATATTCCCTAAGTTAAGAACCTTAGCCAATGCAATTGATTTGACTTAATTGAAGTCAGTTGTAGAAGTGGGCTCCGAGTCGTTTCCTCACTGCATGACTCAGCCTAACAGGGAAGCCAAGGGTTAACAGCACAACTGCTGGTCCCCTCTGTATATATCTGTACGACCATAAGTAATGCATATTTTGAGCAATTGCATCCAAAATGAACAGATCTCTGAGAGGAGATGGATCACTTACTGAGCAGAACAGGAAGAGCCCTCAGCTGCCTTCCAAAAGCAGGGGGTGGTTATTTCCTAGGTCCTAGTGCCTTTCCCAGCAGATCCTGAGGCTCAAACACTTAATCAGCATGATTATGATCACACAAATGCTGCCAGAGAGTCCGATTTGCACAGTTACTTCTTTGCTAAATGAATAACCTTTCCAAAACCCCGTGATGCTGGAGCCTCTGTCATAATTCTTCTGCATTTTGGATGGCTTTTCTGCCTGCTTGGGGTTTGGTGCTTGTGTAAAGAGGTGTAATAAGAAAAGTTACTCATAGGAGAGTGTGAGATAAAGCAGGCAGCTCAGCCTGATTGAACCAAGGCCTCATCCTCCTGGGGCTGAAGCCTGGCCATGGTGTAAGCAGATGCAGCAGCTCCTATTGCTATTTCAGGGGGAACTGATCTGCTTAGAACAGGGAAGAGATTTTATTCTGGGTGAGCAGCTGTTTTGTTGAAGTGGTGTAAGCAGCAGGGGACTGGGTCTGTGTATTTCCTTTGTGCTTGGATCTCAGTGGGCGCATCGTTGCTGCCTTGCGACACCTTCCTTTGTTGGCATGATCAAATTCTGTGTGAGTCCACCCTGCCTCAGACCCCCAGAAGGTCCCAACTGGTGTGACAACAGTCCTGGCTGAGATACCCATACCTTTATGGCGTATCTCAGAAGCAGCTTCCCAAAGCACCTCCTTTGGGCACAGTGGACAGCTAACAAGCCGTGAGTGACTTGGCTGAGCCTCCTGGCCTTGGTTTCCCAGCACCTCTTTGGAGGTGAATGGGGGAGCCCAGCTGCCCTACACCTCCTGAATCAGGGCTGAGCCCCAGGGCACTCTGGTGCTTTTTGCTCACCCCTTCCCAGAGCTCCACCTCTGCTGCAAAGGGTTCACAAGCCATGTGTAAGTGCCTGTGAGTTTTCTCTGTGCCAATTTACTCTTGAAAGCCACCAGAATGTAGCACCAAGCCTTCTAAGGAGCCCAGGGCCCTCTCTCTCTCTCCCTTTACAGCCTTAGTTCTTGGCTCCTTCTCTGAGACACAAAATGTCCCTTTCCCTGCAGCCAACTCACTGCTCTTTCTCCCGTTTCTTCTCCATTCCTCTCTCTCTTTCTCTTAAATAGTTGGCAGGAGGCCCTTTCTTTCCTAACTTCCAGTCATTTTTGCCAGGTGACCCTGAGTAATCTCCCCCAACAAATAAGTGAAGGCCTAGTTAAATGACCACTTCTGGCAGGAAGAATATTCCTCTTTTGAACCCCCTCATTATTCTCTCCAGTGGGTCTCTTAGGCAAACAACACAAAATCTGGATCACCCGCATCCCCAGACCAGACACAGCTCTGTGGCACACGCACGTGGTTCTTATTTCCCCCCCAGAGAATGGCTCTGGGAAGAAGTTAACCTCTTGAGGCCAGGAAAAAGGCAGCAGAAGACTTAATAGCTTCAGTGATTCACACACAATATTCCATAAAGTGGCACGGCAATTGCCTTTATTTTCCAGAGTCACGCACAACCAGTATTTTCTTTTTTTTGGTCAAGTTTAACCCAACAGGCATTTTAAATGTCGCAGTTTATATCCTCAATGAATTTCACTTGTGAGTGTTGTTGCTAAGACAGACCATATTGTGGCATCAATGTTTAATAAGGCCGTTCCCTCAAACTCAACAGGGAGTTCTGCCTGAGATCTGGTGGTATAAATCATGAAGTTTTGCTGCTGGAAATTTTTATTTCTCACTTTATGCCTCTTTGTGAAAAGGAAGGGAAGATAAAAGGAGAGGGAGAGAGTTTAACTGAAAAATTAAATATTGCAAGGTTTCTGATGAAATCTGTCTACTCTACATCCGTGAAAGTGCAGCATCAGCCCCTCTTGGAATTCAGTTTGTTTTCCTTCCCAGCGCTCAGATGCCTGAGTTTGGTACTCCTGACACTTGCTCAGCGAGGAGCTGGATGCTTGAGCCCAAAGTCTGGTGCTGGGCCATGTGTGGGTTGGGGTATCAGCAGATTGCTCCTTCACCATCATCTTTCTGACCATGTCACGCCAGTATCTGCTTCATTTTCCAGAACAAAGAACACTCCCTGTATCTCCCAGCCCCACCTAACCCTTTGTTCTGGACGTGGTTCAAGTCTGCACAGAGTGTATCAGTGCATTGTTTTCGTGGGCAGCTGGAAAACCTCAGGAATGAATGGAAACAGACGGTTACAGACCAGCTAAATTGCAATCTCCTCTCAGCAGGAGAGGAGTCCAGTTAGGGTGCCTTTCCAAAACAAAAGTGGGATGAACACTACTGGGAACTCAGGGGGGACATAAAAAGGAGAGCAGACACAAAGAAAGATTTATTCACCAGGAGATCTGTGGGCTATTATCGAGGAGTGAGGTGACATCCTGACACCTGATCTGTAATGCTGGCATCAGGCTTCCTCTAGGTCCCTCCTCAATATAATATCAGTCACTATCTGATACTGTGTTTCGCACTTGGATTGTGCCATTGATTTCCATAGCATTTTGCCAGGCACTGGCACTGTGGGGCCAATGATGCTGCTGCTGTCCCAGTTCTGTTCAGCCCAAGAGGAACACGAGAGGCAGACTGCACCCACTGGTGAGCCCAAACTCACACAAACAGAGGGGAAGGTTGTTACAGGACAGTTTCCCTGACCAAACCCATCAGGCAGAAGTAAAATCCACTCCTAAGGGTGAGAATATTTCAGAAGGCAAAGCCATGTATCTTGTGAGGTGAGAAATGCGCAAAAGAACATGAAGTGCCAAAAAGAATAGGTGCAGCATGAGAATGTTTTCTCTACGAATCCAGCTGGAGATACTACAGCTGAGCAGTTCAAGCTTTGGAGGTGCTTGTAAACCTCATGGTGGGCTGAATGTTCATCCTGGTGTCCTTCTCTTAACTGAGGACCACTCTGACATTTGGTGGAGAAAACGAAGAACAGCATTGACTCTAAACATGCTCTGGCAGAGGCACAGAGTGGGGCAGATGCTTTGGTATCCCTTGGAATGGTACTATTTACTCCCACCACCAACTACACCCATCTAAGACCCTCCCTGCCTTTCTCAGGCTCCTGGAAGAGCTGTGCACTCCTTGTGGCAGCTGTGTGAGAAGCAGGGGCAGTCTGGCCCTGAACGCCTCGTACAAAGGTCAGTCAAGGCTGCAGAAGATTATTCTGTGGTCAGTGGGTTTGGTATCAGTTGTTCCTATAACTTTCTTAGCAACAGTGAGGTGTAAGAGTTTGTGACTCCTCCCCCCTTACCCAAGGTTTGGCTCTGCTAATAACGAGGCAGACAAACAACTGAGAAATCTTCCAGGGGCCAGATGTGAATGCAATTGTTAAAATACTGCCTGGGTCACTGGCTGCAGCTTCAGCATTTTTGGAAATTTGTTTCTGTACCAACGTCAAAGGCACGGAGGCTCTCTGCTTGCATCAGTACAAATCTGGATTAATGCAGTTAAAGCCAGCAGAGTTGTATCCGTGCAAAAGCAGTTAAAATGGGCTCAGAATCAGACTCGGAAAGTTACCCTCGTGTCACTTAGTAAGATATATTTCTTTTGGCTTCCATTTAGATTTGGTCCTTAAGGAGCCTGTCATAAGAGATATATGGTCTGGGCAAGAGGCCAACTTACCGTCTGGAAGAAACAGCAGGGTTCCCATTGAAGTAGGGAACGGGGTAAAATGAGCTTTTGACTATTATTTTGTAATTTTGTAAATATTTGTGATTTTTGAATTATTCAGTAATGCTCCCTCTATGCCGTGGCATGATGGAAGGGCCTTGTCATCTATAGACTGTGTGGGGAGAAACCTATTTACAGTGATCTTTGAAACAGCTGCCGTGAGATCTTACACTTCCTGGCATGTCACAGCTTAAAAATTTCTAGGAAATTGCAGCTGCTTTCTTAGCCAGGGAGATAAGATGCCTTTGCAGCAGTGCTTTTAAGCCATTGCTTCATCGCAGCAGAAAGTTAATGCAATCCTCTCTCTGCCTACTCCAAGTTCACAGCTAAATTCCTGCTGCTACCAGGGCCTGACACCGGAGTCAGCTACTAAGAGCCCATTTGTGCAACATTACCTTCACCTAACCATTCATTAGGTCATTGGATACCAGCTGATTCTCCAGCTCCCAGGCTTTCAGACTCCTGGCATTGACTAGGGGCACCCAGGTGAAGCAGCAGCGGAGAGCAGGGATGTGCATGGGTTTTGCAGATGGGTGTTCTTGTTAGGAAACTCATAAAACCAAGTGTTTTCGGAAATAAATGTTTTGGAAGTACAGTTTCAGGTCTGGTTAAAAACCAGAAGAATGTTACATATAATTACAGGAGAATCTAGTGTAAGTGACAGTTTCCAAGCATCTTTTGTCCTGTAGGAGAATTTGCTAAATGTTTATACCTAAACTAGATTTTCTGAGCACCCTGGGGCATTTTAAGCTGCAAAGAATTCACACTCAGGTGAGGGAGGGAAAGAACTGTATTGCCTATAAAAGAGGCCAGTTGCAGAGGGGTCAGGAGGAGCTGCAACGCTGAGTTCAGCTCTGCATCTTGGGTCTGCAGTCTGGAAGTCTGCTCACTGCTCCTCCATCCTCACTTCAGAGCAAGGCCACATCTGCTCCCTGCTGATAACTGAACCCACATAAACTTAATTTGCCTTCACCAAAGTCAACTTTTAATGCAAAGTTAAGCCACTTAAACGTTGATAATATTTTGGATTAAATCAAACCAGTAGAAGCTACATTTAAATCTATTTAAGGTTAAATTTTATTTACATTGTACCAGTGTAATGGGATCGATTTTTAAATAAAATTTAACTTTATCAGGGAAATTTTCTTAGAGTAGTTTGCTTAGTGAAGGAGCTTGCCTCTGGAGATACCATGTAACACGCTTTTGTTTGTAGCTCTCATTGACTATAATGATGTTATGTATAATGATGCAGACTGAATCAAAAAAACCAACCACGGCTGGATGTCCATGCAGGATGTGCCACTATAAATCCTTCAGGCCCCTGACAGTAGTTTTCAGAGAGTTGGCTTTTGCAATTTTCTGAAGTGAAGGAAGAGGCAATACTTAATTATCAGCAATTTTGAAAGTGATTGAGGTTGACAGCCTGAAGCAGAGCAATAGATGAAAGAGAAAAGACGCTGGCAGCTGGAAAGGCCCTTCTTTAGAGGAGGGGCTGGGATGATGGAAGGGGTTAATTCTCTAAGAAAGATAATTTGCATTGCTGCACACTTTATTCTTTTGTTTTTGGTCGAGCTCTCTGTGCTGACTTCTTTGGGGTGTTATTAGCTCTGCTTCTTTGACAGAACAAAGAGCCTTTGTTGTCCATCAAAGACCATTGCAACCCATCCAGATGCCCAAGGCCCCAGGAGGGGGAGGTGGACAGGGAGGAGCTGCCCGAGTTCCTTCCTCCACGAACAACGGCAATCAAATTATTGGAAGCATTTGCAGTGTTACCGAAATATTTTCAAGGGAAATGTTCTTAAGAATTTATGTAAGTGCAGATGGTGATGTAAATACCGATTTAGTAATTTCTAAGGCCTGGGAGCCTACGTTGTGTTTCTGGAGGTCTGGCAAGTGAGTCTAAGAACAGACAATTTGGGATGAAGTTGTTCACAGAGGATTTTGCACCTGATCATTACTGTCTTGTGTGCCTTGGAACTGAAGTGTCTTCCTGTACTGCTGTTGTTGGGTCAGAGGTGTGAGAACAGGTCGAATCTTTAGTGGAATGAAGGTATGATTTAAAGGTCATAGTCTCAATTTCTTATACTTAATTGCAGAGAATTTGGAACCTCCTGATGTTGGACCCCTGTCATAGCCCGTGGTGAAGGGCAGAGGCATCCCTCTCCCCTTCCAATGGACAGAGTAGCTGATCTAAACTCTGTATCCTTCCTTTACTTCTGATGACTGTCTAAAGACTCTAAACTTGGCTCCAAACTTAGCAATAGCCACTGGATCCTGAAAATTGTGTATTATGAATCCAGCCATTAAGGTCTAGAAGCTTTATTAAGGTTTTTTAACTACCTGGATGTTACAGGAGCAGCTTGTGCATCGGTGTATGTACGCATCTGTCTGGATGAAGGAGGATTAACTGCAAGATTTGGACCCTGAGGAGCAAAATCAAGCAGCAGGTAACTTTCTTTTACTTTCTTCATTGTCCTACAATTAAAAACCTGCCACAAGAACACAAATACAATAAAGAAAACTTACCTAAAATTCAGGCAGATAAAACCAGCTGAAAAAAGATTTTAAAAAACCCTCAAGAAAATGAATAAATATTAATGAAAATATTCAAAAGCTCAGATGTTTTCATTAGTCACCACAGGAGGGAAATATTAATTTGAAATAATAATAAAAAACCTTGAAAAGGCTTTAAAAAGAGCAAGGGTAGAAACAGCACACCCTCTGCTCCCACAGCTGATGCATGGCTGAGCCGTGGCCAAGGGTTTCCCCTCTAGCTCAGCCTCCCCTTGAGATTTAAACTGTGTGGGTTTAAAATGTGCAGACCTGCTTCAAACCTAACAAAATATCCCTTCCCTCTGAGTTTTTCCTTTTATTCACACCACAGAAACACAGGAAAATAAAAAGGAGTGCTAATCTATCCTACAGTTTCCCAAGCAAGGACTCTGGGCAGGGGTTTGTGAGTGGATTTGACAGATGTATGAGCAGATGGTGAGGGACACTCCCTGAGAGCAGCCGATTCCCAGGCCTCCGTGTCCAAAAAAATATCTTTTCACAGATAATGTGATTTTCAGAGGCACAAAATACAGAATTCATGTCTCACACCAGAACTTCTCGGTCATTTCTTGAATGCACGAGGGTTGTGTGGAAACATTTGTCTTCAGAAAAGAGCTGGCCGGGGACCATAAGCCACATGGCTTGACCTGACCTTCACAAAACCCAAATTTGCAGCCCGACAGCTCCGTCTGGCACGTTTCTCCACGGCTGCATGGCTACAACCGGCAGCTGAATCCAGATCACCTCGTGTTTACATTGGGTGTGACATATTAGTCCTGTTTGGCCTCTGCCAGAAGGCGCTGTGCAAAATAACACATCCCGGGAATTATCCATTTAACGCACGCATTTCTGTCCTGCCCCCACGCTGGGGCACCCTGTGCCAGAGCAGGGCTGGTGCCCCATTAAATGTCAGCGAGCGCCTGCTGAACCCCAATACTGCACTGACAGTGCAAAATGGAGCCAGGGGGCTGGGGATTTGACACCAAAAGGTGCTTTTCTGACCAAACGGGGCAGAAGCTAGGAGAGTAAGTTTTGTGATATATCCTACTCCTGCTAGAAGGTTTTTAGCCGCAAATGAGCAGCAGCTCCCTTTTTTTGTGGGGGGGATCCATGTCGGACCCTGCTGCTGCCTTGCTGGGAGCTCTCGCGGCCTCTCCACATAACTTTGCCCAGGGGATTTATCCTTCCTAATTTAATTACACCACGGTGGGACAGAACTCTTCAGCCCATGTTGTCAGAGTCCTCGGCCAGGTGGTCTGCGGCAGCACAAAGCTGGGGGCCACCGCAGAAGCTGTGCCTATGGCGTGCAGGGGTGGATGGGCAAGGGGCTGCACTAATAAGAAAGAACCCCAAAAGCTTCGGGTGGGGGCAAAGCGAGACAGCGGCTTTTGGGCTCCTGCGGCGAAACGTGGCAGGAGCTCGCCCAGGGAGAGGGGCCAGAAGAGGAACAAAAGGCGATGGCTTCCCTCAACCCAGCTCCCAGCACAAGCCCCTGCCTTCCCGCAGGAGGCACCGGAGGAGCCAGGGAGGAAACGCCGGTGCCCCGAGCATCCTCAGCGGCGAATGTGCCGTAGGAAGCGCTGCCTCCCCCGGGACGAGCCCGGGGGCTCGCCGTGGATGCGGGAGTGCTGTCAGGCTGCTCCGCNACAGCCCCAGGGAGGCCGCTGCCCCGGGAAGGGGGGTCGCTGCGGGCGGAGGCCGTCCCGGCGGGGCAGCGCTGCCGGGCACCTCCGGAGCGGAGGACGAGGCGCGGAGCGGCA